>JBBDGP010000687.1:4035000-4383280 GCA_037952835.1 Lithobates septentrionalis | reverse complement strand
TCAAGACTGCTCTGTGCATAACCATTACACAGAGCAGGCAAGTATAACATGTTTGTTATTTATTTATTTTAAATGAGAACCTTTAAAATCACTTAAAAGCGTTTTTTAAATCACATCCATATTTTCAACACACATAATTTCTGCAGAGGTGCTTTGCCGGCGGTATAAGCCGCGCCGTCCCATTGATTTCAATGGGCAGGAGCGGTATACACTCGGCTCCTTCACCGCTCCGAAGATGCTGCTGGCAGGACTTTTTTTACCGTCCTGCCAGCGCATCGCTCCAGTGTGAAAGCCCTCGGGGGGGGGCTTTCACACTGGAATTAAGGCAGCGGCACTTTCGGGTCGGTTTGCAGGCGCTATTAGTGCAATAGCGCGCCTGCAAACCGCCCCCAGTGTGAAAGGGCTCTAAGAGCCCTTTCACACTGGGGCGGGCGTCGGCGGTAAAGCACCGCTATTGTAAGCGGCGCTTTACCGTCGGTATGCAGCCGCTAGCGGGACGGTTTTACCCCCCGCTAGCGGCCGAGAAATGGTTAAAAACCACCGCAAAGCGCCTCTGCATAGGCGCTTTGCCTGCGGTAAAGTCGCGCTGTCCCATTGATTTCAATGGGCAGGAGCGGTGAAGGAGCGGTATACACTCCGCTCCTTCACCGCTCCGAAGATGCTGCTGGCAGGACTTTTTTTACCGTCCTGCCAGCGCATAACTCCAGTGTGCAAACCCTCGGGGCTTTCACACTGGAATGAAAACAGCGGCACTTTCGGGTCGGTTTGCAGGCGCTATTATTAGCGCAATAGCGCCTGCAAACCGCCCAGTGTGAAAGGACCCTAAGACAGATATTTACGAAAAATGAAAGAAAACACTTGTAAAACGCAAGCAAAACCTGTGTGCATTACATTTAAATGCAGCATGTTAACACTAAAAATGCCTTACATGCTTTGAGGAAAACGCATATACGCTGTTTAATGTGATAATGTGAAGAGGTGCGGAGTTTAGGCTCACACTTGTGCGTGACCTTGAGAGTACAGCAGCCCATTCAAATGATCCATGAGAGACGCAGGCATTTTGCCAATGAATGGATGGTGCTATTAAGAACCCCCGCACATCTACTAAAGGGTGGCACGCTTTGCCTGTGGGTCAGGAATGTGCGCAATTACGCACGCATTCCCAACCTGCACATATGTGAACCCAGCCTAGGCTTTGATTTGTTAAGTTAAAGTCCATCTAGGGCACCCAGGGTGACAACGCAGCAGACATTTCACCCGGTTACAGAAAGTGCAAAATCAACAAATCTCCGGGCAGGCTCATATCCTAATAAAACGTAGAAATATAAACCTGTGCTGGCCTCTGAATAGTGATCCACAATGGGTCTCTCTTCCAAAAGCAGCACAGGCGTGGCTGACAGGCATTCAGACACAACACTATGGCCTCCTGAACGGACTTTTTTTTTTAAACAGCTGAATTGGCAAACCAGAGTGCTTGACTTGTAGTTGCGGTGTGGCCGCCTTCACTTGAATGGGTCACACATGGCAGCGGTAATGCCAAAACGTGACAGTGGGGATCATTTCTGAGGTGCTGTCGCATTTGGCATTATTATCGCCATTCAAGTGAAAGTGGCAACACCACAACTGCAAGACAAACACTACAGTGAGCCAATTCAGAGGGCAAAGGAAAAAAAAAAAACTAACAATAAAAAATAAAAACACATTCAGGAGGTGGTAGTACTGTGTCCTGAATGCCTGTCAGCCACGCCTAAGCTGCTCTCTGAAAAAAGAGACCCATTGTGGATCGCTATTCTACAAGACTACACATGCTAGGAAATTCAAGATTGCTATACAATACATTCCTCCAGAATCGTTATTCTGTCGTACGAGAATGTTCATAACATCTCCACTTTTGATATGGAGACTAGCATGCAAAAAACAATGGATGATCATTCGTCTGATAATCTCATCGTGTGTAGGAGGCTTAAAGTGGAAGTAAACTTCTATCTCAGGCTTTTACCTATAGTTAGTGTAAATATCTCCTAAACCTGCACCCTTTACGAGAGATTTACTGTACATTCAGCCAGTGACATCCCTGGCGCATGCGCTCTGAAGGAACGGCCACCTGTGCCGTGACCCGACGGGAGTGACGTGATCGCGGCTCCGGTAAGTCACAGAGCCAGAGTCCCCGAACCCGGAAGCGAGACGGGCGAAGATGGGGGGGGGGGGGGGGGGGAGGAGGAGACGGGCGAAGATGGGGGGGGGGGGGGAGGAGACAGGAGGAGACGGGCGAAGATGGGGGGGGGGGGAGGAGGAGATGGGCGAAGATGGGGGGGGGGGGGGGAGGAGGAGACGGGCGAAGATGGGGGGGGGGGGGGAGACGGGCGAAGATGGGGGGGGGGGGAGGAGACGGGAGGAGACGGGCGAAGATGGGGGGGGGGGGGAGGAGGAGACGGGCGAAGATGGGGGGGGGGAGGAGGAGACGGGCGAAGATGGGGGGGGGAGGAGGAGGAGGAGACGGGCGAAGATGGGGGGGGGGGGGAGGAGGAGGAGACGGGCGAAGATGGGGGGGGGAGGAGGAGGAGGAGACGGGCGAAGGATGGGGGGGGGAGGAGGAGGAGGAGACGGGCGAAGATGGGGGGGGAGGAGGAGGAGACGGGCGAAGATGGGGGGGGAGGAGGAGGAGACGGGCGAAGATGGGGGGGGAGGAGGAGGAGGAGGAGACGGGCGAAGATGGGGGGGGGGGAGGAGGAGGAGGGAGACGGGCGAAGATGGGGGGGGGAGGAGGAGACGGGCGAAGATGGGGGGGGGGGGGGGGGGAGGAGACGGGCGAAGATGGGGGGGGGGGGGGAGGAGGAGACGGGCGAAGATGGGAGGGGGGGAGGAGCAGACGGGCGAAGATGGGGGGGGGAGGAGGAGACGACGGGCGAAGATGGGGGGGGGGGAGGAGGAGACGACGGGCGAAGATGGGGGGGGGGGAGGAGGAGACGACGGGCGAAGATGGGGGGGGGGGGAAGGAGGAGACGGGCGAAGATGGGGGGGGGGGGAGGAGGAGACGGGCGAAGATGGGGGGGGGGGGGGGAGGGAGGAGACGGGCGAAGATGGGGGGGGGGGGGGGGAGGAGGAGACGGGCGAAGATGGGGGGGGGGGGGGGGGAGGAGGAGACGGGCGAAGATGGGGGGGGGAGAGGAGGAGACGGGCGAAGATGGGGGGGGGGGGGGAGGAGGAGGAGACGGGCGAAGATGGGGGGGGAAGAGGAGGAGACGGGCGAAGATGGGGGGGGGAGGAGGAGGAGAGACGGGCGAAGATGGGGGGGAAGAGGAGGAGACGGGCGAAGATGGGGGGGGGAAGAGGAGGAGACGGGCGAAGATGGGGGGGGGGGGGGAGGAGGAGACGGGCGAAGATGGGGGGGGGAAGAGGAGAGACGGGCGAAGATGGGGGGGAAGAGGAGGAGACGGGCGAAGATGGGGGGGAAGAGGAGGAGACGGGCGAAGATGGGGGGGGGGAGAGGAGGAGACGGGCGAAGATGGGGGGGGGGGAGGAGGAGACGGGCGAAGATGGGGGGGAAGAGGAGGAGACGGGCGAAGATGGGGGGGGAAGAGGAGGAGACGGGCGAAGATGGGGGGGAAGAGGAGGAGACGGGCGAAGATGGGGGGGGAAGAGGAGGAGACGGGCGAAGATGGGGGGGGGAAGAGGAGGAGGACGGGCGAAGATGGGGGGGGAGAGGAGGAGACGGGCGAAGATGGGGGGGAGAGGAGGAGACGGGCGAAGATGGGGGGGGAGAGAGGAGGAGACGGGCGAAGATGGGGGGGGAGAGGAGGAGACGGGCGAAGATGGGGGGGAGAGGAGGAGACGGGCGAAGATGGGGGGGGAGAGAGGAGGAGACGGGCGAAGATGGGGGGGAGAGGAGGAGACGGGCGAAGATGGGGGGGGGGAGAGGAGGAGACGGGCGAAGATGGGGGGGGGAGGAGGAGACGGGCGAAGATGGGGGGGGGAAGACGGGCGAAGATGGGGCGAGGAAACGGGCGAAGAGACGGGCGAAGATCGGAGCACCTGCAGCTCTGACATCTCAGGGTTGGGAGGGCTTCATTTTAGGGCAATTTTAACAGCATGTGCAAGTATGCAATGCATACTAGCACATTATGACATTACCTTGCAGGGTCCAAAAAACAAAGTCCAGCGGTTTATAACCGCTTTACGAGATCACGGCCGCAGCACGTGTACAATCCTGTCACCTTCCTTTGTGGCTTAAAGGGGGGTGGATAGCGAGGGCCGATTCCCACCGGAAGGAGCACATTCCATTTTTCATATCTCATTCATTTCAATGGGCTGCCAAATGTAGGGCAATGAGCAAAAAAGGTACAACAGTCACAAATTCTAACGATCAGTCAAACCTCATAATACGACAGTACTGTGCCGCTTGGTGGCCTCAAACTCGCTGTGTTTGTTAGAGACAACTGGGGGTGTCGTTATAAAATGAACACTTCAAATATGCTTGGGACAAACAGATCTAATGAAAAAGTTAATGAAAAAAAAAAAAAAAAAAAAAAAACCCACACACCCCAAAACAAAAACCACACACAACAAAAACAAAATGGCCAGACTCGATGGACTACGCTGTCGTTCTGCGGTCACTTTTCTAGGTTTCTAATGTCATCTGTGAAACGTGTATGGAAGTTCGCTCTCCGTGTCCTCCTGTGAATGGGCCCTAAAACCGCCTATTTTACCCCCCAACTGTCAGTGTAATCAGTCCCTGGAGGCAGACACTCCTCATTATAGTGCCCCCTACAGGGAGGTCCTTGTCTGCTCAGATACCTGGAACAAGCCATGACATTGGATCAATGTCCCCCCTCCCCCAAGGTGTGTCCTAGGAATTCACACTTCTCCAGACCCCGCTCTCTCCTGTGTCCTATGAGAAGCTGGTCAGGCATGCTGAGCCTTGTGGTTCACCAGCCGTAGAAGTCCACAGTCCAGGCAGCACTTACCAGTCACAGCTAGAAGGCAGGCAGACAACAGCACAGCCCCGCACAGGAGCCCCGGGCCCCTCATAGCGGACAGAACTCCGATAAAACTCCTCACCGATAACTCTGCAGGCGGAATACTGCTGCGAACTCACTCCGCTCCGTGATACTCTGCCGCCTAACGTCACCGCCCCCGGGCACGCCCCCTTCTCATAGGTTTCACTGAAACCGAGTACCTGGGGAGGGCGGAGATTCTTTCCACCACGCCCCCCCCCCCCCCGTGGTTGATTGCTTGTGGCTGACGTCATGAGTTAGGTATGTCAGGTCTGTGAGGTGAATAGTTGCTCAGTGTACGGAGGGGAGGTGTAGAGAATGTATAGGGGATCATTGTGTGCTGGGATACAACTGTGCTCTTCAGTCCAGGAGCTCACCTCCTCCACTGACATGAATGGAAAGGAATAAGAGGGGGGGTTGGGACTTTAAATGAGGTGCGCATGATGCAGCCCAATCACACTCACAGAGGTGCAAACATATGTATGTTTATTAAGGACCAATGATCAACATGGCATAAAAACGGATTGCATACATTAGACATAAAATAATCGCATATAGACAATGAATCTATGTATATACAACCATGGGACATGGGTAGGTACAATTATGCATCTTAACCAATTGACGACCGCCTCACGCTGATATGCATCAGCAGAATGGCACGGGCAGGCAAAATCACGTACCTGGTACGTGATTGCCTTCCCGCGGGCGGGGGGTCCGATCGCACCCCCCTCGGTGCCCGAGGCGGTCGCCTTTGGTCTGGCAGCGATCAGAGATGAGGGCAGGGGCGGACTGACCATTGAGCCACTCGGGCACTGCCCGAGGGCCCTGGGCCACTAGGGGGCCCCATCAGGGTTGCCAGCCTCAGTAAAACCAGGGACAGTATGTATAAATCTGTGTTTTTTTTACATCTGTCTGTGTATACTGTGTGTACATGTATGTGTATACTGTGTGATTGTATACTGTGTGTGTGTATACTGTGTGGCCCCATAATCTCTGATTGTCTGGGGGCCCCATAATCTCCTATTGCCCGGGGGCCCCATGAGTTGTCAGTCCGCCCCTGGATGAGGGGGAGGCCATCCGTTCGTGCCCCCCCCCCTTGCGATCGCTCCCAGCCAATGAGATTCTTCCCCTGCCTCTGTGTACTATGTGATGTCATCTCTCCTCGGCTCGGCAGTTTCCGTTCCGGCGCCGAGGAGAGAAGACATCAATGTGAGTGCACAACACACACACACAGTAGAACATGCCAGGCACACATAACACCCACCGATCACCCCCTAATCACCCCTCCCCCCCCCCCCCCCCTGTCACACTGACACCAAGCAGTTTTTTTTTTTTCTGATTACTGCATGGTGTCAGTTTGTGACAGTTAGTGTGGTAGGGCAGTTAGTGGTAGCCCCCTGTAGGTCTAGGGTACCCCCCTAACCCTCCTAATAAAGTTTTAACCCCTTGATCACCCCCTGTCGCCAGTGTCACTAAGCGATCATTTTTCTGGTCGCTGTATTAGTGTCACTGGTTCCGCTAGTTAGGGAGGTAAATATTTAGGTTCGCCGTCAGCGTTTTATAGCGACAGGGACCCCCATATACTATCTAATAAATGTTTTAACCCCTTGATTGCCCCCTAGTTAACCCTTTCACCACTGATCACCGTATAACCGTTACGGGTGACGCTGGTTAGTTTGTTTATTTTTTTTAGTGTCAGGGCACCCGCCGTTTATTACCGAATAAAGGTTTAGCTCCCTGATCGCCCGGCGGTGATATGCGTCGCCCCAGGCAGCGTCAGATTAGCGCCAGTACCGCTAACACCCACGCACGCAGCATACACCTCCCTTAGTGGTATAGTATCTGAACGCATCAATATCTGATCCGATCAGATCTATATTAGCGTCCCCAGCAGTTTAGGGTTCCCAAAAACGCAGTGTTAGTGGGATCAGCCCAGATACCTGCTAGCACCTGCATTTTGCCCCTCTGCCCAGCCCAGCCCAGCCCACCCAAGTGCAGTATCGATCGATCACTGTCACTTACAAAACACTGAATGCATAACTGCAGTGTTCGCAGAGTCAGGCCTGATCCCTGCGATCGCTAACAGTTTTTTTGGTAGCGTTTTGGTGAACTGGCAAGCACCAGCGGCCTAGTACACCCCGGTCGTAGTCAAACCAGCACTGCAGTAACACTTGGTGACGTGGCGAGTCCCATAAGTGCAGTTCAAGCTGGTGAGGTGGCAAGCACAAGTAGTGTCCCGCTGCCACCAAGAAGACAAACACAGGCCCGTCGTGCCCATAGTGCCCTTCCTGCTGCATTCGCCAATCCTAATTGGGAACCCACCACTTCTGCAGCGCCCGTACTTCCCCCATTCACATCCCCAACCAAATGCAGTCGGCTGCATGAGAGGCATTTTTATGTCCTCCCGAGTACCCCTACCCAACAAACCCCCCAAAAAAGAGGTCGTGTCTGCAGCAAGCGCGGATATAGGCGTGACACCCGCTATTATTGTCCCTCCTGTCCTGACAATCCTGGTCTTTGCATTGATGAATGTTTTCAACGCTACCATACACTAGTTGAGTATTAGCGTAGGGTCCAGCATTGCACAGAGTAGGACACACTTTCACAGGGTCTCCCAAGATGCCATCGCATTTTGAGAGACCCGAACCTGGAACCGGTTACAGTTAAAAAACTTACAGTTACAAAAACAGTGTAAAAAAAAAAAACACAAAAAAAATATAAAATAAAAAAAAAATAGTTGTCGTTTTATTGTTCTCTCTCTCTCTCTATTCTCTCTCTTTATTGTTCTGCTCTTTTTTACTGTATTCTATTCTGCAATGTTTTATTGTTATTATGTTTTATCATGTTTGCTTTTCAGGTATGCAATTTTTTATACTTTACTGTTCACTGTGCTTTATTGTTAACCATTTTTTTGTCTTCAGGTACGCCATTCACGACTTTGAGTGGTTATACCAGAATGATGCCTGCAGGTTTAGGTATCATCTTGGTATCATTCTTTTCAGCCAGCGGTCGGCTTTCATGTAAAAGCAATCCTAGCGGCTAATTAGTTAATTAATTCATTTTACAAGCAGTGGGAGGGAATGCCCCCCCCCCCCCACCGTCTTCCGTGTTTTTCTCTGGCTCTCCTGTCTCAACAGGGAACCTGAGAATGCAGCCGGTGATTCAGCCAGCTGACCATAGAGCTGATCAGAGACCAGAGTGGCTCCAAACATCTCTATGGCCTAAGAAATCGGAAGCTACGAGCATTTTATGACTTAGATTTCGCCGGATGTAAACAGCGCCATTGGGAAATTGGGAAAGCATTTTATCACACCGATCTTGGTGTGGTCAGATGCTTTGAGGGCAGAGGAGAGATGTAGGGTCTAATAGACCCCAATTTTTTCAAAAAAGAATACCTGTCACTACCTATTGCTATCATAGGGGATATTTACATTCCCTGAGATAACAATAAAAATGATTTAAAAAAAAAAAAAATGAAAGGAACAGTTTAAAAATAAGATAAAAAAGCAAAAAAATAATAAAGAAAAAAAAAAAAAAAAGCACCCCTGTCCCCCCCTGCTTTCGCGATAAGGCGAACGCAAGCGTCGGTCTGGCGTCAAATGTAAACAGCAATTGCACCATGTATGTGAGGTATCACCGCAAAGGTCAGATCGAGGGCAGTAATTTTAGCAGTAGACCTCCTCCGTAAATCTAAAGTGGTAGCCTGTAAAGGCTTTTAAAGGCTTTTAAAAATGTATTTATTTTGTTGCCACTGCACGTTTGTGCGCAATTTTAAAGCATGTCATGTTTGGTATCCATGTACTCGGCCTAAGATCATCTTTTTTATTTCATCAAACATTTGGGCAATATAATGTGTTTTAGTGCATTAAAATTTAAAAAGTGTGTTTTTTTCCCAAAAAATGCGTTTGAAAAATCGCTGCGCAAATACTGTGTGAAAAAAAAAAAATGAAACACCCACCATTTTAATCTGTAGGGCTTTGTCTTCAAGTGGTTAGAAGAGTGGGTGATGTGTGACATAAGCTTCTAAATGTTGTGCATAAAATGCCAGGACAGTTCAAAACCCCCCCAAATGACCCCATTTTGGAAAGTAGACACCCCAAGCTATTTGCTGAGAGGCACGTCGAGTCCATGGAATATTTTATATTGTGACACAAGTTGCTGGAAAGAGACAAATTTTTTTTTTTGCACAAAGTTGTCACTAAATGATATATTGCTCAAACATGCCATGGCAATATGTGAAATTACACCCCAAAATGCATTCTGAGTATGGGGATACCACATGTGTGGGACTTTTTGGGAACCTAGCCGCGTACGGGACCCCGAAAACCAAGCACCGCCTTTAGGCTTTCTAAGTGCGTAAATTTTTGATTTCACTCTTCACTGCCTATCACAGTTTCGGAGGCCATGGAATGCCCAGGTGGCACAAACCCCCCCCCCCCCCCCCCAAATGACCCCATTTTGGAAAGTAGACACCCCAAGCTATTTGCTGAGAGGTATAGTGAGTATTTGCAGACCCCACTTTTTGTCACAAAGTTTTGAAAATTGAAAAAAGAAAAAAAAACATTTTTTTTCTTGTCTTTCTTCATTTTCAAAAACAAATGAGAGCTGCAAAATACTCACCATGCCTCTCAGCAAATAGCTTGGGGTGTCTACTTTCCAAAATGGGGTCATTTGGGGGGGGGGGGGGGGTTTGTGCCATCTGGGCATTCCATGGCCTCCGAAACTGTGATAGGCAGTGAATAGTGAAATCAAAAATTTACACCCTTAGAAATCCTGAAGGCAGTGATTGGTTTTCGGGGCCCCGTACGCAGCTAGGCTCCCAAAAAGTCCCACAAATGTGGCTTCCCCATACTCAGGAGAAGCAGCTAAACGTATTTTGGGGTGCAATTCCACATATGCTCATGGCCTGTGTGAGCAATATATCATTTAGTGACAACTTTTTGTAATTTTTTTTTTTTTTGTCATTATTCAATCACTTGGGACAAAAAAATGAATATTCAATGGGCTCAACATGCCTCTCAGCAATTTCCTTGGGGTGTCTACTTTCCAAAATGGGGTCATTTGGGGGGGTTTTGTACTGCCCTGCCATTTTAGCACCTCAAGAAATGACATAGGCAGTCATAAATTAAAGGTTGTGTAAATTACAGAAAATGTACCCTAGTTTGTAGACGCTATAACTTTTGCGCAAACCAATAAATATACGCTTATTGACATTTTTTTTACTAAAGACATGTGGCCGAATACATTTTGGCCTAAATATATGACTAAAATTGAGTTTATTGGATTTTTTTTATAACAAAAAGTAGAAAATATCATTTTTTTTCAAAATTTTCAGTCTTTTTCTATTTATAGCGCAAAAAATAAAAACGGCAGAGGTGATCAAATACCATCAAAAGAAAGCTCTATTTGTGGGAAGAAAAGGACGCAAATTTTGTTTGGGTACAGCATTGCATGACCGCGCAATTAGCAGTTAAAGCGACGCAGTGCCAAATTGGAAAAAGTCCTCTGGTCCTTAAGCAGCATAACGGTCCGGTCCTTAAAGAGGAGTTCCACCCAGGGGGGCCGTCAAAAAAAAAAAAAAAATTAAAAGTCAGCAGCTACAAATACTGCAGCTGCTGACTTTTAATTGGACACTCACCTGTCCCTGAGTCCAGCGATGCGGGGGATCGAAGCCCCGCTCGTCCCCCCCCTCCGCTCGTCGGTGCCGGCATTTCAACTGTGGGCACCGGGCTGTGGCTTCACAGCCTGGCACCCACTGCGCATGCGCGAGCAGCGCCGCGCGCCGTGATTGGCTGCTCAATCACCTGGGACCTGTAATGGGTCCCAGATGATTGACAGGAGGGAGGGAGCAGAGCGGAGCCCTTCCTGTGCCGAGGGGGAAGTGATGTCACCAGCCCAGGCTAAGGAACAGGCAGACTACGAGGGACCACTTAGCAACAGGCATTTAGAGGTAAGTGAAAAAAAAAAATATCCAAATGTTTTTTTGTTTTTAGAATTTTTCCAGGTATTTTTGTTTTTTGGGTGGAACCCCACTTTAAGTTGTTAATCCCCCAAGCAAGATAAAAGTCATGTGAAGTAAAAAAACATCTGAAAATTGGTCAATGTGTGTTTGATGCATCAAAGGTAGGACCGACGCTGCGTTTCATGGACTTCAATCCACTCTTCGGGAGCCAGATGCATCTAAGTTCTATAAAAAATGTATGAAAAGCAATATAATTTCATGGGTCTAACAAAGTCAGCAGAAAAGGGGGAAATTTGGGCATAATGGGCCATGCCAAAAAGGTTACTCACATGATAGCCAAAACTGGGACCGTGCGACAAAACAAAGCCAGGGGAGAGCCATGGAGCCTGGCCCGGGAGCTGAGAGGGGGACCTCAATGAGGAACACCTGACCGCACACAGCAACACCCCGCAGTGGAGGGGACTTCTATAATGTAGGAAATATATAAAATGTATCTATGATGATACAAGTAACAAAAAACGAGATGATATAAGCTGCAGATATCACCAAGGTGATTGAAAAAAGCACCCGGAAGATTACCTTGAAAAATACATGTGATGTTTAAAGCCACATAGATAGGAGAGGATCAGGGTGTGTATAGGTTGTATCAGCACCATCTCTGTATAGCATGAAGCAAGGAGTGAGATGTTAAAGTCCTAAGTTCGCTTTTCCCCCCATTGCTTGTATGAATGGAAAGGAATGTCAATGCACAGAGCACATGGAGGCGTGCCCTCCTCATACGTACATAAACGCAGCATGACATGAACTGACGCACAATACTTTCATGATGACATTTAATACAAAACAATACAATGCAACTCACACTGAGGCCCTATATACAGCTGCGAGTTTTGTGAACATGCTAAAGCACACATGTATGAAACGTGTGAGAATGTGTATTGCGCTTGTGGCGCCATTCATTTTTAAAGTGTCTTTAAATAGTGTTGGTCGGATCGGCCGAGAATGAGTTCAGGCCGAACATTGGCTGAACAGCCCGTTCAGGGAGCACCCCAAATGACAGGGTGATCACCCAATATTTCATGTCCGAGGTTTACATCCACTTTAAAGCGGTGTTCTGGCCCCCCCTCCAGAAATGAAATGTCAGCAGATACAAATACGGCGGCTGCTGACTTTTAATATTAGGACACTTACCTGCCCTGGAGTCCAGCGATGTCAGCACCCCAAGCGATGTTTCCATCAGCTGTCCGGGTGCTGCCACCACCATTACCAGTAAGGGAACCCGGCAGTGCAGCCCTGCAGCTTCACAGCCAATTCCCTACCGCGCATGCGCGAAGCGCGCTGTGCTTTTTTCCTGGTCCGGCAGAAGGAAGAGGGGGGCTGTAATTCTGATATACCTCACCACGGCGAGGTCTAACCGTAGTAGGAACGGGTACCAATCAAAAACAGGTACCCGCTCCATTCCCCCCCCCCCCCCGAAAGGTACCAAATGTGACACCGGAGGGGGGGGGGGGGGGTTCCGAAAAGCGGAAGTTCCATTTTTGTGTGGAACTCTGCTTTAAGCACTAAACCTTTTTCTGACGTTTGTTGGTTTCAAAATCTTTTTTTTTTTTTGCTAGAAAAGTACCTAAAAACTCCAAACATTATATATATATATATATATATATATATATATATATATATATATTTTTTTTTTTTTTTTAGTAGAGACCCTAGAGAATAAAATGGCAGTTGTTGCAATATTTTATGTCACACTGTATTCGCACAGCAGTCTTGCAAATGCAATTTTTTTGGAAAAAATTACACTTTAACCACTTCCCGCCCGGCCTATAGCGGATTGACGGCCGGGCGGTGGTTCAGTTATCCTGACTGGGCGTCATATGACGTCCTTCAGGATAACATGCCGCCGCGCGCCCTCAGGGGCGCGCATCGCGGCGATCGGTGGATCGGTGTGTCAGTCTGACACACCGCTACACCGATCTTGGTAAAGAGCCTCCGGCGGAGGCTCTTTACCACGTGATCAGCCGTGTCCAATCACGGCTGATCATGCTGTCAATAGGAAGAGCCGTTGATCGGCTCTTCCTCACTCGCGTCTGACAGACGCAAGTAGAGGAGAGCCGATCGGCGGCTCTCCTGGCAGGGGGGGTCTGCGCTGATTGTTTATCAGCGCAGCCCCCCCGCAGATCACCACACTGGACCACCAGGGATCGCCACTAGGACCACCAGGGAAGGGAAACATGTGGATGGCCAGGTATGTACCCCATGGCCATCCACATGTGCCCAGTCAGTGCCAAATCTGTGCCAATCAGTGCCCACAAATGGGCACTGATTGGCACAATTATGTTGCAGTGATGCCCAGCAATGCCACACTTAGGGGCATCACTGCCATCAATCAGTATCATCAGTGCCACCCATCAGTGTCCATCGGTGCCACCTGTCAGTGCCCATCTGTGCCCATCTGTGCCCACCTATCAGTGCCCATCCGTGCCCATCTGTGCCAACTATCAGTGCCACCCATAACTACCCATCAACGCCACCTACGAGTGCCCATCAATGCCACCTACGAGTGCCCATCAGTGCCGCCTATCAGTGCCCATCGGTGCCACCTATCAGTGCCCATCAGTGCCACCTACCAGTGCCACCTATCAGTGCCCATTAGTGCCACCTATCAGTGCGCATCATCAGTGCCCGTCAGTGCCACTTCATTGGTGCCACCTCATCGGTGCCCATCAGTGCCGCCGTATCAGTGCCCGTCAGTGCAGCCATATCAGTGCCCGTCATTGAAGAAGAAAACATACTCATTTACAAAAAATTTTAACAGAAACAAAGAAAAACGTGTTTTTTTTCAAAATTTTCGGTCTTTTTTTATTTGTTGCGCAAAAAATAAAAACCGCAGAGGTGATCAAATACCACTAAAAGAAAGCTCTATTTGTGGGAACAAAATGATAAAAAATTTGTTTGGGTACAGTGTAGCATGACCGCGCAATTGTCATTCAAATTGTGACAGCGCTGAAAGCTGAAAATTGGCCTGGGCGGGAAGGTGTCTAAGTGCCTGGTATTGAAGTGGTTAAAGTTGATGTAAACCCAATGTCATCCTTTCTAAACTACTGCCATAGGGGTTATCTATAAGGATATACATGCCTCCTGCATGTATCTTTACCTGTCAAATGTCTCCCCTCTGTCTGTTATGAGATCTGAAAAACTGCATATTCTGTGGGCGGGTCTGTTGTCTGGAGCTCGGTGGGTGGAGTTGTGATGTCAGGAGACTCCCCGCCCACCTCTACACTCCCCTTGTCAATATGCATTTTCTCCTGCACTGAACTTCTGCTATGATCTCTAACATCCAGTGAAAAGACAGGAAAGTAACCACATGACTTCAGCATGCCAAATCATGCTGAGGTGTGGAACAGCCAATCCTTGCAGAGCTGCTGAAGAAAGGAGCGGGTGGGAATTAAAAAATAATGCATGTCTTAGGCTAGTGCACGAGATATGTAAATCACCTGTCACTCACAGCAAGGGGGAGGATTTGGCAAAGTTTTTCTCTGTTTGTCAAGTTTTTTCTCACTGAACAATAAAAGAGGATTGCTCAGAGATGGATTAACTCTTTGTGGCAAGACTGGGCTCAAATGATAGGAAATCTTATACTCTACATTATGACGTCAAAAAAAATTTTCGGGTTTACATCCACTTTAATGAATTTAAAAAAAAATAACCAGTAAAGTTAGCCCAATTTTTTTTTGTATAATGTGAAAGATTTTACGCCACAAGAATTGTGAGAGAATCGTGATCTTTATTCTAAGCAAAAAAATTGTGATTCTCATTTTGGCCAGAATCGTGCAGCTCTAGTAGTGAGTGTACAGCTTGTATAAAGGTGTAAATTTGCTGTCTCCTCAAAATAACTCAACACAGCCATTAATGTCTAAACAGCTGGCAACAAAAGTGAGTACACCCCTAAGTGAAAATGTCCAAATTGGGTCCAAAGTGTCAATATTTTGTGTGGCCACCATTATTTTCCAGCACTGCCTTAACCCTCTTGGGCAAGGAATTCACCAGAGCTTCACAGGTTGCCACTGGAGTTCTCTTCCACTCCTCCATGATGACATCACAGAGCTGGTGGATGTTAGAGACCTTGCGCTCCTCCACCTTCCGTTTGAGGATGCCCCACAGATACTGAATAGGGTTTAGATCTGGAGACATGTTTGGCCAGTCCATCACCTTTACCCTCAGCTTCTTTAGCAAGGCAGTGGTCATCTTGGAGGTGTGTTTGGGGGCGTTATGTTGGAATACTGCCTTGCGGCCCAGTCTCTGAAGGGATGGGATCATGCTCTGCTTCAGTATGTCACAGTACATGTTGGCATTCATGTTTCCCTTAATGA
This sequence comes from Lithobates septentrionalis, assembly GCA_037952835.1. Classification (NCBI taxonomy): domain Eukaryota; kingdom Metazoa; phylum Chordata; class Amphibia; order Anura; family Ranidae; genus Lithobates; species Lithobates septentrionalis. The sequence continues at coordinate 4,367,948 of JBBDGP010000687.1, read as the reverse complement.
ACTGTAGCTCCCCAGTGCCGGCAGCACTCATGCATCCCCAGACCATGACACTCCCACCACCATGCTTGACTTTAGGCAAGACACACTTGTCTTTGTACTCCTCACCTGGTTGCCGCCACACACGCTTGACACCATCTGAACCAAATAAGTTTATCTTGGTCTCATCAGACCACAGGACATGGTTCCAGTAATCCATGTCCTTAGTCTGCTTGTCTTCAGCAAACTGTTTGCGGGCTTTTTTGTGCATCATCTTTAGAAGAGGCTTCCTTCTGGGACGACAGCCATGCAGACCAATTTGATGCAGTGTGCGGCGTATGGTCTGAGCACTGACAGGCTGACCCCCCACCTCTTCAACCTCTGCAGCAATGCTGGCAGCACTCATACGTCTATTTCCCAAAGACAACCTCTGGATATGATGCTGAGCATGCGCACTCAACTTCTTTGGTTGACCATGGCGAGGCCTGTTCTGAGTGGAACCTGTCCTGTTAAACCACTGTATGGTCTTGGCCACCGTGCTGCAGCTCAGTTTCAGGGTCTTGGCAATCTCCTTATAGTCTAGGCCATCTTGTGTAGAGCAACAATTCTTTTTTTCAGATCCTCAGAGTGTTCTTTGCCATGAGGTGCCATGTTGAACTTCCAGTGACCAGTATGAGAGTGACAGCGATAACACCAAATTTAACACACCTGCTCCCCATTCACACCTGAGACCTTGTAACACTAAGGAGTCACCGGGGATGGAAAATGGCTAATCGGGCCCAATTTGGACATTTTCACTTAGGGATGTACTCTCTTTTGTTGCCAGCGGTTTAGACATTAATGGCTGTGTGTTGAGTTATTTTGAGGGGACAGCAAATTTACACTGTTATACAAGCTGTACACTCACTACTTTACATTGTAGCAAAGTGTCATTTCTTCAGTGTTGTCACATGAAAAGTTAGAATAAAATATTTACAAAAATGTGAGGGGGTGTACTCACTTTTGTGACATACTGTGTGTATATATATACACTACCGTTCAAAAGTTTGGGGTCACATTGAAATGTCCTTATTTTTGAAGGAAAAGCACTGTACTTTTAAATGAAGCTAACTTTAAACTAGTCCTAACTTTAAACAAATATACTCTATACATTGCTAATGTGGTAAATGACTATTCTAACTGCAAATGTCTAGTTTTTGGTGCAATATCTACATAGGTGTATAGAGGCCCATTTCCAGCAACTATCACTCCAGTGTTCTAATGGTACAATGTGTTTGCTCATTGGCTCAGAAGGCTAATTGATGATTAGCAAACCCTTGTGCAATCATGTTCACACATCTAAAAACAGTCTAGCTCCTTCCAGAAGCTACAAAACTGACCTTCCTGTGAGCAGATTGAGTTTCTGGAGCATCACATTTGTGGGGTCAATTAAACGCTCAAAATGGCCAGAAAAAGAGAACTTTCATCTGAAACTCGACAGTCTATTCTTGTTCTTAGAAATGAAGGCTATTCCATGCGAGAAATTGCAAAGAAATTGAAGATTTCCTACAACGGTGTGTACTACTCCCTTCAGAGGACAGCACAAACAGGCTCTAACCAGAGTAGAAAAAGAAGTGGGAGGCCGCGTTGCACAACTAAGCAAGAAGATAAGCACATTAGAGTCTCTAGTTTGAGAAACAGACGCCTCACAGGTCCCCAACTGGCATCTTCATTAAATAGTACCCGCAAAACACCAGTGTCAACATCTACAGTGAAGAGGCGGCTGCGGGATTTTGGGCTTCAGGGCAGAGTGGCAAAGAAAAAGCCATATCTGAGACTGGCCAATAAAAGAAAAAGATTAAGATGGGCAAAAGAACACAGACATTGGACAGAGGAAGACTGGAAAAAAGTGTTGTGGACGGATGAATCCAAGTTTGAGGTGTTTGGATCACAAAGAAGAACGTTTGTGAGACGCAGAACAAATGAAAAGATGCTGGAAGAATGCCTGACGCCATCTGTTAAGCATGGTGGAGGTAATGTGATGGTCTGGGGTTGCTTTGGTGCTGGTAAGGTGGGAGCTTTGTACAGGGTAAAAGGGATTGTGAATAAGGAAGGCTTTCACTCCATTTTGCAACGCCATGCCATACCCAGTGGACAGCGCTTGATTGGAGCCAATTTCATCCTACAACAGGACAATGACCCTAAACACACCTCCAAATTGTGCAAGAACTATTTACAGCAGAAGCAGGCAGCTGGTATTCTATCGGTAATGGAGTGGCCAGCACAGCCACCAGATCTGAACCCCATTGAGCTGTTGTGGGAGCAGCTTGACCGTATGGTACGCCAGAAGTGCCCATCCAACCAATCCAACTTGTGGGAGCTGCTTCTAGAAGCGTGGGGTGCAATTTCTCCAGCTTACCTCAATAAATTAACAGCTAGAATGCCAAAGGTGTGCAATGCTGTAATTGCTGCAAAAGGAGGATTCTTTGATGAAAGCAAAGTTTGATGTAAAAACAATGTTATTTCAAATACAAATCATTATTTCTAACCTTGTCAATGTCTTGACTCTATTTTCTATTCATTTCACAACGTATGGTGGTGAATAAGTGTGACTTTTCATGGAAAACACAAAATTGTTTGGGTGACCCCAAACTTTTGAACGGTAGTGTATATATATATATATATATATATATGTATGTGTGATCTGACACTTCCAGGTAGGGGGTCGCATGCATGCCGCCGGCAGCTCGCTTCCACTGTCATTACACACAGCGGATGCCAATCAGCAGGTGCTGGGTACTTGATGTCAGCCAGCACCCATTGATCATTGGGCAAAGACACAGAACTGTGATCTTCTTATGTGAACAAGGCAGATCACTGTTCTGACAAGAGGGAAGGGATGAAATTTGTGTTCTTGCAAAGCAGGGAATAAATCCCATATCTTCCCCTAGTAAAAGCTCCTCACATAGTGTAATAAAACACTGGCTAGGCACACATTTAACCTTTTGATTGCCACTGATGTTAATCTCTTCCCAGCCAGTGTCATTAGTACAGTGACCGTGCATATTGTTAGCACTGTATTAGGCTGGGTTCACACTGCTGCCGGATGCAGCTCACAGCAGGGACATTTCATGGACGAATCAGGGATGAATTTTTGCCTAAATTCGGCCCTGAAACTGAGCCAAAGATGCAAAGGACTCCTGTGCAAGCCACTCTGCAGCTGCCACTGAGATATATGAACTGGCTCCATAGAGAGCCGATCACACTCTCCTGTCATGCGAATTGGATGCGGGAAAAGCCGCATTAAATTCGCACTAGTGTGAACCCAGCCTTAGGCTACATTCACACCTGAGCGATTATCTTTTTGAAGCTTGAAGCTCAAGAACGCTGGAGGAGAAAAAAGATCAATTATTCTCTATGGATATGGTTCACATCTCCACTCCATGTCGCCTGAAGCCAAACGTCCAGAAGCTCAAACAAGTTCTGGAGCTTTTTTTGTCGCTCAAATCGGGCAGATTTGGGCGTTTTTGTGCGTTTTTATTCTCATAGAAATTAATGGAAACTTGGTTTTGTCGCATGATTTTGCACGATTTTCTGCTCAAATTAAAAAGGTAATAATATATGAATAAATAAATGTAAAATAAATACACAAATAACTCAAAGACAGTAGAAAAAGATGTTACCAGTTCTAGGGACAGCTTCTACATCCACATCCTGACCTCTAAAAAATGTGTGTGAAAAGGGGAAAAAAAACATAAAATAGAACTTTTCAGGATGTAGAGCTGACACTGAGGTGAGCACACAGTATTGAATAAAAATAATTTATTGAAAAAATAATGATAAAATCACATACAAAGATATCTCATGATATATCGATTACATAGCATAATTTACAAACAATGATGAGTATTTCACATGCTTGGAGACAATTCATGTCAGTAGAATAATCCAACGCATTTCGCAAAGTAATATCTCCGCTTCTTCAGGGAATTTTGATTAATATCTAGTTATCATTGGATTGAGAAAAATATACCATTATTATCACGCTATGCTAATTGTATAGTAAATCTATAAATACATTCATTTATTAATAACTGTGTAGTTCATATTACAAATTACAAAAGTTCTCACCAAATAGATCAGTATGCAGAAAACATGCTCTCCCGTAGGCTCAATGCACAAAGAACCTGCCCTCTAGTCAAAGATCCCCAATAATCAATTGGTACCTTGTCAAGCGGATACTGGATTATGCAATAATAAATACAGTATATATGGCGTTTTTAGGTCCTGCCACTTGAGTCTCAGATCAAAGCGTGGTTCCGTCTGTTCAGTTAATAGTGCGATGAGTCAGTGCGTTGCCCGTGCCCCAGGACGACGTCAGAGTGTGGCGAAACATGCGTCGGGAGGAGTGACGTGCTGACGTCATTGCGCTGTGTACCTTAGTGGACGGGTGTTCGACTTCCGGCCGGCTTTTATCTTTGCAAGTTTACTTCTTACTATGTGTAAGTGCAACCTTTACTTTTAAATAAATGCTATTTTAATCCGATTTACACTATAGTGAGTTCCTCTTCATTTTGGGTTACCATCTTGCCTCCAATTGAGACCATTGAATGACCGAATCCCTGTGGTCGTTTGCTGTGTGTTCCTATCGCATCAAGTACTTGAGAGCTGTCATCGCCATCCCTTTGGAACAAAGCCCTGGCAGGGTTAATAGCCGCAAGCTCATAATAGGTTGCCTCTGGTAGGCACGCAATCTATGTAGTGGAGGAGCACGAGTTTGTGGTGTTGTCACGTCATATGAAGATCACATATGTTTATATCTATGGACTAATCTTTAATTTCTTGTGGTGTTGGGAGCGATTTCAACTTATATGTGCACTATTTGCATTTTGTGTGTGCTATTTTTTAGCGCAGCTCCATTTTCTAATTTTATGTGCTTATATGTGTATCCCATATTGAGCTGCTGCTGTGTCTTTTTGTTTTATTTGCTTTGTTTGTTTTTGTTCACTTAGCTCGGTGATTATTTTTACTTAATAATAGATACAGTGCCTTGCAAAAGTATTCACCCCCTTGGCTTTTGCCTATTTTGTTACATTACAGCCATTAGTTCAATGTTTTTTTAATCTGAATGATATGAGATGGATCAAAACACAATAGTCTAAGTTGGTGAAGTAAAATTAGAAAAATATATACATAAAACTATTTTTCAGAAATAAAGAACTGATAATTGGCATGTGCGTATGTATTCACTCCCTTTGTTATGCAGCCCATAAAAAGCTCTGGTGCAACCAATTACTGTACCTTCAGAAGTCACATAATTAGTGAAATGATGTCCACCTGTGTGCAATCTAAGTGTCACATGATCTGTCATTACATAAACAAACCTTTGTGAAAGGCCCCAGAGGCTGCAACACCTAAGCAAGAGGCACCACTAACCAAACACTGCCATGAAGACCAAGGAACTCTCCAAACAAGTAAGGGACAATGTTGTTGAGAAGTACAAGTCAGGGTTAGCTTAAAAACAAATATCCAAATCTTTGATGATCCCAAGGAGCACCTTCAAATCTATCATAACCAAATGGAAAGCACATGGCACAACAGCAAATGTGCAAAGAGACGGCCGCACACCAAAACTCACGGTCCGGGCAAAGAGGCAGCACAGAGATCTAAGGTAACCCTGGAGGAGCTGCAGTGTTCCACAGCAGAGACTGGAGTATCTGTACATAGGACGACAATAAGCCGTACGCTCCATAGAGTTGGGCTTTATGGCAGAGTGGCCAGAAGAAAGCCATTACTTTCAGCTAAAAACAAAATAGTACATTTTGAGTTTGTGAAAAGGCATGTGGGAGACTCCCAAAATGTATGGAGGAAGGTGCTCTGGTCTGATGAGAAAATTTTTTTACTTTTTGGCCATCAAAGAAAACACATGTCTGGTGCAAACCCAACACATCACATCACCCAAAGAACACCATCCCCACAGTGAAACATGGTGGTGGCAGCATCATGCTGTGGGGATGTTTTTCAGCAGTCGGGACTGGGAAACTGGTCAGAGTTGAAGGAAAGATGGATGGTGCTAAATACAGGGATATTCTTGAGCAAAACCTGTACCACTCTGTGTGTGATTTGAGGCTAGGGCGGAGGTTCACCTTCCAGCAGGACAATGACCCCAAACACACTGCTAAAGCAACACTTGAGTGGTTTAAGGGAAAACATGTAAATGTGTTGGAATAGCCTAATCAAAGCCCAAACCTCAATCCAATAGAAAATCTGTGGTCAGACTTAAAGATTGCTGTTCACAACCATCCAACTTGAAGGAGCTGGAGCAGTTTTGCAAAGAGGAATGGGCAAAAATCCCAGTGGTAATATGTGGCAAGCTTGTAGAGACTTATACAAAGCGACTTGGAGCTGTGATAGCCGCAAAAGGTGGCTCTACAAAGTATTGACTTTAGGGGGTGAATAGTTATGCACATTGACTTTTTCTGTTATTTTGTCCTATTTGTTGTCTGCTTCACAATAAAAAAAAAAAAAAATCTTCAAAGTTGTGGGCATGTTCTGTAAATTAAATGATGCAAATCCTCAAACAATCCATGTTAATTCCAGGTTGTGAGGCAACAAAACACGAAAAATGCCAAGGGGGGTAAATACTTTTTCAAGGCACTGTATGGCGGGAAGGATATCAAGCACCCAGTACTGTGAGGAGAGAGAACATATATGTTCTATCATTGTTGCATTTAACCAAGAGCATATGGCAAATCACAGGCATCAAACATCCCATGGATACTTACTTGAATCTGCCTCTAATCAAAATATGGTAAGGGGACAGAGGGAAATTATAAGTCACACAGGGAACCCAAGAAATTAATTTGGATCACATGTGGCAAGCCTTATAGGAAATAAAGGGGGGAGAACGGTCATTTAAAGGAAGTAAACCCTGGTGGGTTTTACTTCCTCTTTATTTCCCTGCAAAAGCAGGGATCATCCATCTTCGCCCCTCTTCCTTCCGGGGCCGCGAACTCCGGCTCTGTCACTGGCCGGAGTCGCGTGACGTCACTCCCGCGCATGCGCGCGGGAGCCGCCAGTCACGGCATAACCTCTATTAGAAACAGCACGATGAGCCCTTTCTAAAGGGTGCATGCACCGTAGTCATCGGCGCTCGTCTTTTTAGTAAATATCTCCTAAACAGTGGAGGTTTAGGAGATATTTCAAGCACCTACAGGTAGGCCTTAATATAGGCTTACCTCTAGGTAAAAGTGGTTGTACAACCACTTTAACTGTCTAGCCAGCTAAGGTCATACAGTAAAAACTTCCACCACCATACTTAGCATAATACCCACTATATAACTAATGGGTTCACATCCTATACAGACATACTTCTACAGGGCTTCACTCACTCAGCCATATACCAAGTAAAAATCAGTGCTCCTCAGAATCCAATACTAAGCATGTCCTTCGCATCATTGGATGAAAATATGGCATTCACCTGCAGCATCCCAACTCTGTGGGAACTCTGTGGGAAATTAAAAGCATCAGGGACGCATTAGCATCCCTGTGCCTTTACTGGGCGCCCGAATAGCCACCTAAGACTAAAACCGGAACGGGCAATCTAAGTGCAGGAGAGCCGAAAGAGAGCATATCCACACACTCTAGCCTACATATATTTAAATCAGACAACTTATACAAAAACCTATATTGTTCCATACACCTAACATCATCCTTCACTGATAATAATCACCTTCATAAAGTATAGACCATAAACATTAATTTATTTACAAGTGGAAGAGGGGGGAGAGAGAGAGAAAAATGCTAGCGCCTCCAAATAGAACAAGAACAAGGCAGGGTGGAGGGTAGGAGGCCCTAGAAATCCATCAAAGATATGGTTTAAATGTCAATGCTGTATTCAGCCGGGGGGGGGGCAAAGTCACTTGTTGGTTATAAATACATTTTATTTCCTGTTTTAGAATTTGTTTGTTAAAGTCGCCTCCCCATGAGTTCTGGAAAATACGTTCCAGGACAGAAAAGGTTATCACAGAGGGAAGAAGGTGTGCTGAAGTCCCACATGTTTACATATAGGTGTGTATAGTAAACCCACCTCTATATAGTATAGAATGTCTTGTATACGTTGACCAAATGTGCACTTGGTCTTTCCTATATAGAAAGCACCACACCTACAGAGTGCTATATATACCACTCCTATTGATTTTACAATTAACATAGGCTCTAGATTTTAACATGCCCCCTCTTGGGAGTGGGAGCTTATGACCCTCCCTCACCCAGGGGCACTGGTACAGCTACCACAGCGGTAAGTACCTACACCTCCCACAGCTTCTTCTAATAAAACTTCAGATATATAGTGGCTGTGAAGCAGATTATCCCTGACTGATCGGGCTCGTCTGAAAAGCAATCCGGACTGTCGTTTACATATTTAGAAATAACACTATCTTTGGACAGGAAATGCTAATTGTGGGCCAACATGGCTCAAAATTGGTCCTGCTGGGTACAAAACTTAGTAATTACTTTGGTAGTACTTTGGGCAGGTTGGACTCTCTTTTTAAAAATTAGCTCCTCCCTTGAGTTTGATTTAGCATGTTGATATGCTTGTTTTCACACCTTTTTGCTATATCTTCTCTGTAGGAGATGACAAAAAAGTGTCTTAGCCTCAGTATCAATGTCCCCCTCCCTGGCACAGTTCCTCCTCAGCCTAAGATATTGGCTGAAGGGGATGCTCCTTACCATGGAGCAAGGATGAGAGCTATTAAAATGCAAAATGGTGTTGCCTGCCGTATCTTTACGGTACAAGCTGGTATATAAAGACCCATCCGGGTTGAGGAATATCCTCAGATCAAGGAATGGAATGCTTTGTGTGTCAAATTGCATAGTGAACTTTAAGTTATATACATTCTTGGAGATAAACAGCATAAAGTCCTGGAGTTCCACTAAGGAACCTGTCCATACCATAAGCACGTCATCAATATACAGAGGCCACAATATTATGTGGCGAAGATACATCTATGCTGCCTCACTGGCAAAAAGCAATCTCTCCCACCCCCCCATGTATAGGTTGGCATACGATGGGGCACAAGAAGTTCCCATCGCAAACCCTCTGCACCTGAAGGTAAGTGACGTCATTGAACGTGAACACATTGGAGGTTAAGATGCTGTTTATCTCCAAGAATGAATATAACTTAACGTTCACTATGCAGTTTGACACACAAAGCATTCCATTCCTTGATTTGAGGATATTCCTCAACCTGGATGGGTCTATATATACCAGCTTGTACTGTAAAGATATGGCAGGCAACATCATTTTGCATTTTAATAGCTTTCATCCTCGCTCCCTGGTGAGGAGCATCCCCTTCGGCCAATATCTTAGGCTGAGGAGGAACTGTGCCAGGGAGGAGGACTTTGAGATTGAGGCTAGGGCACATTTTTGAACCATGAAAACATATTTTCTGTGCCAATGTTCTAGGTTTATTGGAAAGTTATTTAGAGAGCAAAAACATGGACTTTATAGGCACACACATAGAATTTATGTAGAAACAATTTAAATTTTATTTAAAGTGGAGTTCAACCCAAAAGTGGAACTTCCACTCATCGGATTCCTCCCCCCCTCCGGTGTCACAGTTGGCACCTTTCAGGGGGGAGGGGGGTGCAGATACCTGTATATTACAGGTATCTGTACCCACTTCCGGCATAGATAGCCGCAGAATCTGCAGTTATTTACGCCACTTCCTGCTCCCTCCCCGCTATCTGCTGGGAAACACACGGGTCCCAGAGACAGCATGGACCATCCGTTTTGCGCTGCGCGAGTCGCGCATGCGCAGTAGAGAACCGGGAAGTGAAGCCTCACGGCTTCACTTCCTGATTCCCTTACCGAAGATGGAGGCGGCAGCACCCGGAGGACCGAGAGATGGTTCGGCCTCGGGTGCCGACATCGCGGGTGTCGTGGACAGGTAAGTGTCCATGTTTTAAAAGTCAGCAGCTGCAGTATTTGTAGCTGCTGACTTTTAAAAAAAAACATTTCGGCGGAGCTCCGCTATAAACATGATTAAAAGAACATTATTGTTGACATACATGTTAAAAACCAAACATGGTGTTGACCTACACAGCACTCAGACCACCTGACATAATCAATTGTTACCACAATACTGAAAATAGATTAGGTTCAACTTGGTTGATAGTGGTTGAAGAAAAGCTGGGTGGTGGTAGAGGCAGGATAAAGAAAACTCTACATGTTGCGCGCCTTGGGCGCCTCTTCAGGAGCTTGCAATGGTGCTGAGTAGAAAAGACAGTAAAGGCAGGGGGCCTGGCAGATGTATCCACCAAACAACAGCTTAGTATGCCTTAACCGGTTTGTATACCTCCAGGTATTCTTGTAAAATACTTGGGAAAGCGTGGTCCACCATAAATTAATAAGCCAGCCTAGGACCTTACAAAGATGGCCACAGCAAACTGATAATATCTAATGATCAGGGAAAAGCCCAATACGGCTATCCCTTTATCAGATCCAATATAAATGTAAGGGTTCTATGAAGGTCCAAGAATCTTAGGGCTATTACTAGTGGATAATAGAGTAATCCGCCGTCTGTATGCCTCAAGACAGGGTGAAACTGTATGTGCCTATAAAGTCCATGTTTTCGCTCTCTAAATAACTTTCCAATAAGGCCCTTTTTGTCATCTCTTACAGAGAGGATATAGCAAAAAGGTGTTAAAACAAGAATATCAACGTGCTAAATCAAACTCAAGAGAGGAACTACTTTTTAAAAAGAGAGTCCAACCTGCCCAAAGTATTACCAAAGTAATTACTAAGTCCAGTACCCAGCAGGACCAATTTCGATCCATATTGGCCCGCAATAGGCATATCCTGTCCTAGGATAGTGTTATTTCTAAATATGTAAACGACAGACTGGAGTTGGTGATAACCTTTTTTGTCCTGGAATGTATTTTCCAGAACTCACGGGGTGGTGACTGTGACAAACAAATTCTGAAACAGGAAACTAAATGGATTTATGACCAACAAGTAACTTTGCCCCCCCCCCCGGGCTGAATACAGCATTGACATTTAAACCATATCTTTGATGGATTTCTAGGGCCTTCCTACCCTCCTCCCTGCCTTGTTCTTGTTCTATTTGGAGGCGTTAGCCTTTTTCTCTCTCTCCCCCTTCTTCCACTTATAAATAAATGAATGTTTATGGTCTATACTTTATGAAGGTGATTATTATCGGTCAAGGATGATGATAGGTGTATGGAACAATATAGGTTTATGTATAAGTTGTCTGGTTTAAATATATGTAGGCTAGAGTGTGTGGATATGCTCTTTCGGCTCTCCTGTACTTAGATTGCCCGTTCCGGTTTTAGTCTTAGGTGGCTACTCGGGCACGACCGGTAAAGGCACAGGGATGCTAATGCGTCCCTAATGCTTTTACTTTCCTACGGAGTTCCTCTCCAATTGTGGAGAGTGCTGTTGGTGTTGCGCGCTGGCCCGGATGTTTACCATTCATTGTGGAACGCATGTATGCGTCATTTCCAGGTGCCCGCGCCTGACGCGACGCTGAGGGGCCAGGCCTGGCCTCGCCTTGTTGGGCGGGATTATCTCTAAATTATAGTGACAGTTTACATTAACTGGGTGGTTTCCCAGCGGTACACACAACGACGCTGCTGTTGCGCTAAAGGCTTACTGATTATCTGTTATTGCAAGGTAAGGATGATGAACTGTGTTTGGAGTTGGCTTAAATGTATGGTGGGCCATTGACATTATATGTTGAGATGCTGCAGGTGAATGCCATATTTTCATTCAATGATGCAAAGGACATGCTTAGCATTGGATTCTGAGGGGCACTGATTTTTACTTGGTATATGGCTGAGTGAGTGAAGTCCTGTAGAAATATGTCTGTACAGGATGTGAACCAATTAGTTATATAGTGGGTATCATGCTAAGTATGGTGTTGGGAGTTTTTACTGTATAACCTTAGCTGGGTAGACAGTTAAATGACCGTCCTCCCCCCTTTATTTCCTTTAAGGCTTGCCACATGTGATCCGAATGAATTAACTTCTTTTGTTCCCTGTGGGACTCCTAATTTCCCTTTGTCCCCATACCATATTTTGATTAGAGGCAGATTCAAGAAGGTATCCATGGAACGTTTGCCTGTGATCTGCCATGTGATCTTGGTAAAATGCAACAATAAAAAAGAACATATATGTTCTAAAGAAAGGGAGGACCAAAGATGGCCCTAGATTGGACTTTAGAGGCTAAATGGACGAGAGTATATAAAAAAATATATTTTATTCATAACAATTATACATAGAGCAAGTATCGAAAGAATTAAAAAACACACACAATTAACATGAATGTAACAGAGATGTTGACACCATATAGACAACAGTGAGCCCCTGTGCGTCAACGTGTTTCGCTGTTTTGCTTCGTCAGGACACATTCAGGGATTGTTGGAAGGAACAGGTCTCACTATCTATAATAAAGCACATCAATCAGACATTGTGTAACAATAACATGTGTAGATAAAAAACATTAGCTGTTGTCATATCCGAGTGACATACACTTAACACACATACAACTACCCTGTCAGCATAAAGCATCCACAAATGGAAATTTCCACAATGAACGTCAAAAATGACTGTGTAGATAAGGGAACGTAATCTCCCAATACTAGGAACCATATGATGAGCCAAAACTGTTAAAATAATGATGCGTATTACTCTCAAAGCTCTGCTCTACCCTGTCATGACATACCCTTGAGAAACAGAAGAGGGGGAGGAGATACATGATGCAAAACACGCCCAAAGGGGAGGCACAGCCCAGCCATGCAAAGCCCCATACAGGGAAAACGGCAACAGGGCTTTAACCCCTTCAAGTAAACACTAACGGTGGCCATGCACAGCAGACCAAAAGCATAGGCAAGTGTAAGCATGTCTCATTTACTGAACTAGACAGAAGATAGCCAACATCCCAAAGCTGACAACAAAGAAACCATCCCATGCAAATGGACTCAGGCAGTCAAGCATGAAAGATATGTCACAAACGGCTTAAAGAAGAATACCTTGCTTAATCAATAATTTACATTATTTAATAAATATGCTTATAATCATCATCCACAATATATGTATATATACTGTACACATATCTCCACAGTTTCTATATTTGATATATATTAGCAGATTCATACATTGTATATATAATAATAATAATAATACTGGTTAAAGAACAGACACAAAAAGGCACCAAGGATAACATAAGGGTTAAATGAAGGAGACAAAAAAAACAGCAATTAGAAAAATAACAAACAAAAGGTAGGTAAAGACCGTATGTGCACAATTAAAGCGCATATCATATTAAAGAGGTGCAAATACAGGCACAATCCCGCACTTATTTGCAGTCACAGAAAAGGTCCAAAACGCAAAACGTCATTTAACCCTGGAAATGACGTAGCATATAGGTCATATACTCATTTAGTTGCCCTCTGTAGAACTCTTTGATCAAAGTTGCCCCCTCGTGGATCCTCATATATCCTATCGAGGGCGGCAAATTTGAACACGTGGGTATCATATCTGTGTTTGAAGGCCACATGGTGGCCTATAGCGGTATTCAAAATGCCACTTGTGGCATAGTACATATGGTCTTTCATTCTTTTCCAGAGTGGTCTAATTGTTTTGCCAATGTAAAAAGCTCCACATTGGCAAAGGATTATGTAGAATATTCCCTTAGTTTGACATGAAATATGATGGCGGATCCTGTGGACTCGCCCATTAGGGAGTGTAACTGATGTAACTGAAGGGCCCTTCATTAGCAAGGGACAAGTATTCAAAAATACCAGGTCTATCCTGCTGTTCGTTGGAAGATCTAGTGTGCTGACTCTGCACCAAACGATACCTAATTGATCCTGCAAGTTTAAATGTGATCTCAGGACGATCACCAAGATATTTGCAAAGTGTGGGATCCCCTAAAAGTAAGTGCCAATGTTTCTGCATAATTTGGCAAATGTATCTGTGCTGATCCAAAAAGGTAGTTATAGATCTCACTGTGTCTGCATTTTGTGGCTTTGGTCTGGAGAACAGCAGCGCATCCCTGGATTTACCCTAGGCCTTTTTAAAAGCTTTTTTGAGGCAAGTTTTACTATAACCCCTAACTGATAGTCTCTTGTAGAGGAGATCAGCCTCATGTTTAAAATATTCCTCACTCGAGTAGTTCCTCCTTAGTCTCAAGTACTGACTGAATGGAATACTTTGCACCAACAAGTGTGGGTGTGCACTCACAGCGCGCAAAATTGTATTCTGTAGGTATCTATCTGGTATAGGGAAGTATTGAGAATATCCTTTGAATGATGACTAAGGGTAACATCCAAGAATGCGATGCTGCTCTCACTGCACTCCATAGTGAACTGCAAATTGTAGTTGTTATCGCCAAGCATTGACATGAAGTGATGTAAGGTTTCTGTTGATCCTGCCCATAACATAAATACATCGCCAATGTATCTTAACCAACATAATACATTAGACAGGAGGTTTGTGTATTTATCAATCAATTATAAACATATTTATTCTCTCTCCTAACAGTGTAGGGTGCTTGATATCCTTCCCACCATATCTATTATTGCATAATCCAGTATCCGCTTGACAAGGTACCAATTAATTATCGGGGACCTTTGACTGGAGGGCAGGTTCTTTGTGCGTTGAGCCTACGGGAGAGCATGTTTTCTGCATACTGATCTATTTGGTGAGTACTTTTCTAGTTCTGTAATTTGTTTTATGAACTACACAGTTATTATTAAATGAATGTATTTATAGATGTACTATCCAATTACCATAGCTTGATTGTAAACAATCTAATCATGACTGTAGGATAACAGATGTAATTAACATGCCCTTCTGCCACCACTATAAACCCTTACCCCAATAATTCAGACCACACCGATATTGGAGTATAAAAGGCCGTAGCAGCCTATTTTATTTAAACAAATATATCTTAGAATATCAACACTATGGATATAAAACATATCCAACATAAAACAGCAAAACAACAACATCTGTTAAACAACCTGTTTAATTTCTCAAGCGTTAGTCTGGGCAATATCTTCATAATCATCAGTGTCCAATAACAAAAACTTACCCTGCGGTCCCATCAAATTTGTCACATAGGCCTCAAGCCGACAAGCTGGCTCAGAGACTACCAATGACCGCAGAGCCCCATTATCACTTCCCGGTTAACCTCCGTTAACCGGGAACCACCATCATGAGCCATATCAACGCTGGCTCCCAAAAAAACTCTTACTTTTTGCCATCTTTTTTCTCTTGCCCAGACCAACGCCCGCCCCTGCCACGACATATCTGCGACCATCACCTGTAGAAGAAACAATACAATACCCTACATCCTAACAATACTTTACCAATATAAGGGAGGGTGGGCGGGAACTTTCTTCAGGAAAACTGTTACTCCCCCCAGGGCGGGATGAACTTATAAAGACCCTCCTAGTGCCTCCCCCTCGGTTAACTAATATACACTCCCCCTCTGTGTTAACTCCACTGCTGCCACAGTCATGTACTCCCTCCACCTATGCATTACATGCTGTGTTCCGGTCCTTTCTTGACTGTAGGATAACAGATGTAATTAACATGCCCTTCTGCCACCACTATAAACCCTTACCCCAATAATTCAGACCACACCGATATTGGAGTATAAAAGGCCGTAGCAGCCTATTTTATTTAAACAAATATATCTTAGAATATCAACACTATGGATATAAAACATATCCAACATAAAACAGCAAAACAACAACATCTGTTAAACAACCTGTTTAATTTCTCAAGCGTTAGTCTGGGCAATATCTTCATAATCATCAGTGTCCAATAACAAAAACTTACCCTGCGGTCCCATCAAATTTGTCACATAGGCCTCAAGCCGACAAGCTGGCTCAGAGACTACCAATGACCGCAGAGCCCCATTATCACTTCCCGGTTAACCTCCGTTAACCGGGAACCACCATCATGAGCCATATCAACGCTGGCTCCCAAAAAAACTCTTACTTTTTGCCATCTTTTTTCTCTTGCCCAGACCAACGCCCGCCACAGCACACGAGAATAAAACCTTATTCTTGTGTGCCCCTCCACACCCGAAGTGCTCGCTGTATGCCATCTTGTAAACCTAAGGCCCACAAGTCTATACCCACGTCGTTCAAGTGAACCCCATCAGACCTTAAATACCTCCAGGTTTCAAACTCAAGTTCAAGGTGTCTCACCGTTAAACCACCATTATTAATCACAAACTTGCTCACTTCTCTGTTTATTTTTCTCCGTGCCCTGTTCACACCTTCTACCGACCTAGCCATCCTCCATGATGTCTGCGCCACCATGTCGGACCAGACAATCACCATCTTAGGAAAAGCTTCCTTCAACTGCCAAACGTCCAACTTTATGTCCCGTTTAATGTCTACCATGGCCCTAACGCACAAGTCATTGCCGCAAAAATGAATAACTAATACGTCCGGCGGCCTATCTCGTTGTGCATACCGATGAACCTCAGCAACCAACCTTCCCCACAACATGCCGGGGAACCCCAACCACTTGATACATGCCTCCCGTTTGCTGAAACCCAATTGCCTACCCTCAAAAACGTGCATCACCTCTCCGTGCCCCCCAGGACACGTAAGAATGGCCCATGATCCAGACCATCCTCGGCAACGAATCTGAAACAGAAGAAAAGAAAAACAACCGAACAATAAAAAACTCCTATATTCCACCTTCTTTACCACATCCCCATAACAGTGATCCCATAACAGAGATCCCATAACAGAGATCCCATAACAGAGATCCCATAACAGTGATCCCATAACAGTGATCCCATAACAGAGATCCCATAACAGAGATCCCATAACAGTGATCCCATAACAGAGATCCCATAACAGAGATACCATAACAATGATCCCATAACAGAGATCCCATAACGGTGCATGCATACCGTTTCTGACTGCTTCCGTAGCTGCTCCTATCCTAAACGAATAGGACGAGAAATCCTTCTCATCCAGGCCCAAACCCCGTATGCATTTTGTAAAGACTGCCACAAATTGAAATCTAGATAAAAATTCACCACTTAAATGTACCAAAAAGGGGCCCGGTCGTTCTGAACGAACTTTTAAAAATTCCCGAACTGCTTCTACCGGGCATAATTGTGATCCCTTCACTGGGTAAACTTGCACCAGTCTTCCTTTTCCCAGCTGATAGGTCTTAGATTTCCGTAACCACAACTTTAACCCCTCCGCTCCATACTGTACATCATGATAACCCAGCCCCCCTTTCACTTTCCTAGAAGGGCTGACTAATACCCCGATCATGACTTCCTATAGCCCTTCATAGCCTGCCTTACCCAAAAATCCTTAGCAAAGTCCACCTGTCCTTGTAATTTAAACAGAAAAGCCAAACCCGCAACCGTCTTATTTACCACGACGCAGACATGCCTTCCTCCATTTTTCTGGCAATGTAATAAATCAACAACAACCTCACTTCTCGCCCCACCGGCTCCTCCCCTATTCCTTGAACAAAACCCCATCCATTCGTTCCATACTTTAGAGTACGCTGCCCGTGTAGACCCACTCACCGACTTCCTTATCCATCCCGCGATGAGGCCAATGCTATCCCCCACAGCCATTCGGGACAAGGTACTCCTTGCTGCTCCGCCTCCGGCGCCAACTCCCGAAACCTGTCCCACTGAAAGTGATACAACGCATCAGCTATCACATTTTCCACCCCTAGTAAGTGTACCGCATGAATGAAAACATTCAACTGCAGACAGCGCAATACTAAGTGTTGCAATAACCTGATCACTGGCGTGGATGATGCCGTAATCCCGTTGATAACTTGCACCACCCCCAAATTGTCCCCATGGAAACGCACCTTCAGATCCCTGAATGATGTTCCCCACAGCTCCACTGCCAGCACTACCGGAAACAACTCCAGCAGCACCAGATTCTTCGTGAATCCTGCCTCCACCCATGCTTGGGGCCATGGTCCTGCACTCCATTGTCCCTGAAAAAATGCCCCAAAACCTGTGGAACCTGCGGCATCCGTGAATAGTTCCAGGTCAAAGTTGCTGACTGGACCAGACATCCACAGTGCCCTACCGTTAAAAGCTTCCAAAAACATATACCACACTCTCAAATCTGCCCTGTGCGTTTCTCTTAATCGCACGAAATGTCTCGGTGATTTTATTCCACTCGTGCTAGACGCAAGCCTGCGACTAAACACCCTCCCCATCGGTAATATGCGGCATGCAAAATTCAGCTTGCCCAATACTGACTGTAGTGTCCTTAACTGCACTTTCTTTAAACCTAAAAGCCCTGCAATTTCTCTCTTTAGATCTTCCAGCTTATCGTCCGGCAGCCTGCCTTCCATTGCGTCCGAATCTATGACAATGCCCAAAAAACTGGATGACCGTTCACGGTCCCTCCGTCTTATCAGCAGCCAATGGAATGCCAAATCTATCTGCGATGTGCTCCAGTGTGGCTAACAGCACCACGCAAATCCTGGAGGCCGCCGGACCTATACAAAGAAAAATCGTCTAGGTAATGAATAACAGAATTCACCCCCGACACATCCCGCACAACCCATTCCACAAAGGAGCTAAAGTGTTCAAATATCGCGCACGATATTGAGCAGCCCGTGGGTAAGCAATTGTCCACGTAGAATTCATTGTCCCAATGACAACCTAGTAGCCTAAAACTATCCGGGTGCACCGGCAGTAGTCTGAAAGCAGATTCCACATCCGCTTTCGCCATCAGGGCCCCCTAACCGTAACGACGGACCCATCCCACTGCCGCATCGAATGAAGTATAGGTCACGGAGCACGCCCCCTGATCTATAGCATCGTTCACTGACCCCCCTTTTGGGAAAGATAGGTGATGAATTAGCCTAAATTTACCTGGTTCCTTTTTTGGTACCACCCCCAGCGGCGAGACCACCAGATCGTCAAACGGCGCTGCTGGAAATGGGCCACCCATCCGCCCCAATGCAACTTCCTTCCTTAGCTTCTCCAAAAACCACATCCGGATGTTGCATTGCTGACCGCAAATTGTGTGGAACCGGTGGAATCACCGTCAACTCGCATGGGATCTTAAAGCCAACCGAAAAAAACCTACCTCCAGCAATTGAGCTGCTGCCCTGTCCGGATACCTACCTAGAAACGGTCGCATCCTTTCCCCCTTCACTGGGGTCCTCCCTTTTGTTTGCAGTCTCTCCTGTACGTGCTTTATTCTGCTTGGAACCTCTGGACCCGGGGTGAGATCCCCCGCACCCTGAACACTCGTGTTTATACTTACATGCGACTCCAAACCTGCATGTCCCGGTGTTGTATTGCCAACAAACCCCTTTTCTATTTCCGACCGAATGTCCCTGGGACGAAAGTCCACCGCCCCCCCCCTGAAAAAACTGATTGGGGGCCCTCGCCGTCGTCATCAATTTCATCCAGAGGCTGATGTCCTTGTGATCCCAACGCAGAGCCGGCCTGACCGCCCTCCGTTGTCGGAATTGTTCGTCATACCTCAACCATGCTGTTCCCCCATAAACTCTGTACGCCTCACCAAATAGCATCTTGATAACAAAACAGTGCCGAACAATGCTCGGGTTGTTTTTCCCCTATCACACTTGCCATAATCGCAAACGCTTGCAACCAGCTAGCAAACGTTCTAGGGATCAAACGATATCTCCTCTTCTCCTCATCCTCCTTCTTAGAGCCATCCGGCTTAACTCTATCAAGATTAAATTTTTCCAATGGTAGCAGTGAAAAAATTTCCACATACTCACCTTTTTTTTTTCACGCACTTCTTGTTTTAAGTGCGACCCTAACGGTCCCTCATAGCAAACATAGACCTCGCATTTTGCCGCGTCAGCCAACCTTGTTATGTCCTGCCTGCCAGCTGCCTCCGCTGATTTTTCCGTCCCTTCCGCGGCCCCACTCACTGTCACCGCTGGGCTGGGCAATGCGACTGCGGCCTGCACCACCGGCCCTACACTTTTTTCTGCTCCACCTGTTGCCCCTACCGCCCCTGCAACCCCCGGCGGAACCCATGCCGCCGCCGGGCCCGTGCGACCCTTTTCTGCCACTTCAAAACGCTGTAAGAGCTCTTTTATGCCTGCCAAGAAAACCCCCTAAGCCAGAGGCCCCCCCGTTTGTGTCATTCACTCTGCCAGCTTCACTCACACCTGCAACCCCCAGCCCCCCACTACTCGGCAGACCTGCAACAGAAATCATGACATTAGACTCACCAGGCTGCACAGGCGTAGCCTCATCAGCCGGACTTCTGTTCTCCACCGCTGTTGTCCTCCTGGAGGGGGGGCCGCCTCTTCCTCTGACCCGGACCGCTCATCCTCCCCAATGCACTCTCCTTCTTTCTCCTCAGCCGATGAATGCCCACCCGGCCTGGACACCAAGGTTGCCGTGGAAACCGCGGCCGTACACCCCCGCCTCCACGTATCCCATCTGCCTGTCGTTTTTTGCTGTACCTTGCCCGGACCGGTGTTGGGAACCACAGTCCTGCCGTCAGGTACTATCGCTGCTCTACCCGGCCGTCCTCTCTCGCTTCTTCTGCGATCCCCTGCCGTGGAACCAGAAGGCCCAGGGACCTCTCCTCGTGCACCGCTGCGCACATCCGACTCCCTCACTCTGGGGGCGGGGCTAACGCTTCTCTCCACTCTGGCTGTGCTAGGCCGCTGCGCCGCTCCCGCTCCATCCCGCTGACCGCCATTCGGTCCACCCTCAGTTCTCCCCCGTCCCTCCCGTTCGCTTGCCACTCTCTTTGGCGGCGGGCCCGCTGAGGGACCGGAGTGAGTCCCAGGCTGCCGCTGTTCAGGGGAAAAACCTCTCTGGGGGCCGCGACCGTCGAGTCCTAGTGTCGCTCGTTACCCCCCTGCCAGATGCAGGCTCTGTTCCCCTCACTGCTTCCTCTAAGGTGTCCTGGAGCCAGGCTGCCCCTCTCACCATTGCTTCTACTTTCATCTGCTCCATCAGGCGCTCCAGGTCAGCCATGCTACTCTTCAGGGAACTTTCTTCAGGAAAACTGTTACTCCCCCCAGGGCGGGATGAACTTATAAAGACCCTCCTAGTGCCTCCCCCTCGGTTAACTAATATACACTCCCCCTCTGTGTTAACTCCACTGCTGCCACAGTCATGTACTCCCTCCACCTATGCATTACATGCTGTGTTCCGGTCCTTTCTTTATGTTCATGGTTTTCATTGTTTAGTTTCTAAATATAGTTTGTAATCATATATATATATATATATATATACATATATACATACACATACATGGGGCAAGCCATGTTTGTTCATTACATACAGTGGGGACGGAAAGTATTCAGACCCCCTTAAATTTTTCACTCTTTGTTATATTGCAGCCATTTGCTAAAATCATTTAAGTTCATTTTTTTCCTCATTAATGTACACACAGCACCCCATATTGGCAGAAAAACACAGAAATGTTGACATTTTTGCAGATTTATTAAAAAAAGAAAAACTGATATATCACATGGTCCTAAGTATTCAGACCTTTTGCTCAGTATTTAGTAGAAGCTCCCTTTTGATCTAATACAGCCATGAGTCGTTTTGGGAAAGATGCTTTTCACATCTGGATTTGGGGATCCTCTGCCATTCCTCCTTGCAGATCCTCTCCAGTTCTGTCAGGTTGGATAGAAACGTTGGTGGACAGCCATTTTTAGGTCTCTCCAGAGATGCTCAATTGGGTTTAAGTCAGGGCTCTGGCTGGGCCATTCAAGAACAGATACGGAGTTGTTGTCAAGCCACTCCTTTGTTATTTTAGCTGTGTGCTTAGGGTCATTGTCTTGTTGGAAGGTAAACCTTCGGCCCAGTCTGAGGTCTTGAACACTCTGCAGAAGGTTTTCATCCAGGATATCCCTGTACTTGGCTGCATTCATCTTTCCCTCGATTGCAACCAGTCGTCCTGTCCCTGCAGCTGAAAAACACCCCCACAGCATGATGCTGCCACCACCATGCTTCACTGTTGGGACTGTATTAGACAGGTGATGAGCAGTGCCTGGTTTTCTCCACACATACCGCTTAGAATTAAGGCCAAAAAGTTCTATCTTGGTCTCATCAGACCAGAGAATCTTATTTCTCACCATCTTGGAGTCCTTCAGGTGTTTTTTAGCAAAATCCATGCAGGCTTTCATGTGTCTTACACTGAGGAGAGGCTTCCGTCGGGCCACTCTGTCATAAAGCCCCGACTGGTGGAGGGCTGCAGTGATTGTTGACTTTCTACAACTTTCTGCCATCTCCCGACTGCATCTCTGGAGCTCAGCCACAGTGATCTTTGGGTTCTTCTTTACCTCTCTCACCAAGGCTCTTCTCCCCCGATAGCTCAGTTTGGCCAGACGGCCAGCTCTAGGAAGGGTTCATTTAAGAATTATGGAGGCCACTGTGCTCTTAGGAACCTTAAGTGCAGCAGAAATTGTTTTGTATCCTTGGCCAGATCTGTGCCTTGCCACAATTCTGTCTCTGAGCTCTCCATGCAGTTCCTTTGACCTCATGATTCTCATTTGCTCTGACATGCACTGTGAGCTGTAAGGTCTTATATAGACAGATGTGTGGCTTTCCTAATCAAGTCCAATCAGTATAATCAAACACAGCTGGACTCAAATGAAGGTGTAGAACCATCTTAAGGATGATCAGAAGAAATGGACCTAAGTTAAATATATGAGTGTCACAGCAAATGGTCTAAATACTTAGGACCATGTGATATTTCAGTTTTTCTTTTTTAATAAATCTGCAAAAATGTCAACAATTCTGTGTTTTTCTGTCAATATGGGGTGCTATGTGTACATTAATAAGGAAAAAAATTAACTTAAAGGGGTTGTAAAGGTATACATTTTTTCACCTTAATGCATTCTAATGCATTCTATGCATTAAGGTGAAAAAACTTTTGATAATACCGCCGCCCCCAGCCCCCCGTTTTACTTACCTGACGCCTCAAAAACTCGGCCGCTCGTTCCCGACCTCCATTCAGCCGATCAGCCTGGTCGCTGGTTGGCTATAGTGGATGGATTGAAAGCAGCACAGCCATTGGCTCGCACTGCTGTCAATCACATCCAATGACGCGGCGCGCCGGGGGGCGGGGCCGAGTGATACAGCGAGCGGCTATAGCCGCCGGCTGTATCACGGGAGCGTGCCCGCAATAACTAACCACCATGCGAGGGAGCTCGCATTAAGGTGGTTAGTTATTGCGGGGAGGAGCTGAGACAGCCGCCGAGGGACCCCAGAAAAGCTGCACAGTGAAGGTAAGTATAACATGTTTGTTATTTTTAAAGAAAAAAAAAATTACCTTTACAACCCCTTTAAATGATTTTAGCAAATGGCTGCAATATAACAGTGAAAAATTTAAGGGGATCTGAATACTTTCCGTCCCCACTGTATGTGGAGTCTGATTCTTGCATTGTAGTGGTACACATTGGTTGTGCTTTAACCGGTTCAATACCGGGCCTTTTCACCCCCTTCCTTCCCAGACCAATTTTTAGTTTGCAGCGCTGTCGCACTTTAAACGACAATTGCGCGGTCGTGCGACGTTGTACCCAAACAAAATTGACGCCCTGTTTTCCCCACAAATAGAGCTTTCTTTTGGTGGTATTTGATCACCTCTGCGGTTTTTATTTTTTGCGCTATAAACAAAAGAAGAGCGACAATTTTGAAAAAAACACAATATTTTTTACTTTTTGCTATAATAAATATCCCAATTTTTTTTTTTTAAAAACAAATTTTTTCCTCAGTTTCAGCCGATACGTATTCTTCTACATATTTTTGGTAAAAAAAAAATCGCAATAAGCGTATATTGATTGGTTTGCGCAAAAGTTATGGCGTCTATAAAATACCGGATAGATTTATGGCATTTTTAAAAAAAAAATATTTATTTATTTTTTTTACTAATAATAGCGGTGATCGCGATTTTTTTTCGTGACTGCGACATTATGGCGGACACATCGGACACTTTTGACACATTTTTGGGACCATTCACATTTATACAGCGATCAATGCTATAAAATTGCATTGATTACTGTGTAAATGTGACAGGCAGTGAAGGGGTTAACCACTAGGGGGCGGGGAGGGGTTAAATGTGTTTCCTAGGGAATGCTTCTAACTGTAGGGGGCGGGGACGTACAAGGGGAGGAGACCGATCAGTGTTCCGCTGTTCTGGGAACACAGATCACTCTCCTCTGAGCTGACAGGACGTGGATCTGTGTGTTTACACACACAGATCCACGGTCCGGCCCGGTTAACGGGCAATTGCGGTTGCCCGGTGGACATCGCGGCCGCCAGGCACACGCACTGGGTCCCGAGCAACGCGGCAGGCGCGGCGGGCGTGCGCCCCCTAGGCGGCCGGGAACCCGAGGCCGTCATATGACGTCCACCCAGGATGGGAGATCCCATCTGTGGACATCATTTGACTATAGGCGGGTAGGGAAGTGGTTAAGGCTCCTTGGAATCCGCCTTGTGAGACCCCAAGTCGCAGGACATGTAAAATTCAATGTATTTCTATAAGAGCCGTTCTCACCGCGTTTCCCCGAAAATAAGACCGGGTCTTATATTAATTTTGGCTACAAAAAACACACTAGGGCTTATTTTCAGGGGATGTCTTATTTATTTACGTTTTTTACAAAAAAGTTATCCCCCTGTCAGTTCAAGAGTTAGCATTGTGAAATTCTGTAATCCTAAAAAATAAGCCCTAGTTAAAGACCTTGTTACAGAACATGTAATCTGTTCTGTAAAAAGATGATATAATGTGCAGTGTCTCCCCTTGTGCAACTTTATAGTGGAAAATACCTTATTTACAGCACCGCTGGGCGCTCACGTGATCCGCTGGAGCTCTTCTTCCCCGCTCCAAATACTGCAGAGGGAGGGGCCGAGATCCCCGCTGATGTCAGCCCTGCTCTGAGCACTGCAGAGGGAGGGCCGCTGACATCAGCCAGGAGGAGAAGAGCTCCGGCGGGTCACACAAGTGCCCAGCGGCGCTGTAAATAAGGTATTTTCCACAAGGAGACACACTGCACTTTATATATTCTTTTTACAGAACAGATTATGTGTTTTTACAAGAACTTTGACTAGGGCTTTTTTTTGGGGTAGGGCTTATATTGCAGCCAACCCAGAACCTCACGCTAGGTCTTATTTTTCCAGGGTAGGGATTATTTTCAGGGAAACAGGATACTGACACAGAAGTCGCTGAAACTTCAGGAAAGGCTCCTGTAGCAAATGTAAACCCCCCCTCCCCCCAAAAAAAAACCTGCAAGACAAAGGCATAATGAGCTAGTATGCATAGCATATTAGCTCATTATGAATTACTTACCTGAGATCGAAGCCCCCGCAGCGGTCCTCGTTCACCGCTCCAGTGGCTGCCATCTCTCCCGGGGGTTACTACAGAGTATTGCGGGTTAAAACCGCCCCCGCTAGCGGGCGAATAGCGCCACGCTAAAAATAACGCCGCTTTACTTTCAGTGTGAAAGGGCTATAAGTGCGCATGTGCCGATGACGTTGGGACATGCAAATACAGGGATATCTCCTAAACCGTGCAGGTTTAGGAGATATCCAGTGTAGCTGCAGGCAAGCCTAATTATAGACTTGCCTGTAGTAAAAAGTGGCTGTAAAGGGTTTACAACCACTAATATGATTTTGCAAAAACAGGAGTCAAAAAAATGACTATAATGTAAATGTTGAAATATGAACTCATTGAAGATACAGTATGCTTTCCCTTGTTGGACAATTCGGTGATAAGAAATGTACAAACACTTTGTTCTGGTCTTCTCTGCTCGTTAAATCAACATAGAATCATAGCACCGACCTTTACCCGCACTTTGCACCAGCAGGTAAGCAAGCTGGTGTTTCAACATTTTTCATCGGCTTGACTCCAAACAGATCTGAAAGATTAAACCATTTAATACAATAATTATATTTTTAATTTTTACATAACTAATTGACACAAATACCTGAATCGGTGTTCATAAAGAAGAGCAGCACTAAGGGCCAATTTAGGTTTTGCTTCATCCACATGTGTTGACAGGATGAAAGATCAACTAAAGTAGACTGCACATAGGAGGGGTGACACAATAGTATTTTTTACCTGTAGCAGAGAAAGTGTTGTCACTCTCCTGGCTTTGCTTTCTGGCAGAGGTATGTGAATCACAAATGTAGCTGGACATGGTTATTAATCATTTAGCAGTAGGGATGAGCCGAACACCCCCCCGGTTCGGTTCGCACCAGAACCTGCGAACGGACCGAAAGTTCGCACGAACGTTAGAACCCCATTGACGTCTATGGGACTCGAACGTTCGAAATCAAAAGTGCTCATTTTAAAGGCTAATTTGCATGGTATTGTCCTAAAAAGGGTTTGGGGACCCGGGTCCTACCCGAGGGGACATGTATCAATGCAAAAAAAACTTTTAAAAACGGCCGTTTTTTCGGGAGCAGTGATTTTAATGATGCTTAAAGTAAAAAAAAAAAGTGAAATATTCCTTTAAATATCGTACCTGGGGGGTGTCTATAGTATGCCTGTAAAGTGACGCGTGTTTCCCGTGTTTAGAACAGTCCCTGCACCAAATGTCATTTTCAAAGGAAAAAATCTCATTTAAAATTGCTTGCGGGTTTAATGTCATGTCGGGTCATGGCAATATGGATGAAAATCAGTGAGACAAGCGGCATGGGTACCCCCCAGTCCATTACCAGGCCCTTTGGGTCTTGTATGGATATTAAGGGGAACCCCGCACCCAAATTAAAATAAGGAAAGGTGTGGGGCCACCAGGCCCTATATACTCTGAACAGCAGTATACAGGCGGTGCAAACAAGACAGGGACTGTAGGTTTGTTGTTAAGTAGAATCTCTTTGTAATTTTGAACGGGTACATTTTTAACGTGTTTAGCTCCAGCCAAAAAATCTTTTTTAAGCTTTTTGGAAAACATAGGGAAGGGTTATCACCCCTGTGACATTTGTTTTACTGTCTTTCCTCCTCTTCAGAAGATTTCACCTCACTTTTTGTCCCAATGAAAAATGTTTTTTGAAAATTTGGATTTTTTTGTGGAACAAGGATTGGAAAGCATCAGTGGAAAGGAGAATTTTTTTTCCCATATTAACTCTTACAGGAGAGAATTTCCCTTCCTAGGGGTAGATTTCATCTCACTTCCTGTTGTCTCCTTCCGTTTGCAAGTAGGAGTCGTTTGTAAGTTAGATGTTTGAAAGTAGGGTCCTGCCCTATATACTCAGCAGAAATTTGGGCCTTAGGTGTTGCTGTGGCCACAACACTGTAAGCCCTCACAGGGCCCTGCTGTGAAATATTAGATCAAGAATTGTAATTACATGCCCCTGTTGAACAGGAGCTGAAAAATTAGGCCTTAGGCACTGGTGCTGGTGCCACAACACTGCAACCCCTCACAGACACTCTAGTTGGAACGCAGGAACGAGCCCTGCTGCAAAGTATTGCATCAAAAATTGTAATTACACGCCCCTGTTAAACAAGGGCTGAAAAATTGGGCCTTAGGCACTGGTGCTGGTGCCACAACACTGCAACCCCTCACAGACACTCTAGGTGGAACGCAGGAACGAGCCCTGCTGCAAAGTATTGCATCAAAAAATTTAATTACACGCCCCTGTTAGACAGGGGCAGAAAAATTGGGCCTTAGGCACTGGTGCTGGTGCCACAACACTGCAACCCCTCACAGACACTCTAGTTGGAATGCAGGAACGAGCCCTGCTGCAAAGTATTACATCAAAAATTGTAATTACACGCCCCTGTTAAACAGGGGCTGAAAAATGTGCCTTAGGCACTGGTGGTGGTGCCCAGAACCAAAAATGTTCTTACAAGCTATCAGCGTGATGATTGAGGAGGAAGAGGATAATTACTCAGGGATAGTCACTCAGCATCAGCATAGGCAGTCTTTGAAGGGATCTGAGATTTCAAAAAAAATTATTCGGTTACATCAGCATCAGGTGCTTGGTAGCTGGTGGTGATCCAAGACTGATTCATTTTTAAGAAGGTCAGCCGATCGACCGAGTCGGTGGACAGACGCACCCTGTGATCGGTTACCACGCCTCCAGCAGCACTGAATGTGCGTTCCGAAAGAACGCTGGATGCAGGACAGGCCAGTAGCTCAATTGCATACTGTGCAAGCTCTGGCCAGTGATCCATCCTCAAGACCCAGTAACCCAGAGGATTTTCGGTGGGAAAGGTGTCCAAGTCTGATCTTGCCCCTAGGTATTCCTGCACCATGTAAAACAGACGCTTGCGATGGTTGCTGGAACCGATCATACCTTGGGGCTGCGGACCAAAAAATTGTCTGAACGCATCGGTCAGACGGCCACCTTCTTCACCGCTCCTTCTTTGACTGACCGAAGCCTCAGCAACACGTTGTCCAGAAACAGGAGTTTGTAACCTCCCAGTCTCTGGGAACGCGTTGCACAGACCTTTCTGCAAGGCCTCCTGAAGATGTTTCATCCTCTGCTCCCTCTGCAATGGCAAGATAAGGTCCGCAACCTTACCCTTGTAACGTGGATCAAGGAGGGTTGCCAGCCAGTATTGGTCCTTCTCCTTGATACCACGAATACGAGGATCCTTACACAGGCTTTGCAGGATCAGGGAGGCCATGCAGCGTAGGTTTGCTGAGGCATTCGGTCCGGAGTCCTCTGGGTCACTAAGGACGACAACGTCCGCAGCCACCTCCTCCCAGCCACGTACAAGTCCATGTGTTTCTTGGGACTGATCCCTTAAAGACTGCTGCTGATGCTGAGTGCCAGGCTCCACCTCCATACTGACACAATCTTCCTCCTCCTCCTCCTCCTCCTCCTCGTCCTCTTCCTGTGTGAAGGAACACTGTCTGGATAAAGGGGGCCTTGAGAGCTAAGGAAGTCCTCCTCTTCCTGCCTCTGTTCTGCCTCAAGTGCCCTGTCCATTATTCCATGCAGCGTGTGCTCCAACAGGTGGACAAGGGGGACAGTGTCACTGATGCATGCACTGTCAGTGCTCACCATCCTCGTGGCCTCCTCGAATGGTGACAGGACAGTGCATGCATCCCTGATCATGGCCCACTGGCGTGGGGAAAAAAAACCAAGCTCCCCTGACCCTGTCCTGGTGCCATAGTCGCACAGGTACTCATTGATGGCCCTCTGCTGCGTGTGCAGCCGCTGCAGCATGGCCAACGTTGAGTTCCACCTGGTGGGCATGTCACAGATTATAAAAAACAAATAAACCGCGCTAAATATGAGTCCAATTAACATTTAGTGAAAAAGTTCAAAATAAGTCCAAATGGTGTAGTAAATCCTTCTAAGTGATGACAAAGGACAACTGTATGATGATCTGCTTACCAGAATGTAAGCAAAGTCAAACAGGTGGCTTTAAACCCAGCCTGGGCCTTTCGATGTACTCCAAGAGGGGTAGAATCCGACAAGCTCATGCAGCAGACCGGATCCACATAAGTGTAGCAAATAAAAATAAAACAAAAACCATAGCGTGATACTGACAAAAATTGTTACACTAAAGAAAGTGCTCACACAAAATCATTATAAAGATAATAAAAAGCACCCTGAATGTATGGCAAATCCAGGGGCATGAAAGCAAAAAGAAGAAGTGACATGCAGCATGCAAAAGGTGATGTCCTTGAATTGGGGACTTCAATTATATCTGGTTACCAGAAATAGACTTAAACAGGCGAACACAGATCCAAGTAGGGAGAACACCCGGTGCACAGACACAAGAGGCCGCTTACCAGATGGTAAACCAGTGAAGGTATAGTCAGCGGTAGGCTTATAGCCTCTGTATAGCCCAGAATGTAATCCTGATCAAAACTATAGGGGTTCCTGCTCACCAGAAGATCGACTGGAAGAGGCCAAAAACGAAATTGTGGCGGAGTCACCGCGATCCCGTCCCAGCAGGCTCTTCACAAGCTCCGATCGTGGGTATTCTAAGTAGGAGAAACTCCCAACTTCCGCCGCTCCCTTAGCTTGTATCACGGTGTCTCTCTGCTGGCAGAGAGACACCGTGATACAAGCTAAGGGAGCGGCGGCTTGTGAAGAGCCTGCTGGGACGGGATCGCGGTGACTCCGCCACAATTTCGTTTTTGGCCTCTTCCAGTCGATCTTCTGGTGAGCAGGAACCCCTATAGTTTTGATCAGGATTACATTCTGGGCTATACAGAGGCTATAAGCCTACCGCTGACTATACCTTCACTGGTTTACCATCTGATAAGCGGCCTCTTGTGTCTGTGCACCGGGTGTTCTCCCTACTTGGATCTGTGTTCGCCTGTTTAAGTCTATTTCTGGTAACCATATATAATTGAAGTCCCTAATTCAAGGACATCACCTTTTGCATGCTGCATGTCACTTCTTCTTTTTGCTTTCATGCCCCTGGATTTGCCATACATTCAGGGTGCTTTTTATGATCTTTATAATGATTTTGTGTGAGCACTTTCTTTAGTGTAACAATTTTTGTCAGTATCACGCTATGGTTTTTGTTTTATTTTTATTTGCTACAGTTATGTGGATTCGGTCTGCTGCATGAGCTTGTCGGATTCTACCCCTCTTGGAGTACATCGAAAGGCCCAGGCTGGGTTTAAAGCCACCTGTTTGACTTTGCTTACATTCTGGTAAGCAGATCATCATACAGTTGTCCTTTGTCATCACTTAGAAGGATTTACTACACCATTTGGACTTATTTTGAACTTTTTCACTAAATGTTAATTGGACTCATATTTAGCGCGGTTTATTTGTTTTTTATTTTCTGTTGGTGGGCCCCACTTCTAACCGCAGCTTATTGAACTTTATTTAAATTTACATTTATCTTATTTAAGGTGTCATTTTATCTTTATTCACAAGTTTATTTTCTTCACTGTCATTTTTCCAAGCGCAATTTTTTGTTTTCTAATGTCACAGATTAGGCGGTTCTTGGGCAGGTTAAACTCCTTTTGGAGGTCCGTCAGCCGAGCACTGGCATTATATGACCGGCGGAAATGCACACAGACTTTCCTGGCCTGCCTCAGGACATCCTGTAAGCCCGGGTACCTGGCCAAGAACCGCTGCACCACCAAGTTAAGGACATGAGCCAAACAGGGCACATGGGTCATTTGTCCCTGTCGGAGGGCAGAGAGGAGGTTAGTGCCATTGTCGCAAACCACCATTCCTGCCTTAAGTTGGCGTGGCGTCAACCACCTCTGAACCTGCCCCTGCAGAGCTGACAGAACCTCTGCCCCAGTGTGGCTCCTGTCCCCCAAGCACACCAGCTCAAGCACCGCATGGCATCTTTTGGCCTGCGTACTTGCGTAGCCCCTTGAACGACTACGGAGCACCGCTGGTTCCGAGGAAGAGGCCATGGAGGAAGAAGAAGAGGAGGGGTGGAGGAGAGAGGTGTGTCACAATCATTAGCATTTTGGAGGCGTGGTGGCGGAACAACCTCCAACACTACTGCACCTTGTCCTGCATCCTTCCCAGCTGCCAGCAGAGTCACCCAATGCGCCGTGAAACTTAGGTAACGTCCCTGTCCATGCCTGCTGGACCATGAGTCAGCGGTAATATGCACCTTACCGCTGACCGCCCTGTCCAGCGAGGCATGGACATTGCCTTCCACATGCCGGTAGAGAGCCGGAATCGCCTTCCGTGAGAAAAAGTGGTGTTTGGGTACCTGCCACTGAGGAACCGCACATTCCACAAACTCACGGAAGGGGGCAGAGTCTACCAACTGAAAAGGCAGCAGTTGAAGTGCTAGCAATTTTGCCAAGCTAGCATTCAACCGCTGGGCATGTGGATGGCTGGGAGCAAACTTTTTTCGGCGGTGCAGCAGCTGGGGCAGGGAAATTTGCCTGGTAAAATCTGACGTCGGTGTACCAAAAGCAGATTGCCCACAAGTACTTGGCTGTGACACACCTAATTCTACACCTTCATTACTCTCAGTGCAGGTCTCAGAGAGGACTGGAGGTCTAGTGGGGTTGGAAATCTCAGCTGATGAGGAGCAAGGAGAGGTCCTCTTTGTTCTTTGGTGTGGGTCTTTTAGATACGCTTGCCAACGAACTGCATGGCAGGTCAACATATGTCTGGTCAAGCATGTGGTACCCAAGCGGGAGATGTTTTGGCCACGTGAGATACGCTTGAGACATATGTTGCAAATAGCAGCGGTGCGATCTGATGCACTCGTCTCAAAAAAGGCCCACACCAAAGAACTTTTTGAATAACGCGCAGAGACTGCAGCGCCCTGCACATGTGGAGCTTTGGGGTGTGATGCAGTCAATGTGCTGCCCTTAGGCTGGCCCCTGGAGGGCATCCTGCCTCGTTGGTGATGTGCCGCCTCCTCCTCCTCCTCCTCTCTCCTATCAGGCACCCACGTTGAGTCAGTGACCTCATCATCCCCTCCCTCCTCATCACTGGAGCAAACCTGGCAGTATGCTGCAGCAGGGGGAGCATGACTGCCAGATTGCTGTCCTTCTTGGGCACCCCCTCTGTCCGTGCTCATGTTACTGCCTTCATCGAGCTCAGTATCATCATCAGAGCCTTCCAAACGCTGGGCATCCTCCTGGAGCATGTACCCAACACTGTGGTCAAACAGTTCGAGGGACTCCTCAGGAGGACATGGTGGAGCTAGGGAAGGAGTCACTGATGACATTGAGCCGAGGGAAGAGGCCGCTGCTTTGCCAGACAAAGCACCCTGGGCATGGGTGAGAGAGGATGAGGAGGATGAGGACGGCTTGGTCATCCACTCGACCAAGTCTTCCGCATGTTGCGGCTCAACACGGCCAGCTGCCGAAAAAAAGGCCAAGCGTGTCCCATGGCCACGTGCTGATGAGGATGCACCGTCTCCACGACCAGCACTAAACACAGAGCCTGCTTGCCCTCTCTTATTGGCTTGTGACTGTCTGCCTCTCCTTCTTGGCCTTCCAGACATACTAATGGCCTGTAGCTGCACTAAGCTGGGATATATATATATATATATACTGATACTGCAGCTAGCAAAATCAACTGCCTGCCTGTAGTATGAGAACACCACCAACCTTCTACAGGTAGCTTTAGCTGAACACTGTGAGGTGGACGCACCCCACTAACTTGTAGGTTTAGCTGAACACTGTGAGCAGGACGCACTGCACTAACTGTAAATAGTCTAGCTGCCTGACCGTGGTACTAATAGGATCAAAAGAACACCAGTAATTTTCTTCAGGTAGCTTTATATACTGTAACAAGACAAGCCTGCCTGTCAGTAGGAAGATAACAGGAACGGATCTAGCTGAACACTGTGAGCAGGACGCACTGCACTAAATGTAAATAGTCTAGCTGCCTGACCGTGGTACTAATAGGATCAAAAGAACACCAGTAATTTTCTTCAGGTAGCTTTATATACTGTAACAAGACAAGCCTGCCTGTCAGTAGGAAGATAACAGGAACGGATCTAGCTGAACACTGTGAGCAGGATGCACTGTACTAAATGTAAATAGTCTAGCTGCCTGAACGTGGTACTAATAGGATCAAAAGAACACCAGTAATTTTCTTCAGGTAGCTTTATATACTGTAACAAGACAAGCCTGCCTGTCAGTAGGAAGATAACAGGAACGGATCTAGCTGAACACTGTGAGCAGGACGCACTGCACTAACTGTAAATAGTCTAGCTGCCTGACCGTGGTACTAATAGGATCAAAAGAACACCAGTAATTTTCTTCAGGTAGCATTATATACTGTAACAAGACAAGCCTGCCTGTCAGTAGGAAGATAACAGGAACGGATCTAGCTGAACACTGTGAGCAGGACGCACTGTACTAAATGTAAATAGTCTAGCTGCCTGACCGTGGTACTAATAGGATCAAAAGAACACCAGTAATTTTCTTTAGGTAGCTGTAAATACTGTAACAAGACAAGCCTGCCTGTCAGTAGGAAGATAACAGGAACGGATCTAGCTGAACACTGTGAGCAGGACGCACTGCACTAAATGTAAATAGTCTAGAAGATAACAGGAACGGATCTAGCTAAACTGAATACAGTGTATATATTGTGGCAGAGCAAGGCTCTGTCACTATGAAAATGGGGTTAAAGTGGACACAGAGTCTGCATATTGGCTGAGTGCAGAGCTACAGAGTGTAGGTTTGAGGTGGAGAGAACTGCTCTGGCAGTTTTCTCCAGGTTTTGCTAGTTCCTTATGGGGCTCTGTAGTTTGGAGATCCTTCAGAGTCTTGGGTGGGACGGGATCTCCAACCCTGTGTCCGGGTCTTGTGGACAGCCAGCAGGGTGTGTGCCCAGGTGCACACAGCCCATATAATGAGGGACTGGTGAGAGCAGAATGGGTGGAGGAAGGTGAAGTTGGAGCAGTGGCTGCTAGTAAGTGTCTCTGTGTGAGAATAGATGCTGTGTGCGTTGAAGGGCTTCAAAGCTGTGTGCGTCCAGGGAGCCAGAAGCTGTGTGCGTTGAAGCTCTTGAAACTGTGTGTGACCAAGGAGCCTAAGACTGTGTGCATCCAAGCAGCTTGTTTGAGGGGCCTGTTCCCTATAGCAGCAATACTGCTGAAGAGTAGCCAGGTGGGCTAGCATTTTCATTTGGATTTTCTATTGTATTTACTTGCTGAAGCTTGGACCCCTGTGTGGGATTCCTGGATGGACTTATGTTTTGTTTTTTCCTTTAATAAACGTGGGCTACCAGGCCCTTAACTATAAATGCCTCTCTGATGTGGACTCACTGCACCAAAACGCATCTATCCACTTGAGCTGAACAATCCCCAATGTCACAATATATATATGCAACACCTGGGATGCATATATATATATATACACTACACAATACACTTTAAGTGCAGCTAACTGACTGACTGTCCTGCCTAATCTAGCTAACTCAAATGAAATGACACTGTCTCTCTCTCTCTCTCTCTCTCTCTCTCTCTCTCTCTCTCTCTCTCTCTCAGCACACCGGAACACACTGCACAGGGCCGCCGTGTAGGCGGCCTTATATAGTGTGGGGCGTGTACTAAATCCCCTGAGCCATAATTGGCCAAAGCCTCCTTGGCTTTGGCCAATTACGGCTCTCTGTTCAGGCAGCGCTGTGATTGGCCAAGCATGCGGGTCATAGTGCATGCTTGGCCAATCATCAGCAAGCAATGCACTGCATTGAATTATGGGCCGTGACGCGCCACACGAATTTGGCGCGAACGGCCCATATCGTTCGCAATTCGGCGAACGACCGAACAGCCGATGTTCGAGTCGAACATGGGTTCGACTCGAACACGAAGCTCATCCCTATTTAGCAGTTAGCAGTTGTTACAAACCCTCACATATACCCTGTGAAGTGCCTATCCTCGGGTCATACACAGAGATGAAACAAATCCTCTTACATAAGTTGTACCTGTTTATCTGCGGTTTTCCCTTCTCTACAGCCATTCAAAGTCCAGAATTTATAAAGCTTGTCTGAGCTATCAGAAAGAAAGGGGTCAGAGAGCTGAAATTACACACTGCCGAGCTTAGTGTGGAGAGCTCTGAGAGCTGATTGGAGGGAAGAGACACAGCCAGGGCCGCTGATAAGCCAGCACAACCGGCCCTATTGTACTGGCCTCGGTGTCCTCAGCAGTGGGGCCCGGGCAGCCTTACAGACAGTCAGTGCAGAATTAAAGAAAAAAACAGCCTTTCTAAATTACACCCCCCACTCAGCCGCTCCTACTAGCTTAGGGTGGGTGTATTTTTGATATTTTCTGGGATCCTCTCTGAGGATGTGCTGGTGGGAGTGGAGTGACTGTTTTTCAGTTTTTGGTGCATTTCTATTCTGCGCCTGCTCCGCATTTCCTGGTGGCTCAAGTAATGGGCGCCTGCCGCTGCGGCTGTCTATTTCCTTCCCTGGCAGGGGGATCGTCCTCTGCTCAGCTTTGAGTCAGGCCTGAGACAGAGAGAGAGGGGCTGTGAGGCGGACGGCGGCGGCTGGCAGAGGTAGCTGACAGGGTCAAGGAGCAGAACAGGGGTGATTGGGGGTGAATATTATACTGCATTGCACTGAGTCTGCACATATTTAGGCCGGGTTCACATATGTGCGGCCGCGGTTTTCAGCTTTTCTGTTCACTGGTTCAGATGCGGTTCCAGGTCCAAATTTTTGCCTGAATTCGCACCTGAACTGGACCGAAAAACGCACAAGACCTTTTTGGGAACCACACCGCGGCTGCCCTGGACATGGCATGGTGTGGTGATTATACTGCATTGCACTACACATATTTACTATGGATGGCATGGTGTGGTGATATAACATACAGGCAGCGCAGCAGTCAGCATGTTCTCTGTCACAGTGTGTTATATGACATGGCTGTTGGGTGCTTATTTTGTTAACTTATTGGTCATAAGTTAACAAGTTCAGCACCCAACAGCCATGTCATGTAACACGCTGTGACAGTGCCAGCCATGATAGAGTGCCTGCTCCACTCAGCTTATGCAGAGCGAACACGGACACAGCCCACTCTCCTCTAAGGATGTTTCAAAACGGGTCTAGGGAGGGGCCAGGGGTGGGGCTGAAGGGGGCCCCATGATTTCTATCAGCAACCCTAAACACAGCACACAGGAACAGAGCTGAAGCTGTCAATCACAGGTTGTGTGCTGGAGCTCCCTCCCCTGTCACCTTTTTTCTCTTGGTGTCAGGAAAATTTGTCAGAAGTGACTCATGTTGATAGCAGAGGAATGAAGCAGCAGACAGAAACGACACTTAGTGTTCTTAATTGAGAAAAGTGCACACTATAGAGCAGGCGTCACTAAATGGTGTACCACGGTCCGGTTCCGGCCCCAGTAACCATCCTTCCCGGACCGCAGCCTCACCAAATAGTTGACTGTGTGTCCTCTCCCCGCCACCGGCTCGCCTGCCTGCTGCTATGTTCACAGCATGGCAGGTGTGACAGGTCTGTCCCTTCCATAATACTGCTGCACTCCCCCCTTCCTCCCCTTCTCCCAACAGAGCCATACCTTATTCAATACACAAGGTGTGAAGCACGACCTCTCTGGATAAACAGCGGGACTTTTCAAGTTAAGCGGTTCATTGGTTGCTAGGCAGCGGGGCAGTCCCAGCAATCAATCACCCACCTTAAACGTGAAAAGTCCTGCCCTTTGTCCAGGGCTCCCGTGCTTTCCGTTTTGTGTGAATAAGGTAGGGCTCTGTGGGGAGGGGGGAGTGCTGCGCTGTTATGAAAAGGACAGGAGTCTAATATCAAGAAAGGAATGTGATGGGGGGCTGTGATTTGGGGGGTCTGTGATTGGGGGGTTCTGTGATGGGTCTGTGATTGGGGGGTTCTGTGATGGGGGGTTTTGTAATGGGGGGTTTTATGATGGGTCGGTCTGTGATGGGGGGTTCTGTGATGGGTCAGCCTGGGATGGGGGGTTCTGTGATGGGGGGTTTTATGAAGGGCCTGTTTGTGAAGGGGGTTCTATGATGGGTCAGTCTGTGATGGGGGGTTCTGTGATGGGGGGTTTTATGAAGGGCCTGTCTGTGATGGGGGTTTTATGATGGGTCGGTCTGTGATGGGGGGTTCTGTGATGGGGTTTTGTAATGGGGGGTTTTGTGATGGGTCGGTCTGTGATGTGGGGTTCTGTGATGGGTCAGTCTGTGATGGGGGATCTGTGATGGGGAGTTCTGTGATGGGGGTTTTTGTAATGGGGGTTTTTATGATGGGTCGGTCTGTGATGGGGGGTTCTGTGATGGGTCAGTCTGTGACGGGGGGTTCTGTGATGGGGGTTTTGTGATGGGTCGGTCTGTGATGAGGGGTTCTGTGATGGGTCAGTCTGTGATGGGGGGTTCTGTGATGGGTCAGTCTGTGATGGGGGGTTCTGTGATGGGTCAGTCTTTGATGGGGGTTCTGTGATGGGTCAGTCTGTGATGGGGGATTCTGTGATTGGGGGGTTCTGTGATGGGGGGGTTTTGTAATGGGGGTTCTATGATGGGTCGGTCAGTGATGGGGGGTTCTGTGATGGGTCAGTCTGTAATGGGGGGGTTCTGTGATGGGGGGTTTTGTGATGGGTCGGTCTGTGATGAGGGGTTCTGTGATGGGTCAGTCTGTGATGGGGGGTTCTGTGATGGGTCAGTCTGTGATGGGGGGTTCTGTGATGGGTCAGTCTGTGATGGGGGGTTCTGTGATGGGGGGTTCTGTGATGGGTCAGTCTGTGATGGGGGTTCTGTGATGGGTCAGTCTGTGATGGGGGTTCTGTGATGGGTCAGTCTGTGATGGGGGATTCTGTGATTTGGGGGTTTGTGATTGGGGGTTTTATGATGGGTCGGTCAGTGATGGGGGGTTCTGTGATGGGGGGTTCTGTGATGGGTCAGTCTGTTATGGGGGATTCTGTGATGGGTCAGTCTGTGATGGGGGGTTCTGTGATGAGGGGTTTTGTAATGGGGTTTTTTATGATGGGCCAGTCCGTGATGGGGGGTTCTGTGATGAGGGGTTTTGTAATGGGGGGTTTTATGATGGGCCAGTCTGTGATTGGGGGTTCTGTTATGGGTCAGTCTGTGAAGGGGGCTTCTGTGATGGGTCTGTGATTGGGGGGTTCTGTGATGGGGGGTTTGTAATGGGGGGTTCTGTGATGGGTCAGTCTGTGATGGGGGTTCTGTGATGGGTCAATCTGTGATGGGGGGTTTTGTAATGGGGGGTTTTATGATGGGTCGGTCTGTGATGGGGGGTTCTGTGATGGGTCAGTCTGTGATGGGGGGGTTCTTTGATGGGGTTTTGAAATGGGGGGTTTTGTGATGGGTCGGTCTGTGATGGGGGGTTCTGTGATGGGTCAGTCTGTAATGGGGGTTTTGTAATGGGGGGTTTTGTGATGGGTCGGTCTGTGATGGGGGGTTCTGTGATGGGTCAGTCTGTGATGGGGTTTTTTTTAATGGGGGGTTCTGTGATGGGTCAGTCTGTGATGGGGGGGTTCTGTGATGGGGGTTCTGTGATGGAGGGGTTGTAATGGGGGTTTTGTAATGGGTTGGTCTGTGATGCATTTACATTCGTTCTGAGTGAATCGGCCAAAAGCAAATGTTCTTAAGGCTATTTTCTCTTCTGAATGAATGTTCTTTTTTTATGGGATAGTACAATACCACATTACAGCCACTAGATGGATCAGAGGAGCCTAGTAAATACATATGTCTTTGTAGCAAGAGATGCAATGTAACAATTCTATAGAATGCTACAGGGAATTAGCAATTAACTGTAACCAATAGTTATGTTTATTTGCTGATGTTACAATGTTAAAAGAAATGAGAGCCTGACTCTAGACAGAAGTAAAAATGACCTCCTACTGTGACACCCTTACTGCAGAGACGTTTAAATATACCTTTGGTCTAGGAGCAAAGAAATAAGCAGTAATGCCTACCTTATTATGCTCTCCCATAGGTTTCTTTTCTAGCTGAAAGGCCGGTCCCGTACATTGCAGGACCAGCAGTTCTACATTGTACATAAAGGACAGTTGGGCCCAGCCAGATCCCAGGAGTGTCAGCAGAGGGGAGCGCTGTCTGCTGGGGGGGGGGGGGGGCAAGGAAAGAAGTTATGCCGCGTACACACGGTCGGACTTTTCGTCTACAAAAGTCCAACGGACGCTGACGGACTAAAGCTGGCTGGTAATCCGATCGTGTGTGGGCTTCTCCGGACTTT
The DNA here is from genome assembly GCA_037952835.1 of Lithobates septentrionalis. Lineage (NCBI taxonomy): Eukaryota > Metazoa > Chordata > Amphibia > Anura > Ranidae > Lithobates > Lithobates septentrionalis. The sequence continues at coordinate 4,328,403 of JBBDGP010000687.1, read as the reverse complement.
CAACATACTTTTTTAGCCTCAAATCCGAAGTACTTTAGATTTGAAACATGCTTCAAATCTTTACTTCGTAACTACGACGGACCCCGAAATCCGCTCGTCTGTGTGCTAGTCCGACGGACAAAAAGCCACGCTAGGGCACCTATTGGCTACTGGCTATGAACTTCCTTATTTTAGTCCGGTGTACGTCATCACGTAAGAATTCGACGGACTTTTGTGTGATCGTGTGTAGGCAAGTCTGTTCGTTAGAAAGTCCGCCGCAAGTCCGCCGAAAGTCTGCCGGAAGTCTGTCGGACAGGCTGTCTGACTTTTGTAGACGAAAAGTCCGACCGTGTGTACGCGGCATAAGGGTTTGTGCTTATGCTTATTCCTCCACCCCAGGACTGAACAAGCTTTTAAATCTTGAAGTGTGGGACAGGGCAGCAAGGGTCATTTGTTTTTTGTTTTTTTAACCTTCCCAAAGTCCAACTTTAAAAAAAACAGAATTTCTCTTGTACATGTCTGGATGATTGAAGTGAACACTACTTCAACTTATTCATTAAAGTAGAACTATAGGCAAAACTTTTTTTTTCCATTTTGGATAGAAGAAGGAAAGGTTATAACCCCTGTCAGATTTTTTCTTTTTTTTTTTGGTTTACCATCTCTGTCCCATTGAGGAGATTTCCCTTCACTTCCTGTCCCATAGCCAAACAGGAAGTGAGAAATCCCTGAAAATCCTTCTCCACTCTATCCAAAACAAAACAAAAAGCTTTGTCTTAAATTATACTTTAAGCTAAAGCTGGCTATATATAAGTGCCCATAAGTGCGGCATATTAGTGCCTCCTCATCAGTTCCATCTAATCAGTGCCCAAAAGTGCCGCCTCATCAATGCCCATAAGTGCCACCTCATCAGTGCCTATCAGTGCAGCCTGTGACCGAATCTGGACACCCTGACTGGGTATCTCTGCCAAAAAGCTGCTTCCCAATGCTCTGGAACACGAGATCAGTGAATCTGGCTATAGTTACTCCAAGAGCTAGGCAATACGTATTCTTCTACATAAAAAAAAAATTGCAATAAGCGTTTATTGATTGGTTTGCGCAAAAGTTATAGTGTTTACAAAACAGGGGATAGTTTTTGAAATTTTATTAATAATTTTTTTTTTACTAGTAATGGCGGCGATCAGCGATTTTTATCGTGACTGCGACATTATGGCGGACACAGCGGACATGTTTGACACATTTTTGGGACCATTGTCATTTATACAGCAATCAGTGCTATACAAATGCACTGATTCCTGTGTAAATGACACTGGCAGTGAAGGGCTTAACCACTAGGTGGCAGTGTAGGGGTTAAGTATGTCCTGAGGAATGTTTCTAACCATGGGGGGGGGGGGGGGGGGCGTGACTACGTGTGACACGTCACTGATCTCTGCTCCCGATCACAGGGAGCAGAGATCAGTGACACTGTCACTAGGCAGAACGAGGAGATGCTTGTTTACATTAGCATCTCCCCGTTCTTCCTCTCCATGAGGCGATCGAGGGTATTCCCGCGGCGATCGAGTCCGCGGGACCCACAACCCGACTTACGGAGCCCCTGGCTGGTGCGCGCACATGCAATGGCACGGCGGCAAATTTAAAGGGACGTACGGGTACGCCCATTTGCCCAGCCGTGCCATTCTGCCAACGTACATCGGCGTGCACCGGTTGGGAAGTGATTAATTAACCACCTGGATGACTCAGATGCCACATTGCAGGTCAGACTTGCCGATTCCAAGCTTAGAAGGTACAATATACCTAATCATAAGTATAAACACAGAGCACCTTCAGACAGAAGCAGGAGACGCCAGTAGCAAACCGTTCATCTCCTAATTACAATAGTCTGAGGCAAAGCTCATACAATGATCCATTATTCTGATACAGTGTAATTAACGTATCATAGATTTCTTCTGAAGTGATCCAAACCACATTCTCAGTGTCCATTAAATAGTTGTCCATTATTTGCTTGGTCTCCCTGTGCCCTTAATAGACACAGGTTGACTAACACATAAGACATGGGGGTCTGAAACAAAGGTTTCCCAGTTCCCTTGTAATAGGAATATGGCATGACAGGTGCTCTTTACAGTGAGATATGGGGTCAATAAGACCTCACATCTCACCTCTAGGCTGGGAAGCCTGAAATAAAAAAAAAATAATAAAAAGATCCTGGCTTCGATCGTAGTGGTGAGTCGGTAGAAGCACCAGAGGGCGGCGGGAGGGGGGTCATCCCCTGTCGCCTCCCGTAAGAACGATCAAGCAGTGGAACAGCCGCTATGATCATTCTTATTTTGTAGGGAATCGCCGGCTGAAAAAGCTGATATGTGAATGATACCTGTAGCTGCACCCAAAGTCAAGAATGTCGTATGACAGCCGGTGGGCAGAAAGTGGTTAAAACGCATTTTTTTTTTAACACAAAGTTGTCCATTTATACAATATTTCTAACACATAGCATGTACATACCAAAAATGACACCTCAAAATAGATTCTCCTTCTCCTCCTGAGTACGGCGATACCACATGTGTGAGATTTCCACAGCCTGGCCACATACAGAGGCCGAGTACAGCCGAGTATGGCTGAGCATGGCAGGGTATGGCTGAGCATGGCAGGGTATGGCCGAGCATGGCAGGGTATGGCCGAGCATGGCAGGGTATGGCCGAGCATGGCAGGGTATGGCCGAGCATGGCAGGGTATGGCCGAGCATGGCAGGGTATGGCCGAGCATGGCAGGGTATGGCCGAGCATGGCAGGGTATGGCAGGGTATGGCTGGGTATCACCGAGTATTGCAGAGTATGGCTGGGTATGGCAGGGCATGGCTGGGTATTGCAGAGTATGGCTGGGTATTGCAGAGTATGGCTGGGTATTGCAGAGTATGGCTGGGTATTGCAGAGTATGGCTGGGTATTGCAGAGTATGGCTGGGTATTGCAGAGTATGGCTGGGTATTGCAGAGTATGGCTGGGTATTGCAGAGTATGGCTGGGTATTGCAGAGTATGGCTGGGTATTGCAGAGTATGGCTGGGTATTGCAGAGTATGGCTGGGTATTGCAGAGTATGACTGGGTATGGCTGGGTATCACAGAGTATGACTGGGTATGGCGGGTTATTGCAGGGTATTGCACAGTGTTGTGGGGTATTGTGGGGTATTGCACAGTGTTGTGGGGTATTGTGGGGTATTGCAGAGTATTGTGGGGTAATGCGGGGTATTGCAGAGTATTGCACAGTATTGCGGGGTATTGCAGAGGATTGCACAGTGTTGTGGGGTATTGCAGAGTATTGCACAGTGTTACGGGGTATTGCAGAGTATTGCACAGTGTTGTGGGGGTATTGCAGAGTATTGCACAGTGTTGTGGGGCATTGCAGAGTATTGCACATTATTCTGGGGCATTGCAGAGTATTGCAGGGCATTGCAGATTAGTGCAGAGCATTGCAGAGCATTAGGGATGGCTGAGCATGGATGGATGGCTGGATTGGACTGGTTAGTGCTGTGGGCACTACACATTCAGCCCACAGTGCTACTGCCATCCATCAACCCCCCCTCTCCGCTCACAGTGTACCGATCGGTACACAGGGGGGAGGAGAGGAACCGGCGTCATGAGATGACGCCAGTTTGTTCACATGTGATCGCTCTGTTATTTGACGGAGCGATCACATGGTAAACGGCCGCGATCAGCGGCCATTTACTGGGATCCGTGATGCGCCGGGTCCTCTGGACCCGGCGGTCATGGATGTGTTCAGGTGCGCGCCCTAGGGGGCGCGCGAGAGGGGAACTCTGGGAAGACGTCATAGTACGTGATCCCAGAGTTAAGCAACCGCCCTGCTGCCGTCATTCGGCTATGGGCCGGTTGCAAAGTAGTTAACAGACTTGCAATTCAACACTGCCAGAAATTTGTGGCAAGTTATCCATGCTATCTGGGGATGCCTCATCTTCAGTCAATAGCGTCAAGAAACTATACCTGGAAATTGAATAAATCACTTATCCAAGATCTCAGGCAGGGGCGTAACTACCACCATAGCGACCCATGCGGGCGCTATGGGGCCCGCGCCTGAGTGGGGCCCAGTGAGGATAAGAGCACCGCTGGCACAGTCTCCCAGCCAGGGGAAGAGAGAGGAAAGGAAGAGGCGAGCTGTCCGTATCAGCAGAGAGCTGAATTGCCCGATGTAAGAGCTTTCATTAGAACTTCCAGTGTTCCCGGGGCTCACGTCACATAGCTCCATCTTTTGGCCGGGTGCCTTTGATAGACAGAACGCCGATCCAATGCGGGACATGTGACGTCATCAAAGGCGTCGGGCCAAGAGGTGGGGCTATGTGACGATGAGCCCCGGGAAGACAGGAAATTCAAATGAAAGCTATTACAGCGGGCAATCCCGCTCTCTGCTGATCCGGGTGGCTTGCCTCTTCCTCTGCATAGGTGGGGCTGTATGGGGCACAGGCAGACCAGGCTGTATTGGGCACAGGTCACGCTGTATGGGGCACAGGTCACGCTGCATTGGGCACAGGTCACGCTGTATGTGGCACAGGTCACGCTGCATTGACACTAGGGCAGCTGTGGGGGGGCTGTTTGCAGGGGGGCCCCTATACAACATTTTTCTATGGGGCCCTGCTATTTCTAGTTACGCCCCTGATCTCAGGGTTATTAAAAGGATAGAATGCAAGCTACAGGAATTATTTTCCATTACATACATCAGAGGTCTCTGCACCCATCTTGTGGGAATCCCACAAGGCCTATATAAGGGGCATACTAATGAAAATAGGAACGCAGAAGAAGAAAGAAAGAAGGGAGAGACTAAATCTCCTCTTAAAAGAAATCCATGAAATGGAACAGCAGTCCCGACCTAAAGGTATCCCAGAGAGGCAGGAGCTAATTGGGAAAAGGGAGGAGTTGGCTTCTTTTATGGAACAAGAAACAAAATGTGCATTTCATATGGTTATGAAGGAGAAATATCAGTGGGGAAACAAACCGGGGTAGTGGCTAGCTAAAGTCCTGTGGGAAAAGAAAACTGCATCCTTTGTTTTAAAAATAAGAGATGAGAGTGGTGAAATGGTGCATTCATCTTCGGAAATGGCCAAGGTCTTTTTATACAAATTACAGTAAGTTATATAATGTTAGTCAGTCAGAAGACCTTACAGGGAGACAAAAGAAAGACCTTGAAATACAACAGTACCCTCAGGGCCTGGACTTCCTGATTGTGCCTAAAGAGGAGCTGGATCAGTTAGAATGCCCAATCACACAGGAGGAGGTGATAAAGACGATAAAAATTATGGTGGGAGGGAAAAGCCCAGGCCCTGACGGATACACTATTATGTATTATAGAAGGTTTGAAAAGACTGTTATTACCTGGGCTGTGTAAATATTTAAACACACTTGAAGAGGGGATAAAGTTACGGGAAGAGTCATTACTAGCTTATTTAACCACGTGCCGACCAGCCGCCGTCATTATACTGCGGCAGGTCGGCACAATTCCACTAATCGCCGGAGGCACGCACCTGCGCCCGCTGCACTGTGGTGGTGCCGATGCTCGTGGCCGACTGTCGCGATGACCGCTGGCCACAAGTGATCGCGGGCACGAGAGGCAGAACAGGGACGTGTGTGTGTAAACACACAGATCCCTGTTCTGTTCTGTGAGGAATGACAGATCGTGAGTTCCTAATAGCTGGGAACCACGATCTGTCATCCCCTCTCGTCAGTCCCCTTCCCCTACAGTTAGAAACACACACAGGGAACACATTTAACCCCTTGATCGCCCCCTAGTGTTAACCCCTTCCCTGCCAGTGACATTTTTACAGTAATCAGTGCATTTTTATAGCACTCATCGCTGTATAAATGCCAATGGTCCCAAAAATGTGTCAAAAGTGTCCGATGTGCTCGCCATAATGTCGCAGTCCCGATAATCGCAGATCGCTGCCATTATTAGTAAAAAAAAAATTAATAATAAAAATGCTATAAATCTATCCCCTATTTTGTAGACGCTATAACTTTTGCCCAAACCAATCAATAATATACGCTTATTGTGATTTTTTTTACCAAAAATATGTAGAAGAATACATATGGGCCTAAACTGAGAACAAATTCGCTTTTTTTAAAAAAAAAAATGGGGATATTTATTATAGCAAAAAGTGCAAAATATTGGGGGTTATTTACTAAAGGAAAATCCACTTTGTACTGCAAGTGCACTTGAAAGTGCAGTCGCTGTAAATCTAAGGGGTAGATCTGAAATGAGTGGAAGCTCTGCTGATTTTATCATCCAATCATGTGCAAGCAAAAATGCTGTTTTTTATTTTCCTTGCATGTCCCCCTCGGATCTAAAAGGACTTTACTTCCAAGTGCACTTTCAGTGCACATTCAAGTGCACTTGCAGTGCAAAGTGGATTTGCCTTTAGTAAATGACTCCTATTGTGTTTTTTTCAAAATTGTTGCTCTTTTTTTGTTTATAGCGCAAAAAATAAAAACCGCAGATGCGATCAAATACCACCAAAAGAAAGCTCTATTTGTGGGAAAAAAAGGACATCAATTTTGTTTGGGTGCAGAGTCGCACGACCGCGCAATTGTCAGTTAAAGCGAAGCAGTGCTCTGGTCGGGAAGGGGGTAAATCCTTCCGGGGCTGAAGTGGTTAACCCTCATTCTAAAGGAAGGGAAAGACCCAACGGCCCCTACAAGTTACAGGCCGATATCTCTGTTAAATGTCGATGTAAAGATATTTGCAAAGATACTGGCTGATAGGTTAAAACCTTTGATGCCTAAATGGATTTGTAATGATCAGGTGGCATTTGTAGCAGGATGGGAGGGGACACATAATTGCCTTAAGACATTATTCCTGATCCATGAAGTTAAACGGAGAGGGAACCCAGTTCTACTCTTGTCAATGGACGCTGAAAAAGCTTTTGACAGGGTAGACTGAGGATTTATGTTTGCAACCTTAAGACACCTAGCAATAGGGAACAGGATGATGTAGTAGATTAGGACATTATACCATCACCCGACAGCGAAAATTAGAATAAATGGAAACCTATCTTCACCCATTGAACTATTTAATGGAACTAGGCAAGGGTGTCCTCTCTCACCAATGCTGGTCGTACTTCCTCTGGAGGCCCTGCTGATGACAATTCGGGAGAGTGTGGACATCAAGGGTGTCAGAATTGGGGAGAAGGAAAACAAGGTGGCTGCGTATGCAGATGACATTCTTTTTTATATTTCTAACCCCAGGCAGACACTACCAAACCTACTGGAGGAAGTAAGGAGATATGGGTCACTATCACATTTTTAAATGAATACATCTAAATCAGAGATTCTGAACATTACAGTGCCGCTGATAGAGAAGTTGTCAATTTAGCCCATGTTTACCTTTGTGTGGTGCAAGGAAGAACTGGGGTACCTCCGAATTAAATTAACAACATAATTGAAGCACTGTATAAGGCTAATTACATTCCCTTACTTAATACAATTAAAGAAAACTTAAACTCCCTCAAATATAGACCCATTTCTTGGTTGGGTAGAATACATTTAAAATGAGTATCATGCCTAAAGTGCTATATAAATTTGAAATGCTCCCAATTACCCTTCCACAGGAATATTTTAAGAAATTTAGAACTCTAATGTTGAAGTATTTATGGGCACATAGACGTCCCAGAATCTCATATGCTGTGTTGGCCAAGGAGAAGAAAGCAGGTGGGCTGAAAATATTATCAGATGGTCACTATTTCACGATTAATAGATTGGATTCACAATAATAAAAATAAAAGCTGGGTTGAGATTTTGCACAAAGTAAAGTAAATTTAACTGCTTGCCGACCAGCCGCCATCATTATACTGCGGCAGGTCGTCACGATCCCACAAGCTTTCGTAGCTATATGTCGGCTCCTTTAAGCGGGATAGCAGGCGCCCGCTGCACTGCGGGGGGTGCCGATGCTCGTGGCCGATGATCGCGATGGCCACCGGCCACGAGTGATCGCTGGCACGAGAGCCAGAACAGGGACGTGCGTGTGTAAACACACAAATCCCTGTTCTGTGAGGAGTGACAGATCGTGGGTTCCTAATAGCTAGGAATCACGATCTGTCATTTCCTCTAGGTCAGTCCCCTCCCCCTACAGTTAGAAACACACAGAGGGAACACAGTTAACCCCTTGATCGTACCCCAAGTGTTAACCCCTTCCCTGCCAGTGACATTTTTACAGTAATCAGTGCATCTTTATAGAAATGGTCCCAAAAATGTGTCAACAGTGTCCGATGTGTCCGCCATAATGTTGCAGTCCCAATAAAAATCGCAGATTGCCGCATCACTAGTAAAAAATAATAATAACAATAAAACTGCTATAAATCTATCCCCTATTTTGTAGACGCTATAACTTTTGCGCAAACCAATCAATATACGCTTATTGCGATTTTTTTTTTTTACCAAAAATATGTAGAAGAATACATATCGGCCTAAACTGAGAAAAAATTTGCTTTTTTAAAAAAAAAAAATGGGGATATTTATTATAGCAAAAAGTACAAAATATTGTGTTTTTTTTCAAAATTGTCGCTCTTTTTTTGTTTATAGCGCAAAAAATAAAAACCGCAGAGATTATGAAATACCACCGAAAGAAAGCTCTATTTGTGGGAAAAAAAGGACGTCAATTTTGTTTGGGTGCAGCGTAGCAATTGTAAGTTAAAACGACGCAGTTCCGCAATCGCAAAAAAAAAATGGCCTGGTCATTCAGCAGCCAAATCTTCCGGGGCTGAAGTGGTTAGGTAAGATGGTTTGTCATAGGTAAACCCCAGAACTCAAGGAGTTTCAATAACATATTGACTGCTGCATCCATATAAAAAATGTATTCAATATACATGCCTATAGTTTTAGCTATAAGCGTGGAGAGTAAGCATAATGTCACAGTGCATTTCAAAAAGAATTGCTCTGAAATGGCTGAGAACCATGTGATACAATTTATACATTCTGAAGGGGGTGGCATCTGGACTATTTTGAAGTCTTTGGTGACATTCATTGATATTCACCATGGTCATTTTACATATACACGTCACTTCCAGAGTTCTCTGGGAAAAGCCAAAGATAGACGTCTTCACAGCTGGAGGTGTAAATGGCACTTGAACACAACCAAGACAGCTATTACATCATAAGACTTCTAACATATTTGCAGCAAGTATATCTGCTTAAAGCGAAGTTCCGCTTAAAAAAAAAAAAAATTAAAAGTCAGCAGCTACAAATACTGCAACTGCTGACTTTTAATAATTGGACACTTACCTGTCCCAGGGTCCAGCGATCCGGGGGATCGAAGCCCTGCTCGTCTCCCCCTCCGCTCAGCAGTGTGGCATTGTAACTGTGGGCGCCCGGCTGTGGCTTCACAGCTGGGCACCCACTGCGCATCTGCGAGCCGCGCCGCATGCCGTGATTGGCCGCGCAGTCATCTGGGACCTGTGACATGTCCCAGATGACTGCCTAGAGGGAGGGGGGAGAGCTGATCTCCCTTCCTGCGCCGAGGGAAGTGACGTCAATAGCCCAGGCGCTGAAGGAGGCATACTACGAGGGACCCCCTAGCAACAGGTATTTAGAAGTGAGTAAAAAAAAAATTTCTCCAAATTTTTTTTTTTTTTTTTTTATGTACATAATGAATTTTTTTTTGGGGGGTGGAACTCCACTTTAATCAGAAACACATGTTTTGATACTCATAACTAAATGTTTGATAAATAAAATGGTTATTCCATTATTCCATTTACCTTATCAGTTTGGATCCCACAATCATATTGAGATTTAGCAAACAGCACAAACCCACTGACAGAGAATGTTTTTAGAATATGGGATAATTCACCTTTGATTTCATTACCCACTTCAGCCCCGGAAGATTTGGCTGCTCAATGACCAGGCCATTTTTTGCGACACGGCACTGCGTCGCTTTAACTGACAATTGCGCTGTACCCAAACAAAATTGATGTCCTTTTTTTCCCACAAATAGAGCTCTCTTTTGGTGGTATTTGATTGCCTCTGCGGTTTTTATTTTTTGCGCTATAAACAAAAGAAGAGCGACAATTTTTGAAAAAAACACAACGGGGGTTATTTACGAAAGGCAAATCCACTTTACACTGCAAGTGCAAACTACAAGTGCAAAGTACACTTGAAATTGCACTGAAAGTGCATTTAGAAGTGCAGTTGTTGTAGATCTGAGGGGAAGATCTGAAAGAAGGGGAAGCTCTGCTGATTTTATCATTCAATCATGTGCAAGCTAAAATGCTGTTTTTTATTTTCCTTGCATGTCCTCCTCGGATCTACAGCGACCGCACTTCCAAGTGCAATTTCGAGTGCATTTTGCACTTGTAGTTTGCACTTGTAGTGCAAAGTGGATTTGCCTTTAGTAAATAAACCCCAATATCTTTTACTTTTTGCTATAATAAATATCCCACATTTTTTATCAAAAAAAATAAAAAAATTTCCTCAGTTTAGGCCGATATGTATTCTTCTACATATTTTTGGTAAAAAAAATCGCAATAAGCGTATATTGATTGGTTTGCGCAAAAGTTATAGCGTCTACAAAATAGGGGATAGATTTATGGCATTTTTATTTTTATTTTTTTACTAGTAATGGCGGCGATCTGCGACTTTTTATCGGGACTGCGATATTGTGGCGGACAAATTGGACACTTTTGACACATTTTTGTGACCATTGACAATTATACAGCGATCAATGCTATAAAAATGCACTTATTACTGTATAATTGTCACTGGCAGGGAAGGGGTTAACACTAGGGGGCGATCGAGGGGTTAACTGTGTTCCCTAGGTGTGTTCTAACTGTAGAGGGAATGGGACTGTCTAGGAGGAGAGAGAGATTGGTATTCATACTTAGTATGAACACACGATCTTTCACTACTCCCCTGAAAGAACCGGGATTTGTGTGTTTACACACACAGATCCTGGTTCCCGCTCTGTCACGAGCCATCGTTGGTGCCTGGTGGTCATCGCGCCCACCGGGCACTTGCATCGGCTCCGTAAGGTAACGTCGTTTCGCCCAGCCGTGCCATTCTACCGCAGTAAAATTGCGGTGGCTGGTCGGCAAGCAGTTAATAGACACAAACTATTTCACACCTGGGAAAGAGTAATATTTCCAAAAAAGGAGATAATACAGTTACAGGATGTGATGACAGGGGATAGAATTTACTCATTTTTTTAAATTGAAGCAAAAATGGGGTAGTATGCCACTAGATAAATGGATATATGCACAAATACAACACTTCACACACACAACATTACAACACTGTCGCACCGCGGCACCTCTCCCCCCTCCCTCTCGACACGTCACAGGTCCCAGATTATTGCCCGGCCAGTCACAACGTGCGGCACGGCTCGCGCATGTGCAGTGGGTGCCCGGCTGTGAAGTTACAATGCCGGCGCCACAGAGAGGAGGGGGAAACTAGCGGGGCTTCGTTCCCCCGCATTGCTGGACCCTGGGACAGGTAAGTGTCTGATTATTAAAAGTCAGCAGCTGCAGTATTTGTAGCTGCTGACTTTTAATTTTTTTTTTTTAAGCAGAACTCTGCTTTAAGCCTATAGAAAAACTGTTCAGCTCCCTTTCTAGTGTCCAGCACAGCACTTCAAAAATATATATGGAACCTGAGTTCCTGGCCGTTCTGGGGAAATGGGAGCAAGGACTGGGGGTAAGATTAAATGAGCACCAGAAGAGGAGAATATTAAAACTATCATGTTTTTCTTCAAGGAATGCTAAGATGACAGAAATGAGCTTTAAACTCTTGGCTAGATGGTATGTGATCCTGCTGAGGGCACAAAGCTTCGGGGCGGATGTATCCCCTCCAGTGGTGGCCTGCCCATAGAGGGCGCACGGGTGCCACCTCACCTATCCATGCATCCAGCCGCCTGATCTACATATCAGAGCACCGGACCATGGATTCCAATGCGGGGCTCTAATAGGCTTCAAAAAAAGGTGGCCTCAGAGTGCAGAGCATTGTGCTCCGATCCCACCCTTTTGTGTGATGATAGCGTATTAATTTCGCTGCTACCCGCCCTCCAGGAGAGGAGGAGAGGACACCACAGTCCTGCCACACGAGCAGGTAAGTGCCCGGACCCCAACAGGGGGGGCGGGGGTCCACAGCCCCGCGTCGCACGAGCAGGTAAGTGCCAGACTGCCGGCGGGTGGGGGGGGTTGGGGCTGTCAACCAAAAGGGGAACCCACCAGCCACCACTGACCCCCTCTATGTTGGAGGGAGTGTGGTTCGCCGGGGACCTTTGCACACTTATGGTGGGAATGTACTAAGATACAGGCCTTCTGGAGGGAAATGATTGAGGTTATTCAGGAAATAACAGGGGAGCACATACAGGCCGAACCGTGTGGATGCCTATTTTTATAAAACTGATAAACCTATAGCACAATACAGGAGATCTTTGGTACCACACCTGTTAAACGCAGCTAAAGGCGTGATTCCTAGGTACTGGCGAACACTAAAAACCCCAAGCGTGAAGGCATGGATACTAAAAATTGGTCAGAGATGCTCCATCGAGGAGACAATACATGCAGAGAGATATAACGATACCTGGGGATAACTGGGGAAAATGTCTGGATTTCAAGAAATTGGAGAAGTATATGGAAATATGTGATACGAGAGAATGAGAACACTTGGGAATATTAATATCCTGAGTATGTGGAGAATTGACTAGTTGGGGAAGACTAAGAAGGGAAAAGGAGTTAGCCTGGAAGGGAGAGGGGGCGGGTGTGGGGGTGGGTTTTGGTTTTTTTATTTTTATTTTTTTGCTGGGAGGGGGGGGGGGAGCTTAAGATTTTAAGATTTAAGACTGTAGATGGTATTTTTACATAAGTTTGATAATGTTTGTTATGATGTCTTTTTTGAAAACCAAAAAAATCACTGAATATAAAAAAAAATTATCCTTGCTATCTGGGTGGCCAAATTTCGATCCATGTATGGCTGTTTCCGTTCATGAGAAGTTGATCTATTAATTGACTTCTCACGAACAGGACTGCTGGAAAATTTCATTTCGATCAGCACTGCAGCCAATCGGATGCAGCCTTGATCTGTGTATTGTGATGGTGGGGAGTGTCCCTGCTGTCAGAATACAATAACACAGCAGGGAGGATTTCTGCATCCACACTGAATGTGTTGGTGGGGGAATCGGTTTAGTTTTTTTTTTGTTCAGTTAACCCATGTATGGATTCCTTTCAATCTCCTTTACCTCCCTTGAAAAAAATAAACAACTTTCTTTCTGCAGAGACCAAACATGATCTCCTACTCAGCACTTGTTTAGATCTGTCAGTATACAAGATACAATGTTGCAAGTCTCCTCTCCTACCCTGTTTCCCCGAAAATAAGACCTAGCGTGATTGTCGGTGATGGCTGCAATATAAGCTCAACCCCCCAAATAAGTCCTACCGTGTTTCCCCGAAAACAAGCCCTACCCTTAAAATAAGACCTACAAGGACTTTAACTAGGGCTTATTTGGGGGGTAGGGCTTATATTGCAGCCATCACCGACAATCACGCTAGGTCTTATTTTCGGGGAAACAGGGTAGGTGCTCTATTGTAACATTTGATTTACAACCCTCCAGGGTCCACTCTGAAAAGATTTCTTAAAGCGGATCTCCAGCCCCACCACCAAAAAAATACTGTAGCTACTGACTTTTCGCATTTGTGTGTAAGCAACGTGGGACGGGAGTGCTTTATATTTTAGTTAATACATTTTGCTTCTGGATTACCTTTATTGCTATCACAAGGTATGAACAACATCCAGCACACATAAACTGTCAGAGGCGTTTAGAGGCGTTTATTGTTTAGGGGCAGTAGAAAAAAAACGACAGCCTTTGCTTCCAGGAGCAGTAAAAACGAGCTGTAAAAATGAAAAAGCCAAAAAACGCGGCTAAACTCGTCAAGCCGCGTTTGACATTTCTAGGCGTTTTTACATTATGGAGAGTTTTTTAAATGAAAAAATGCGGGAAAGCGCACGATGATGCTAATGTAAAAACGCAGCTAAACGTGAAAAAAAAAACTGGCATTTTAAGCACTGCTGTAGTGCTGGCATCAGCAAATAAATAGTTACTAGCTACATTCAATAGATAACATATTGGGCGCAAAACAATGCTTTCAGATAGGACATGACAGGTTTCCTGATTTAATAGCCAACATTTATTTATTGTAAATAGAGTGTTAGATAAAAGAACAAGGTTAAGTTAGTACAAGATATACTGTAGGTGTGTATTCTCTGCTGATAACCAGACATTTAAGGTGAACATGCATGGCTCAGTATCAGTAGCTTAGTATAAACTAAACTGATTCCCCCGTTCGAGGTGGGGAATCTCCCCACTGTGCTATTGTATTCTGACAGTGGAGAGACTCCCCTGCTGTCAGAATACGCAGACCAAATAACTTTTACCTGATAGGGTAGAGAAGAGAGGCAGAATCGGGATCTGCCAATGTAAACAAGGGGACAGTGGAAGAAGGGGAGGATCAGAGGAGAGAGGATCAAACAGCTCTTTTACACAATGCAGAGGATTAACACCTTAATATAAACCTAATAGAACCCCCTCCATATACAGACTGATTTTACTGTTGTAGGTTTAGTAACACTTTAAATGTAATTTTTGTCTGGAGTTGGGCTTTAAAAAGTCGGGTCTGGTAGCAGGGTCTCTGTAAGGGCCTGTTCATGCTATGTATGGGGAGCTGTGTTTTTCAGTACTGCATATACACAAGCCACCACTAGGGCACATAGAAAACAATTGTTGCCTAGGTGCCAGATTTATACTACAACATTGCTGTGATGTCCAGTGGAGAGTGGAAAAATGCTGCATGTCTGATTTTTTTCTGGGAATTCCACCAGCAAAAGTTCGATAGAGCATACACACGGTCACATTTTCCGACCAAAAGCTCTCATCGGTCTTTTACTGGCCGAATTTCCGATCGTGTGTATGCGGCATAAGTGAAACTTCAAATATAGTTGGAAAAATACAGTAAGCAGTGTGTTATGTGAAATGTGCATTGTATGGTGCATTTTCAGAGCTCATGCTGGCAGCTGCCTGGCCAGTAAAACACTTCATTTTAGCACGTGGGTTGGTGTGAACCAGGCCTAAGGCAGACCATAGATGGTGCAGGAAATAAATTCTCACGATTCCCCCCTCAACGCAGACAGTGCTGACTGGGGAACCCCTCTTGACAAGACATTGTATTCTCAGGGTTGGGGGGCGTCAGGCAAGGGAAACCATCCCTCGCCGGGAGAAGACAGCGATTATTGCTAGCAGCTATAGCAGCCGCTAGTGAGCATTGCAAGTAAATCCGGCAGGCTGGTTGTACCCAAGTTATTCGATCGCCCCCTCCCATACCTACCTGAGCCCATCTCGATCCAGCGATGTTGCACGAGAGACTCAGATGTCTGGAGCTCTTCCTCCTCATTGGCTGAGACAGCAGCGAAGCGCCTTTGGCTCCCGCTGCCGTCAAAGTTAGTGAGCCAATAAGGAGAGAGAGGGGGTGGGGCCAGGCCACGGCTCTGTGTCTGACTGGACACACGGAGCTGCGGCTTAGCTCGGGTCCCCCCCATAGCAAGCTGCTTTCTGTGGGAGCACTCAACAAGAGGGAGGGGTCAGGAGCTCTGGTGAGGGACCCGAGTAGAGGAAAATCTGGGCTGCTCTGTGCAAAACCATTGAACAGAGCAGGTAAGTATAACATGTTTGTTATTTAAAAAAAACAAAATGAGACTTTAGTATCACTTTAAAGCGGAGTTCCACCCAAAAATGGAACTTCCGCTTTTTGGAATCCTCCCCCCCTCCGGTGTCACATTGGCACCTTTCAGGGGGGAGGGGGGAGCAGATAGCTGTATAATCCAGGTATTTGCTCCCACTTCCAGGCATAGATAGCCGCAGTTTCCGCCGTTATCTATGCTATATCCGGCGCCTCCTCCAACCCCCCCCCCCCCGCTGTCTTCTGGGAGACACACAGGTCCCAGAAGACAGCAGGGACCAGTGGAATCACGCAGCGCGTCTTGCGCATGTGCAGTAGGGAAGCAGGTTGTGAAGCCGCACGGCTTAACTTCCTGTTTCCCGAGCCGAGGAACAGATCGGCTTCAGGTGTCGACATCGCGGGCACCCTGGACATATTTTTAAAAGTCAGCAGTTGCAGTATTTGTAGCTGCTGACTTTAAAAAAAAAAAATTGGTGGAACTCCGCTTTAAGGCTGGGTTCACACTGTTGCGATGGCAGACATCGCATGTGATTCGCAGCGCACTGCTGTTCACATCACATGCGATGTCTGTGCTGTGCGATATCAGCCATACGGATAGTATGGCTGATATCGCACCACATTCTGTCCAAACATGCACAGGACCCTTTTTTTTGTTCGGACGAGAATTGGATTGCATGGGTGTTCACACCCATGCGATCCGATTCATGTCCGAACTGTCAGTTCGCAGTGCGATATGCGAGCTGAACTGGGGGTGTCGTTAACATTGTATGACACTCCCCAGCAGGTCGCATATGGCAGTGTGAACTGCCGTGCGAGTCGGTGCGATGCGGGAACCCGCAGTAGATTCCCAGCATTCCCGCACCGCAGCAGTGTGAACCCAGCCTAAGTGTTACCACTAAACTGCTCCAGTGCCCGGAAAACACCTTCCAGTTTTCACTTATTACTCAGACTAGAAATAGGATGTGAACCTAATCATGGGTGCTAATTGCCCAGACTGGCTGGTTCTCTGAAATCTAAGAAGAATAGATTGATGTGTCGTAATGTTTGTTTTGTCTCCTACATGTAATTAATCATCACAATCTCCGTATTATTTTTTTTAGCGTATTAGAACTAACTGGCTAATTAAAGGAATTTCCAGGAACACCCATAATGTAACCAATACATGCTAATCCAGTGAATCATAGTAAAAGTGACGGATTAATGACTCTTTATAAAGACGACTAGATAAAAAAGGTACAGATGACGCATACACCAGAGAGATGATTGACTCATGTTCTTTACAGAGGACGAGTTTCTGAACGCACTCTATTTATAATTCACACATACCAGGCTGATTGTCAGTTACAGTACACAGGCAAAGAACCAGTTTATTGTACAAATCCAGTTCTACAGCTTTGTGGAAGTAAATCCTTGGCTACAACAGAGCCTGGTGATCAAAGTGTGCTTTGTGCACTACTGACTTTTCCCCTGAGAGTAACTTTTCAGTGATATGGTATCATGATGAACTTTGCAGTCAAAGAGAACACATAGAATGGTACTGCATAAGTGTAGCCTACACATTGCTTTTCCTGCCTGCTTGTGACATAAGAGTTTCAGTAAAAGTTCAGCCACTAGTACAGTAAGCTGAGCTCTAGCTCAACCTTTTTTTTATTTTTATTTATATTGGATGGAGTAGATACACTGGTGTCTTTGTCCTTGTTGGCTTGGATTTCACTTGGATCTTGTCCCAGTGACAAGGAAAGCAATAAACACAGAATAATACAGTGAACAACTTGTGCTTGCTCTCAAAATTTACATTTACTTTGGCTGCCTCATAGGGATAACCTGAACGTTCGAGAACTGTCTCTTGAATCTGGAGACTACACCTGATTTTCCTACCCTATGTTTCAGTGTTCCACCTGCACTCCTTTTGTACATTGAGTACTGGGACAGGGTATAATAGGAAATCTCAGCGCAGACTCAGAGAGCTGTAAAAACCTGACGCAGGTTGCAATCCTTGAGTGTTACAAAGAAAGATTAGCCGCGTACACAGGATCAGGTTTTCTGACCGGAAATGTTCGATGACAGGCTGTTGGCGGAAAATCCGACTGTGTGTATGCTCCATCGGACAATTGTTGACGGATTTTCCACGGACAAATGTGTGTACACAAGTGTACTGTGTACACAGTAACACAGTACACTTGTAACACAGTAACTGTCGGACAAAAGTCCAAAGTACAAACACACATGCTCGCAAGCAAGGATGAGCCAGAAGCGGTCGGTCTTGTAAACTAGCGTTCGTAATGGAGAATTGACATTCGTAACGTGGCAAATTATGAAATCTCGAAATGCAGCGCACATTCTCTTCTTCTTTAATGGGATAATAATGAAGTTGCTTTGCTGGTGATACTGATGGAGTTATTGCAAACAAATTTTCAAAGGCTTTTTTTTTCTAGTGATATCAAGAATATATTATTATTTTTTTTTATTTTTTTTATTTTTATTTGCACTTACCACAACACCATTATCCCGTAGTTTTTAAGATCAAAGATACAACTATGTTGGTGTCCCTTCTCAATTTTACATTATATTTTTTAAAATGTAACTGCCTACTCCCAAACTGTCATTTGAAGTAAAACACATAGCCAAGTATTATTCTACACATTTTTTTTATTGTGCATTGAAAAAAGAAAAAGAAAACAAAAAGTTGCTCTAAATAGTGAAAAGATCGATTGACATATGTTCCCAATGATAAGTGCCAAAAAATTATTACAATAAGTGACAAAAAATGAAAGTTAAAGTGCAAAATTAAGTGCATCAAACTATATGTTATACAAAATGAAGTGCATAGAAAACACAAAAACAATTGTGTAATAATGAAAAAAAAGGAATAAAAATAATAATAATAAAAATAAAAATAAATTGTCCAATAACTGGGTGAAATTGCAAAAAAGGGATGAAAAGATCCAAAATTAATCAATATTGGGAAGGGATGAGTCCATATTATAAACCATAAAAAGTCCAATAATCATATAAATCTAAAGAGTGATGTGTTGTGAAGTTCCACACTCAGGTGACAAGTGCAAAGGTATGTCCTCCACCACAAAAAATGCTGCCGCTTACCAGAAATCAGTGGTCCCTTATTACAGGGGACCACACTGGGCGAGTGGCTGTAACCCCAGCCCGGGATCTCACTGGCAAGCACCAGACTCCTCAGCGTCAGCAGGGATGGTCAGCGGACAGTCAGCGGAAAGATCAGTGGGTAGGCAGTAATGTCACCAAAAAGAACAAAAAAACTCCACATAGCGTAAATCCTTAACATTTATTTAAGTATAGAAAAGACAAATGGACACTTACAAAACGAAAGATGTAAACAGGCAAGATAAAAGGATGAGCCGGCCGGCTTCCAAACAGCCCGAAGTTTCCGGGACAAGACGTGCAGCGGTGGCGTCAGGACGTGGCTCCTCCTCCCTACGTCGTTTCGTCACTAGCGGACGTGGTCACGGGAAAAAAAAAAGGAAATAAAATTAGACATGCTATCTGCCAATAGAACTTAACCAAAAAGTGCATTCTATGCATCCAAAAATATAGAAAACATACCAAATCAAATCATTATTTAACCAAAAAAATAATGTCAAAGCAATAACTCCAAGGGCAATAATAAATAACACGTTATCTCCTCCGATTCCGCAACATGTCTGGTTGATGAACGGCCGTTCAGAAACGAACTGAAAAACACGAAACGAAAAGCGCGAAATGAAAAGCGCGAATCAACACCCACCAAACTTTTACTAACACGAAATTAGCAGAAGGAGCCAAAAGGGTGGCGCTAAAGAGCTGAAAAACCACATAGTACGTCACTATTGTGTGCCGTGTGTATGCAAGACACGTTTGGGCCAACGCCCTTTGGACAAAAGTCCACGGTTTTGTTGGCCAATAATCCGATCGTGTGTACGAAGCTATTGATTTACTAAAACTGGAGAGTGCAAAATCTGGTGCAGCTGTGCATAGTAGCCAATCAGCTTCTAACTTCAGCTTGTTCAATTAAGCTTTGACAAAAAAAACTTGGAAGTGGATTGGTTTCTTTTCTGAGCTGCACCAGATTGTGCATTATCCAGATTTAGGCAATCAACCCGAGTGTAATCTAAAGCTGGATACACATTATAGAATTTTTGTTGTACAATTTCCTTTAGATTTACCTTCAACTATGTAGTGCAAGGGCATGTCTGATTGCATACAATTTGAAAGTGTTTCGATTTGACCTCATAATATACGGATTGGTAAATCTAAATGAAAGTCGTACAAGAAAATTGTATACAATTTGTATAGTGTGTAGCCAACTATACTCTAGAGCAGTGAGCTCCAATATGCAGCCCCTCGCTAGCCTTTATCTGGCTCTTGGAGCGCTTTTTCTCCCACTGATACAAGGTACTATTTCTCCCTCTGACATCAACAGTGGGGCATTATTCCCGCCACTAACACCAGCAATGGAATATTATTTCACCCACTGACACCAATGATGGGGTACTATTCTTTCCAATGATACAAATGATGGGGCACTATTCCTTCTACTGACACCAATGATGGGGCACTATTCATTCCACTAATACCAATGATGAGGCACTATTCCTTTCACTGATACCAATGATAGGATATTATCCCTTTCACTGATACCAATGATGAGGCATTATCCCTTTGATGGGGCACTATTCTTTCCAATGATACAAATGATGGGGCACTATTGCTTCCACTGATACCAATGATGGGGCACTATTCATTCCACTGATACTAATAATGGGGCACTATTCCTTTCACTGATACCAATGATGGGATATTATCCCTTTCACTGATACCAATGATGGGGCACTCTTCCTCTCACTTACACCAATGATGGGACACTTTTCCTCCCAATGATGGGGCACTATTCCTTTCACTGATAACAATGATAGGGCACTATTCCTCCTACTGATACCAATGATGGGGCACTATTTCTCCTACTGATACCAATTAGAGATGGTCCCGATGTTCGACTCGAATGTAAGACCTAAATCCAATTGAGAATCTGTTGCAAGACTTGAAAATTGCTGTTCACAGACACTCTCCATCCAATCTTACAGAGCTTGAGCTTTTTTGCAAAGAAGAATGGGCAATAATTTCACTCTCTGGATGTGCAAAGCTGGTAGAGACATACCCAAAAAGACTTGCATTTGTATATATGCAGCAAAAGATGGTTCTACAAAGTATTGACTCAGGGGGGCTGAATACAAATGCACGCCACACTTTTCATATTTATTTGTAAAACATTTTGAAAACCATTTATCATTTTCCTTCCTCTACCCAATTATGTGCCACTTTGTGTTGGTCTATCACATAAAATCCCAATAAAATACATTTACGTTTTTGGTTATAACATGATACAATGTGGAAAATTTCGAGGGGTATGAATACTTTTTCAAGGCCCTGTGTAATTGGGTATTCAAAGTGAGCACAGCTTTCTTTATTTAAAAACACTCACTTTCTGTAATAATCATTGCTAGATGAACAACCTCCACTTCTGCACATAGTATCATAGTTGGTAAGGTTGAATAAAGACACCAGTCCATCCAGTTCAACCTGTGTAGGTGTATGTATGTCAATGTCGATAATCATTTCCCATATCCCTGTATGTTGTTTTCACCAAGATGCAAGTTCAAGGGTGTTTTAAAACTATCAATACTACCCGCTGACACCACAAATTGTGGAAGAGAGTTCCACATCCTTATTGCCCTGACAGTGAAAACACCCTATGCAGCTTAAGGTTAAATCGCTTCTCCTCCAATCTCATTTTGTGGACCCTTGTCTTCTTACACTCCCTGAGACTGAATAGCTTCCTACCTACCCTAGAATCACTATTAATATATTTGTATATTGCTATTGTATCTCCTGTCAAGTGTCTCTTCTCCAGGGAGAATAAGTTTAGTGCTTGTAGTCATTCCTTGTAATCAAGGTCCTCCAGTCCCATTGTTAATTTTGTTGCCCTTTCCTGTTCCAGCACATCCTTTCTGAGGATTGGTGACCAGAACTGGACGGAATACTCCACATGCACCTAACTAGAGTTTTATAAAGTGGCAGGATTATAGTTTCATCTCTGGAGTAAATTCCCTTTTTTATGCATGCTAATAGTATGCTGGCTTTGCTTGCTGTGGCTTGACATTGCATGCTGTTGCTCATCTACCAGGACCCCCAGATCTTTCTACATCCTGGATTACCCCAGAGGTTCTCCCTCTAGTAAGTAATTTGTGTACATATTTTTATCCCTAAAGTGCATTACTTTTTTTTTTTTTAATAGAAAAGTTTATTAGACAAATCAGCATTACAATACAAAATGATATAGTGCATTCAGTGATATACAAGTATAGACAGGAAAAACCACCTTCATCCGGCAGTCATACTTTAATGTTCCAGCTGTGCAGGTGTCGTAAATACCAGTTACATATACACATTAGTGCATGTCAGCATTAGTGAAACCTCACATACATTATGTAGATATCCGATATTCGTGTGGGCCGGGGGGGGGGGGAGGTGTAGAGATGCAACAAAGCAGGGAGTATTTAGGGTGAGTAAAGGAAAAAAGGGGGGGTGTAGGAAGGGGGGGTAGTAAGGTATGACGGGTAGGCATGAGGTAGACAATATCCGCTGGTGTATATATAAATATATAATTTATTTATTTTTCTTTTATATAACAGGAGAAAAATGAACAATACTTCTGTATATTACATTCCATTTCTGCACATACAGCTAGACAAAAAAAAAAAAAAATACATGACAATAACTCGTTACATTCCATTCCATCTACTCCTGTCTATTTCTAATATATTATCCAATAAAGATGGATAAAAGAATGAACCCAAATAAGCATAAAAAAATCACAAAAGAGGCAAAGAAGAAAAAGAAATAAGAAGAGTAATCTTCCTCTCTCATTTCCGCCCTCCATGTTGTTACTCCTTGCCGCGTCAGGAGGGGCGCGCTTCCCCCAGCCCCGGCCATAATGCTCCAACTACCTCTCAGTATTCCGACTGCAGTTCCTATTTATAGTCCATTTCCCCCTCCTTTCCTTACCCCCCTCCCAAAACAAAACAAAAAAAAAACATTGAACTTTAATGCCGCGTACACACGGTCGGACTTTTCGTCTACAAAAGTCCAACGGACGCTGACGGACTAAAGCTGGCTGGTAATCCGATCGTGTGTGGGCTTCTCCGGACTTTCAACATACATTTTTTAGCCTCAAATCCGACGTACTTTAGATTTGAAACATGCTTCAAATCTTTACTTCGTAACTACGACGGACCCCGAAATCCGCTCGTCTGTGTGCTAGTCCGACGGACAAAAAGCCACGCTAGGGCACCTATTGGCTACTGGCTATGAACTTCCTTATTTTAGTCCGGTGTACGTCATCACGTAAGAATTCGACGGACTTTTGTGTGATCGTGTGTAGGCAAGTCTGTTCGTTAGAAAGTCCGCCGCAAGTCCGTCGAAAGTCCGCCGAAAGTCTGCCGGAAGTCTGTCGGACAGGCTGTCTGACTTTTGTAGACGAAAAGTCCGACCGTGTGTACGCGGCATAACTCCCCACTCTGCGCTTGCTCCAATCCTGGCCAGATTTTAAATTCTCCATGTCGGCACCAATCCAACAGACGGTCCAGATGTACTGCCTGGTGATATTTATATATATCTGGGACGGCCAGCCCCCCGTTTTGTTTTGGTAGGGACAACAGTATCCTCCTGATCCTAGGATGTTTGTGTGCCCAGATGAATTTTGTAAATAATATTTGTATATTTCTAAAGAACTTCCTAAGGATTGCAATTGGGACTGCCTGAAAAGGAAAGTGTACTGTATGTCTCAATTTCTCTAAATAAGTTTGGGAGCGAGATTATGGGATTGGTCATTGGGAAGAGCATATCATCTGCATATGCTGCAACTTTATGTTGAGTTCCTCCTACCGTTATTCCCCAAATATCCTTATTAAGCCGAATTCCACATAACAGAGGTTCCAGTATCAGTGCAAACAATAAAGGGGACAATGGGCATCCCTGCCTTGTCCCGTTCCTTATCGCAAATGGGGGGAGACTACTCCGTTTACCTTCACTTGAACTTTAGGTTCTTTATACATGCCTGCAATCCATCTAATCATTTTCCCTCACAGTTTTTCAAGTCATAATTAAGGAGAAGGGGAGTCAGGGCTGTCAGAGGCATCTATCCAAGAGGACCAGATTTTATCAAATTTCCCTGGGCATTGTCTACTTTCATAGGTCAGCCTATACAGGGGGAGTACCGAGGTCACCGACCGCCTCCACGAGGCCAGAGTAGCAGGTTCCTCTAGTTTCCATTTCAGTAGAATTTCACGTCTAGCATAATATAATGAGAAGGTAAGACACAATTTACAATACTTGTCCCCCTCTACATCTTCCAAATGGCTTAGTAATAGAATTTGAGGATCAACCTATAGATTAAATCCGGTCACATTACTAAGTGTAGAGGCCACTGCCGTCCAGTAGGGCTGGAGTTTGGGACAGGACCAGACCATGTGCCAGAAGGTACCCACCTCCTGCCTGCATCTCTGACAATTAGGGTCCCTTTGAGGGTAAATGCGCGACAACCTCTGTGGGGTGAAGTATGCCCTGTGTAGGAACTTAAATTGTATAAACCTATCTTTTGCCGCAATCATAGAAGGAATGTATGCGATTAAACATTCCTTCCACTCCTCTTCGTCCAGGGATGGGATATCCATCCTCCATTTTTCCCAGGATTTGGTTAGTTTGGTGTCATATTCTACTGTCAGATATAAGTATAAGGTCGCACTGGAGATCAAGACACGCTCAATGGAGTCCGATTCCAAATTAAGGGGGGCGGGGAACTGGGCCTCAAAGGCGTGCTTTAACTGCCAGTATCTGAACTGAAAAGAGAGCGGAAGTGCGTATGTTCGTCTCAGTGCCTGGAAAGTCATAATCCTACTGTCCTGAACTATGTGTTTTAAGGTAATGATTCCCTTTTTCGGCCAAAGAGAAGGGTCTGGGATGCTGTATAGGTGGGAGAGCATAGGATTACCCCATAGGGGCATGTGTGGTGAGATGTGATTGGGTTTCCCATAAATCTTCCTAGCCTCCTGCCAGACCCTCACTGTGGTTCGCATCAGAGTTGTCATAGATGAACTAGCCCTAAGTCCACGGAATAGCAAATTGCTCAGGGCTGCAAAGAAGCTCAGGATGGTCGCTTCCAGGGAGACCGCTGGATTTTGTGCGGGCTGGGAGAACCACCATCGCACTGTGACCAGGACGGCTGCCCAGTAGTAAAGCTGAAAGTTCGGGAGCACCAGTCCCCCCCACGATAGTGGGAGATATAATATCTGCTTGGCCACCCTGGGGGGCCCCCCAGCCCAGACAAAGGATATCAGCAGACTCTCCAACCTCCGGAAGAAAGTCCTGGGGATGTGTGTGGGCGGTATTGTGGAAGAAGTATAAGTATTTAGGGAGATAGAACATTTTTAGCGGATTGACTCTGCCCACTGGGGTCAAAGGGAGGGAACGCCATGCAGCACATCTGGCCACTAGTTGTGTCATGAGTGGCTGTAGATTGTTTTCCATATAATCCTGCACTTTACTACTAATTTTAATCCCCAGGTACTTAAAATCCTCTACCCATTTGAGCTGCGGATGTGGCACTCGAGGGGTCGAGGGGTGGAGCGGCAAGAGGACTGATTTGTCCCAATTAATACGAATCCCTGAGTAGCGACCAAATCGGTTAATTAGTTCCAGCGCAGTCTGCAAAGAGGATGACACGTCCGCTGGATAAAGCAGAGCATCATCCTCAATTGGGCCCACCTGAAGTCCCCTTACACCAGGGTCCGCTCTCAGTAATATAGCTTGGGGCTCCATTGCGAGGGCAAACAGGCTCGGAGAGAGGGCACAAGCCTGTCTCGTGCCCCGAGCTAACTGGAACTTTCCTGAGAGGCAACTGACGGATTCCAGCTGAGGGACCATGGTATAACATGCGGAGCCAATTAGTAAAACCTGGACCAAACCCGAATCGCGAGAGCACTTCCCACAGGTAACCCCACTCGACAGAATCAAAAGCCTTCTCCGTGTCGAGTGAGGCCACCATCCCCATTGTCGTCGCATCTGCTCTATCTATATGAGTAAGAAGGCGTCTGATATTAATATCGGTGCCTCTTCCCGGCATGAAGCCCATTTGGTCCCTGTAGACAAGGGCAGTGATGACCAAGTTTAGTCTATTAGCCAGAATTTTTGCCAATATTTTCACATCCACATTTAGCAGGGATATGGGGCGATACGAGGAACATAAGGTGGGGTCTTTTCCCGGCTTGGGGATAAGTGCATTACTTTACATTAAACCTTATTTGCCATGTAGTTGTCCATTCCATTATTTTATTGAAGTCTTCTTGTAAAGTTTCTATATCCTGATATCCTGAACTTATTTTTGTGTCGTCAGCAAAAACTGAGATTAAGCTGTTTATTCCCACCTCTATATTATTTATGATTAAATTAAACAGAATTGGTCCGAGAACAGAGCCCTGGGGTAGCCCACTTACCACTCAAGACCATTCTGAGTACAGGTTTTTTATTACCACCCTTTGGAGATGCCCCTGAAACCAATTTTCTATCTATGAACAAACCCTATGATCCATGCCTACAGACCTCAGTCTGTAGAATAAGCGTTCGGCAGAACTGTATCGAATGCTTTTGCAAAATCCAGATATACCATGTCCACAGGTCTGCCTTTATCCAGATGGCAACTCACTTCCTCATCGAAAATTAACAGACTGGTTTGGCAAGAACGACCCAATGCTGATTACTACTAATGATACTGAATATTGGTACCATTTGGGCTTTTTACCAATCAGCTGGTACCATTCCTGTTATTATGCTATGCATAAAGATTAGGAATAGTGGTCTGGCTATAACCTGACTGAGCTCTTGAGGACTCTCAGGTGTAAGCAACCTGGTCCTGGTGATTTATTTGTGTTATGGTTTTCTAGTCTTTTCTGGACCCCGGCTTCTGTTAGCCACAAGGTTACATCCTGTGATGTGTTACTAACAATGCAGTCATGGTTGTTATACACCTCCTTTTCCTGTGTAAAAACTGATGAGAAAAAAGCATTTAATACAGTTTCCTTCTCCTTGTCATCGATCACTAACTTCCCTTTGTTTTGGGATTTTTTAAAGGCCATTTTTTTTCTTTAATATGACTGTTTACATTATGTTTTAGCCCTCCAGACGTAACCTTCGCTCTTCTATATTTATTGCCCATTAGAATGCACTTGGTGATACCTTTAACCACTTGCTTACTGGACACCTAAACCCTCTTCCTGCCCAGGCCAATTTTTAGCGTTCAGCGCTGTCGTACTTTGAATGACACTGTACCCATATGACATTTTTATCATTTTTTTCACAAAAATAGATCTTTCTTTTGGTGGTGTTTAATCACTACTGGGGTTTTTATTTTTTGATGGGCACTAATAGGTGGCACTGAAGGGCACTGATAGATGTCACTAAAGGACACTGATAGATGGCACTAATGGGTGGCACTGATAGGTGACATTGATAGGCAGCACTGATAGGTGGCACAGATGATGAGGCACTGATAGATGGCACTGGTGGGCATTGAGAGGTGGCACTGGTAGGTGGCACTGGTGGGCACTGCTTAGCAGTTCTGATATGAACTGGTAAGTGGCACTGGTGAGCACTGGTAGGTGGCACTGGTGGGCTCTGCTTAGTAGACGGAAGACGGAAGACGGAAATCTACTTTTTTTTTCTCCTCATGTTGTCAACGTGAGGGGGAAAAAAGCCGGTTACCGGCTTCTGTTTACATCACGTGATTAGCTGTCATTGGCTGACAGCTGATCACGTGGTAGGGGGTGCTCAAGCATCACATGCACAGGAGGATGTACATGGACACCCTCCCGGCAATTTAGGACCACGCTGTAGCCATCTTTCGGCTATAGTGCGGGTGGCAAGAGGTTAATATGTTCCTAAAGCGCTCCCATTTTTCCTCAGTGTTCAATGTTTCAAGGATTTGGTCCCATTTAATATCTTGTAGTATTGAGCACAGTTTAGAAAAGTTTGCTCGTTTGAAGTTTAGTGTTCTTGTACTACCCTCATGCCTCCCTTTCCTATGATTTATGTTGAATGTAAACATTATGTGATCGCTAGACCCCAGGTGATCCTGTATTTCAACATCTGAGATCAGATCTGAATCGTTTGCAATCAAAAGATCTAGCAATGCATTCTTTCTAGTCGGGGAATCCACCAATTGAGACATGAAGTTATTCTGTAAGACATTTAGGAAACGAGGGGTCTTTTTTTTTTTTTTTTTAAAGGTGTTTATTTTTGGATTTTTACAATGAAAATAATACAAAAACGATGAAATAATAAAAGAACCAATAATACACACTGTTCTACATACATGTATGTCATAGGTATTTAGATCCATGAGGATATAGCAGGAATCATGAAGTAGTACAGCTGTATAAAACAGCAATACCCCAACCAGAACAAAGTCGCACCATTCATACACACACTCATACACACATCTGTCACCCACGACCCCCAGTAATACAGCATAATTCCGGCACGCCTTGTGGAATAAACTCACATTAGAACGTATACAAATTTCCATCCACATTAAGATATATGTCAAGTAATGTTTGCTAAGAACACATCTCCTCGCCTCCTCACTGAGATAGCTGCGAGGAGAGGACATCCCCCCAGAAGTCCTTTGAAACATCCAGCCATGGCTGCCAGATCTTGGTGAACTTCCTAGGGCATGCCCTACTCTTGTATATCAACTTAAATTTGGGGAGAGTCCTATGAACAATACGGAAGAAGGCTTGGGCTGAAGGGGGTTCAGTATCTTTCCAATGCAGTAAAATGGTCTTACGTGCATAAAACAATAAAATACGTATCAACATCCTAGCATGAGTGCGAGGAACACTATCATTTAGTACTTCCAGAAGTCCGACCTCTGGGGTTTGCGGCAGCGGTATATGTAGCTTACGGTTGAAAAAGGAAAAAACATCTTTCCAGAATGCTGCAAGTCCAGGACATGTCCAAAACATATGAAAGAAATCAGCAGCAATCCTTTTACATCTAGCGCATGCAATATCTTGACCCAGTCCCATTGTAACCAACCTAGCGGGTGTATAATGTAAGTGATGTATAAACTTAAATTGTATCAGGACATCAGCAGTACTGATGATATCCTGAAAGCATACTTCCACTGCCTCCTCCCAGTCCTCTTCAGAAAGCTCAGGCATAATCCTTTGCCATTTACATTGAGAGTTCTGAAAAGGATCCGCGCCCATCACCTGAAGGCGCCCATAGAAGGTCGTCACAAGTTTGTTTATCTCTGGAAATGACAGAAGGTCCTCCATGGAGGATTCCTTGAGCTCTATGGTCAATGAGCCAAATTGTGTCTTGAGGGCATGTCGCAATTAAAGGTATTTGAAGAAGAATTTGTTTGCAATGCCATATTTAAATCTAATGGATTCAAAGGGCAGTAATATATTGTCCTCAAAAATATGAGAGAGGTGTGTGATCCCAAAACGGGCCCACCACGCCGAATCTGGATGACCACAGAGCTCAGGAATATTCGGGTTCCGTCACAGAGGAGTCTGTGGCGAAATATCGACGTGGGATTGTGACAGTATCTTTCCCCCCTCCCTCCAGGCCATAAAGCAAACCTCAGCGGGAGAAAATCTGGAACCACCCGTTTTTTTTGACCTATGTAGTTCGTCCTTCAAGGAGGTAGGGGATGCAAATAAAGATAATAGAAAAACCGTGGACGGAGTTTGGGGATCAGAGTGCAACCAATCATGGATATAAGTGAGCTGGGAAGCAAGAAAATAATTCCTTAAGTTTGGGCATGCCAATCCGCCTACAGGCTTGGCCGCTTGTAATGATGATTTGGCTATACGAGGTCGGCTACCGTTCCAAATGAAAGTAAACAGGGCAGAGTCAAGTTTTGCAAATAATTTTTTGGTAAGGAAAACCGGGGAGGCCCTAAAGCTATAGAGAAATTTTGGTAGAAAGATCATTTTAAATATGTTTATGCGACCAATTAAATTAAGGGGCAATGACGACCAGGTACGGAATTTCTCCGTCATCTGTTGGACTATAGGGGTGACATTAAGTTCCTCGTACCTAGAAAGGTCAGTATGTATCTGGATACCAAGGTACTTAAGGGAGGGCGTCAGTTGAATGCATGACCTCTGTAGATAGTTGTAAGGGGAAGGGGGACCGATAGCCAAGGCCTGCGATTTTTCCCAGCCCACTCGGAGTCCTGAGACCGCACCAAACTCCTCCACCACCTGCATTAATTTAGTAAAAGAGCTTTCCCTTCCATCTAGATATACCAGGGCATCATCTGCGTATAAGGAGATTTTTTCCTCCAGCGGGCCCGAGCGGATGCCCCCAATCTCGGCCGCCTGCCGCACAGCCAGAGCCAATGGCTCAATGGCTATTGCGAACAGCAGGGGAGAGAGAGGGCACCCCTGCCGAGTACCCCGTCCTAAGGAAAATGGTGCAGAGATATCCATGTTTGTACGAACCCTAGCTCTTGGGTCTGCGTATAGTAAGCGGACCCAGTGAATAAAAGTTGGGCCAATACCCATCCGTGCCATAGCTTCCCATAAAAAGGGCCAACTCACAGTATCAAAAGCTTTTAGTATATCTAGGGACAGAACTAGCCCAGGTCGCCCCGCACGTGCTGCCTCATGAACATGTAGGTACAACCTTCGGATATTATCAAATGTACTCCTGCCAGGCATGAAACCGGATTGATCTGGTGGTATAAGGGCGAGGATGACAGACTGGAGTCTAAGGGCCAGAATTTTTGCTAAGATCTTTACATCACCATTCAGGAGTGAAATAGGCCTGTAGGATCCGCAATGTTTACTATCCTTACCGGGTTTGGGTATAACCACAATAAGTGCTTCGTTTAAGGATTCAGGAAGCTTCCCTAACTTAAGGGAGTCTTGAAACAATTTGAGGAGCCTAGGAGCCAGTACCTCTGCATGCGCTTGGTACCACTCCGAAGGAAGCCCATCCAGGCCCGGAGCTTTATTAGAGGGAAGGAGGCTTATGGCCTTGGTGACCTCCTCCAGCGTGATGGGCTTGTCTAGGAGGGACTGCTGGGAGGTGTCGAGTATCGGAAGATCAAGGGATTCAAAGAAGCCCATAAAATCTGTCTCTGGAGGGATTTCCGTGCCCTTATATCAGGGCCGGACTGGGAATGAAAACCAGCCCTGGAAAAAATGTCATACCAGCCCCATATCATTATTATACCAGCCCAACAGCATAACGTCATTATTTTCTTGTTCATAAAATGGAAAACCATGCATTTTAAAGCGTGCATTATATATAGATAAGACACATATAAAAGCACATAGGGCTCTGTGATTGGCCCTCCTGATCACATGACGGCTATGTGGAATCACAGCCATCATGTGATGTAAATAGAGAGCCGTTTTCTAGGCAATTGGCTCTCCTCTCCTCACACGGAAGTTGTCGGAGAGGAGAGCGGATCTCTGCAGCCGGCCAGTGATCAGTGAGAATGAGCTGTTTTTTACAGTTTTTTACACATTGATCACCAGCCTACTGTCCCCACACATGTCCCAACACAATGTAAACACACAAAGTCCCCAAAACACTGTCCCCACACACATGTCCCCACACAGTAAAAAAACCTGTCCCCCACATATGTAACAGTAAAATCATATGTCCCAATGATCATCTGCACACATATGTCCGTGATCACACAAACCAATTATTATACACTTAACATGATTTTTTTACCAAAGACATGTAGCAGAATACATTTTGGCTTACATTTATGACAAAATTAGATTTTATTGGATTTCTTTTAAAATAGAAAGAAGAAAATATTGTTTTTTTTTCAAAATTTCCGCTCTTTTTTTCCGCTTATATCGCAAAAAATAAAAAACTGAGTCGTGAATAAATACCACCAAAAGAAAGCTCTATTTGTGTGAACAGCGTTGCATGACCGCGCAATTGTCATTGAAAGTGTGACATCGCTGAAAGCTGAAAATTGGCCTGGGAAGGAAGGGCGTGAAAGTGCCCAGTAATGCACACAAAAAATAAAACAAATTGCCTGCACACCACTCTGTCCCTTAATGCCCACCTCCTTTTTATAGGGCACACAGTGTATAGGAATGTATAATATAAAACATGGTGGGATTTCCCCACCCAGGGGAAATACAACTGGGCAGTGGCGGTGCGTCCATTGCACCTGTCAATCTTCAATAGACAGATTCATGCATTGCATGAATCTATCTATTGTCGCTGCTGCCGCCCCCTATTCAGGTGTCCGGCACCCTTGTTGGGCATCGGCATGTGAATTACAGCGGCAGGGGTGTTTTTAGAAGTGCCTGATTAGAGCCGTCAGCTCTAATAGGCTTCCAAATTGGTAAACAGCGGGCACACTGCTGTGCGTTCGCTGCTTACACAGTGCTGTGTTAGGAAATCAAATAAATCGCTTCCCTAACACTGACCCGCCTCTCAGCCAATCAGGTGCACTGGGTCTGGTTACCTGTCACCTGATTGGCTGAAGCGACAGGCGCTGTGATTGGATGCCTATCGGAGGGAGCGTGGAGCAACGCGCTGACCTGAGACAGGTAAGTGCCGGGCGGGGGGGACACTGGCAGGATTTAATGGGCAAACTGGTGGCAATTGATGGGGCAAACTGGCGGCAATTGATGGTTACAGTGGCTGCGTTTGATGGGCACAGTGGCTGCGTTTGATGGGCACAGTGGTGGCAATTTATGGGTACAGTGGCTGCGTTTGATGGTACAGTGGCTGCGTTTGATGGGCACAGTGGAAGCGTTTAATGGGCACAGTGGTGGCAATTTATGGGTGCAGTGGCTGCGTTTGATGGTACAGTGGCAGCGTTTAATGGGCACAGTGGCTGCAATTAATGGGTACAGTGGCTGCGTTTGATGGGGCACAGTGGCAGCAATTTATGGGTACAGTGGCAGCGTTTGATGGTACAGTGGCAGCGTTTAATGGGCACAGTGGCTGCAATTAATGGGTACAGTGGCTGCGTTTGATGGGGCACAGTGGCAGCAATTTATGGGTACAGCGTTTGGGCACAGTGACTGTGTTTAATGGGCACAGTGGTGGCAATTGATGGGTACAGTGGCTGCGTTTGATGGTACAGTGGCAGCGTTTGATGGTACAGTGGCTGTGTTTAATGGGCACAGTGGTGGCAATTTATGGGTACAGTGGCTGCGTTTGCCCATCAAACGCAGCCACTGTACCATCAAACGCAGTCACTGTACCCATAAATTGCCACCACTGTGCCCCATCAATTGCAGCCACTGTACCCATCAATTGCAGCCACTGTACCCATCAATTGCCACCACTGTGCCCATTAAACACAGCCACTGTACCATCAAACGCTGCCACTGTACCCATCAATTGCAGCCACTGTACCCATCAATTGCAGCCACTGTACCCATTAATTGCAGCCACTGTGCCCATCAAACGCCGCCACTGTACCATCAAACGCAGCCACTGTACCCATAAATTGCCACCACTGTGCCCATTAAACGCTGCCACTGTACCATCAAACGCAGCCACTGTACCATCAAACGCAGCCACTGTACCCATCAATTGCAGCCACTGTACCCATCAATTGCAGCCACTGTACCATCAAACGCAGCCACTGTACCATCAAACGCAGCCACTGTACCATCAAACGCAGCCACTGTACCCATCAATTGCAGCCACTGTGCCCATTAAACGCTGCCACTGTACCATCAAACGCAGCCACTGTACCCATAAATTGCCACCACTGTGCCCATTAAACACAGCCACTGTGCCCATCAAATGCAGCCACTGTACCATCAAACGCAGCCACTGTACCCATAAATTGCCACCACTGTGCCCATTAAACACAGCCACTGTGCCCATCAAACGCAGCCACTGTACCATCAAACGCAGCCACTGTACCCATAAATTGCCACCACTGTGCCCATTAAACGCTGCCACTGTACCATCAAACGCAGCCACTGTACCATCAAACGCAGCCACTGTACCCATCAATTGCAGCCACTGTGCCCATTAAACGCTGCCACTGTACCATCAAACGCAGCCACTGTACCATCAAACGCAGCCACTGTACCCATAAATTGCCACCACTGTGCCCATTAAACGCTGCCACTGTGCCCATCAAACGCAGCCACTGTACCATCAAACGCAGCCACTGTACCATCAAACGCAGCCACTGTACCCATAAATTGCCACCACTGTGCCCATTAAACGCTGCCACTGTACCATCAAACGCAGCCACTGTACCATCAAACGCAGCCACTGTACCCATCAATTGCAGCCACAGTGCCCATCAAACGCATCCACTGTACCATCAAACGCAGCGACTGTACCCATAAATTGCCACCACTGTGCCCATTAAACGCTGCCACTGTACCATCAAACGCAGCCACTGTACCCATCAATTGCAGCCACTGTGCCCATCAAACGCATCCACTGTGCCATCAAACACAGCCACTGTACCCATAAATTGCCACCACTGTGCCCATTAAACGCTGCCACTGTACCATCAAACGCAGCCATTGTACCCATCAATTGCAGCCACTGTGCCCATCAAACGCAGCCACTGTACCATCACAGTGGCTGCAATTGATGGGTACAGTGGCTGCGTTTGATGGTACAGTGGCTGCAATTGATGGGTACAGTGGCTGCGTTTGATGGTACAGTGGCTGCAATTGTTGGGTACAGTGGCTGCGTTTGATGGGCAGGGCACAGTGTTGGCAATCTATGGGCACAGTGGCAGCGTTTGATGGTACAATGGCTGCAATTGTTGGGTACAGTGGCTGCGTTTGATGGGCAGGGCACAGTGTTGGCAATCTATGGGCACAGTGGCAGCGTTTGATGGTACAGTGGCTGCGTTTGATGGGCAGGGCACAGTGTTGGCAATCTATGAGAGAGAGAGAGAGAGAGAGAGAGAGAGAGAGAGAGAGAGAGAGATATTTTTTAATACCTTGTGCTGTAGCACCGCGCGGGACGAGGCAAAATGGAGCAGCACGGCGTTCTCCTGCTCCTCCCCCACAGGCACACAGACAGAGCGAGGCATGATGAGTGTGGTGGGCGGAGCGCCGGTGCCCGGACGGAGGAGACAGTGAGTGACACAGGCAGGGCCGCCGCTGATCTTTAGGTCAGGACACAGGCAGTGAGCGGCCCCCCCCGGAGTCACACACAGACAGTGAGTGACACACAGCCATGGCATAGTGCAGCAGCGGCGGCCGCCGCTGCTGCTCTTTAGATTGCTGATGCTGACACAGGCACTGTGAGCGGCTCCAGCGGTACTTTGTGCAGCCAGCCTACCGGGATATTTCCCGGTATCCCGGTAGGCCAGTCCGGCCCTGCCTTATATAATGTGGCATAGAAGTCCGCAAAGGCTTTATTAATAGTCAATGCGTTGAATGTAATCGATCCGTCAGGTAAGTGAATTTCAGCAATCGTGGTTCCCTGACAGTCCGCGTGAGCAAGATATGCCAGGAGCCTGCCATTCTTCCCACCATGTTCATGTATACGAGCTGAGAGGTACAACTGTTGCTTCCTGGTCAAGTCCACCAAGTGCAACTGCAGCGCCCGGTGGGCCTCAGTCAGCACGCCTCTGGTTTCAGAGGAGGGGGCGCCCGCATGGCGGGCACGAGCCTCCTCCAAAACCTTCCGGAGCTCATCTTGTGTCCTCCTTCCGGCAGATCTGTAGCTCTTGATTCTAGAAATATAGGAACCCCTTACCACGGCCTTAAAGGCATCCCAAACAGGACCCACAGGAGCAGAGTCAGTGTTAAGGGACCAATAAATAGTCATGTCAATCGGGATGCCCTCAGCTATCTCCAGAGTAGAGATCCAGAGAGGGCTGAGTCTCCAAGTTCGAAACCCCGGTCTATGGCCCATAGTCAAATCCACCTGTATCATAGAATGGTCAGATTCCGTCTGGGGGAGATACGCTATGGATTGAACAACCGGTAAGAAATCCTTCGTGGCGAGAGCAAAATCAATTCTGGAAAGGGCTGCCTAGGACCTAGACTGGCAGGAGTACACTTTGGCCTCTTGAAATTTCCAGCGCCACAAATCCACATATCCATAGGTATTACACCACGCACGGAGAAACCCAGGCTCGGACTTCAAAGGTTTTAATCTATCTAGGTCAGGTTGCAAGACCGAGTTGAAATCCCCAAGGATAAGCATAGGACAGCTAGGCAGATTTGCAAACTGAATATCAAGACCAGAAAACATCGCAGCCGTGACCGGAGGAGGGAAATACACCGCCACCAGAATAAGGGGTGTGCCATGTATCGATACATGTAAAATAACATATTGCCCCTTGGGGTCTAGGATAACTTGGTGACACACGAAGGGCAATCCCTTACGGATTAATATGGCTACGCCCCGGGCATAATTTGAGTAGGTAGAGTGATAATGGTTGGCTACCCAGTGCTTTTTGAGCGCCATCACCTTGGCCCCCATTAAATGAGTCTCCTGAAGACACAGGATATGTGGTTTACTACGTTTTAAGGCCGCAAAGATGGACGCTCTTTTAAATTTGGAATTCAACCCGCGGACATTCCACGAGCAAACAGTTACGTTAGACATGGAGTTGATAGCATGGGTGCATACGGGTCAGGAGGGGTCTGAAGAAGAATCCCTCCCCCGGTCACGGCCACGTATACAATTAAGGGTCGCAGTGCCAGACATTCATTCAACCATACATACATCATACATACAACCATACAACAACAGACATTGTCACATTTGAAACCCAACAGGGGTATTAATTCCCCTGCCCAGCTCCAAAAAAGGGGAGTGGGCCTATACCCTAAACTTGTATCGTGCCTGGGGCGCATGGCCCGGAACAGGAGGCAGGAAAAAAATATAAGCTCAAAAGCAACAAAAAAAGTCATTAGTCAATTATAATGTTTCAAAAGGAAATAAAATAAGGGGACTGAGCCCCAAGGCAGCTCGGGCCCGGTTATAAACCGGGACTTGGTACTCTCCCTCCGGAGACAAGTAGGATCCTCCAAGGTCAGCACATGTCCATACCGAAACAGAGAAAATTGCCCATCATAACCAATATAGCAAAAAAAGGGGGGAGAGGGGGAAAGAAAAAAATTAAAGCTGTGGAGCCATCATAATGTGGGGATCCGCTTCAGGCAGGAGGCTTGGGAGGGCGGGGTATTGCTTCCCACCAAGACATGGCATCTTGTGGGGATTGAAAGAAATGAGCTTTCCCTTGATATGTGACCCGAAGGGTGGCAGGAAAAAGCATGGAATACTGAATATCTTGTTCCCGAAGCTTCTGCTTGATCCGTTGATAGCTGGCTCTACGGTTGCGGACTGTCGCTGAGTAGTCTGTAAAGAGTGACACCACTGCATTATTAATGCGGAGACTTCCTTTCCGCCTGGCGGCCCCCAAGATGCAGTTGCGGTCTCTGTAATTAAGGAGACGAATCACCATCGTACGTGGGGGGTGGCCTTCTGGTAGGGGGCGCCCGGGGACTCGGTGGGCCCTCTCGATCACAAAACAGGGGGATAACTGTTCTCGGCCAAACTCTTGCTCAAGCCAGCTCTCTAGGAAGGCTACAGGGTCAGACCCCTCCACCCGCTCCGGAAGTCCAACCAGGCGCAGGTTGTTCCTGCGTAGGCGGTTTTCAAGGTCGTCGACCTTATCCTCCAAAGTTGAAATCTTTCCCCCATATGTATTGAGTCTAGGTAAAATGGGAGCAATAGTGTCCTCCAAATCACTGATACGTTGTTCAGTCTCGGTAACCCGGCCACGCAGCTTGTGGACATCTTGCAGCATAATAGTTAAGTCTATCTTGAGCCCATCCACCTTCCCCACCAGATCTGCATGGTTTACCTTGATAATGGCCAGGACATCTGCCAGGGTAGGTTCCTTGGCGCCATCCGCGACCGCCGGGCCCGGGGTCGGTACCGAAGGAATGGCTGCAGGGTCAGGAATCTCTGGGGAGGGTGGTGGGGATCCGTCCAGACCGTCACCGAAGAGATCCGGAGTGGAGGCTGGGGATGAGCTAGGCCGTGGACAGTATGGCGGCGGCCATCTTGGCAGGAGCGTGTAGCGTTGCTCATCTTTACCGGAGGCTGTTTCTTCGTACACCGCTTTCCCATCAACCAAAATGCCTCTCAATGATGCACAAGACACACCTGAAGGGATTAGGCAGGAAAGAAATTAGGTGCTGACGATGGATGATCAGGATGGAGCAGGATTGTATAGGAAGAGACCGGAGCTACACAGGAACACGTCCGCTCACATCCTGAGCCAGGCCACGCCCCCTACGAGGGGTCTTTAATGAGTGGGCTGTCCCTTCTGCCCAATCAATATCTGGATAGTTGAAGTCCCTCATTATGATGACATTGCCCTGCCTCGCTGCCCTTTCTAACTGGTGGAAGAGGAGGGCCAACTCCTCCTCTTCCTTCAGGTTAAGGGGCCTGTAGCATACGCTTACTATTAATTTCCTACTTGCTTCTCCCCTTTGAAGTTCCATTCCACCTTCCACCTTGCCCATTTACAGTGTAATTTTTCTCGTCCACCCATAAACCATTCTTGATATACAGGCACACCCCTCACCCTCTTCTACCCTCCACGTTCCCTCGATACAAGGAATACCCCTGGATAGTTGCCAGCCAGTCGTGTGAGCTGTCAAACCACGTTTGTGTTATTCCCACAAAGTCTAAATCACGTGTAATAGCAGCTCCAGTTCCTCCATTTTA
Source organism: Lithobates septentrionalis (assembly GCA_037952835.1). Lineage (NCBI taxonomy): Eukaryota > Metazoa > Chordata > Amphibia > Anura > Ranidae > Lithobates > Lithobates septentrionalis. The sequence goes on along the minus strand of JBBDGP010000687.1, from coordinate 4,289,915 downwards.
TTAGCTAGGCTCCTGGCATTTGTGAACATGCCTCTCAGTTTTGTACGGTAACATATTATTTTTTTCTTAGGTTTTCTGAGGCTGTGATTTCGATTTGTCAGCTCATTCACCCAGTGTTTAGGTATTATGGGTATATTACTTATAATGCTTCCATTAGTACCCTCTGACCTTCGCTCACTGCTGGCTGTTGCTTTCTCAGAACCCTCCCCCCACCACTGAGTTTAAAAGCCCCCCAACTTCTTGGCCATTCTTTCTCCCAAGAGAGTTGCACACTCCCCATTAAGGTGCAGTCCGTCCCTACTAAAGAGCCAGAAACCTACTGAAAAGTCACCCCAGTTCTCCAGGAACCCAAAACCCTCCTTCCTACACGATCTCCTCAGCCACTTATTAAGTTCCCTAAGCTCCTTCTGCCTCTCTGGTGTGGCTTGAGGCACACGCAGTATTTTGGAGAAAGACCTTGGAGGTCCTTCTCTTCAATGTCGCTGCTAAGTCCCTGAAATCATTTTTTAGGACGCTCCACCTTCCTCTAACTTTGTAGTTGGTACCAACATGTACCATGACAGCTGGGTCATCCCCAGCCCCACCCAACAATCTGTCCATCCAATCCATGATGTGCCAAGGCCAAGCGCCTGGTAAGCAACATACCATTTGGTGATCATGATCTTTGTGACGTTGTCCTATCTGTCGTTCTAATGATTGAGTCCCCTACCAACCAATACTTGCCCAACCTTGCCTGTGTCTTTGGTCCCCTCCTTACCGGAGCAGCCACTCCCCTGACAGCTAGGGGAGGGCGCCTGCTCCAGAAATGACACCCCTGAACTGATATCTCTTTGTCTCATTTTTTTACACCACAGAAAGCTGACATTTTACCAGTTACATAGTAACATAGTAGGTGAGGTTGAAAAAAGATACAAGTCCATCAAGTCCAATCTAAGTGTGTGATTATATGTCAGTATTACATTGTATATCCCTGTATGTTGCAGTCGTTCAGGTGCTTATCTAATAGTTTCTTGAAACTATCAATGCCCCCTGCTGAGACCACCGCCTGTGTAAGGGAATTCCACATCCTTGCCGCTCTTACAGTAAAGAACCCTCTACGTAGTTTAAGGGTAAACCTCTTTTATTCTAATTTTAATGAGTGGCCACGAGTCATGTTAAACTCCCTTCTGCGAAAAAGTTTTATCCCTATTGTGGGGTCACCAGTATTGTATTTGTATATTGAAATTATATCCCCTCTCAATCGTCTCTTCTCCAGAGAGAATAAGTTCAGTGCTTGCAACCTTTCCTCATAACTAAGATCCTCCAGACACCACTGCATTATTAATGCGGAGACTTCCTTTCCGCCTGGCGGCCCCCAAGATGGAGTTGCGGTCTCTGTAATTAAGGAGACGAATCACCATCGTACGTGGGGGGTGGCCTTCTGGTAGGGGGCGCCCGGGGACTCGGTGGGCCCTCTCGATCACAAAACAGGGGGATAACTGTTCTCGGCCAAACTCTTGCTCAAGCCAGCTCTCTAGGAAGGCTACAGGGTCAGACCCCTCCACCCGCTCCGGAAGTCCAACCAGGCGCAGGTTGTTCCTGCGTAGGCGGTTTTCAAGGTCGTCGACCTTATCCTCCAAAGTTGAAATCTTTCCCCCATATGTATTGAGTCTAGGTAAAATGGGAGCAATAGTGTCCTCCAAATCACTGATACGTTGTTCAGTCTCGGTAACCCGGCCACGCAGCTTGTGCACATCTTGCCGCATAATAGTTAAGTCTATCTTGAGCCCATCCACCTTCCCCACCAGATCTGCATGGTTTACCTTGATAATGGCCAGGACATCTGCCAGGGTAGGTTCCTTGGCGCCATCCGCGACCGCCGGGCCCGGGGTCGGTACCGAAGGAATGGCTGCAGGGTCAGGAATCTCTGGGGAGGGTGGTGGGGATCCGTCCAGACCGTCACCGAAGAGATCCGGAGTGGAGGCTGGGGATGAGCTAGGCCCGTGGACAGTATGGCGGCGGCCATCTTGGCAGGAGCGTGTAGCGTTGCTCATCTTTACCGGAGGCTGTTTCTTCGTACACCGCTTTCCCATCAACCAAAATGCCTCTCAATGATGCACAAGACACACCTGAAGGGATTAGGCAGGAAAGAAATTAGGTGCTGACGATGGATGATCAGGATGGAGCAGGATTGTATAGGGAGAGACCGGAGCTACACAGGAACACGTCCGCTCACATCCTGAGCCAGGCCACGCCCCCTACGAGGGGTCTTTAATGAGTGGGCTGTCCCTTCTGCCCAATCAATATCTGGATAGTTGAAGTCCCTCATTATGATGACATTGCCCTGCCTCGCTGCCCTTTCTAACTGGTGGAAGAGGAGGGCCAACTCCTCCTCTTCCTTCAGGTTAAGGGGCCTGTAGCATACGCTTACTATTAATTTCCTACTTGCTTCTCCCCTTTGAAGTTCCATTCCACCTTCCACCTTGCCCATTTACAGTGTAATTTTTCTCGTCCACCCATAAACCATTCTTGATATACAGGCACACCCCTCACCCTCTTCTACCCTCCACGTTCCCTCGATACAAGGAATACCCCTGGATAGTTGCCAGCCAGTCGTGTGAGCTGTCAAACCACGTTTGTGTTATTCCCACAAAGTCTAAATCACGTGTAATAGCAGCTCCAGTTCCTCCATTTTATTAGCTAGGCTCCTGGCATTTGTGAACATGCCTCTCAGTTTTGTACGGTAACATATTATTTTTTTCTTAGGTTTTCTGAGGCTGTGATTTCGATTTGTCAGCTCATTCACCCAGTGTTTAGGTATTATGGGTATATTACTTATAATGCTTCCATTAGTACCCTCTGACCTTCGCTCACTGCTGGCTGTTGCTTTCTCAGAACCCTCCCCCCACCACTGAGTTTAAAAGCCCCCCAACTTCTTGGCCATTCTTTCTCCCAAGAGAGTTGCACATTCCCCATTAAGGTGCAGTCCGTCCCTACTAAAGAGCCAGAAACCTACTGAAAAGTCACCCCAGTTCTCCAGGAACCCAAAACCCTCCTTCCTACACGATCTCCTCAGCCACTTATTAAGTTCCCTAAGCTCCTTCTGCCTCTCTGGTGTGGCTTGAGGCACACGCAGTATTTTGGAGAAAGACCTTGGAGGTCCTTCTCTTCAATGTCGCTGCTAAGTCCCTGAAATCATTTTTTAGGACGCTCCACCTTCCTCTAACTTTGTAGTTGGTACCAACATGTACCATGACAGCTGGGTCATCCCCAGCCCCACCCAACAATCTGTCCATCCAATCCATGATGTGCCAAGGCCAAGCGCCTGGTAAGCAACATACCATTTGGTGATCATGATCTTTGTGACGTTGTCCTATCTGTCGTTCTAATGATTGAGTCCCCTACCAACCAATACTTGCCCAACCTTGCCTGTGTCTTTGGTCCCCTCCTTACCGGAGCAGCCACTCCCCTGACAGCTAGGGGAGGGCGCCTGCTCCAGAAATGACACCCCTGAACTGATATCTCTTTGTCTCATTTTTTTACACCACAGAAAGCTGACATTTTACCAGTTACATAGTAACATAGTAGGTGAGGTTGAAAAAAGATACAAGTCCATCAAGTCCAATCTAAGTGTGTGATTATATGTCAGTATTACATTGTATATCCCTGTATGTTGCAGTCGTTCAGGTGCTTATCTAATAGTTTCTTGAAACTATCAATGCCCCCTGCTGAGACCACCGCCTGTGTAAGGGAATTCCACATCCTTGCCGCTCTTACAGTAAAGAACCCTCTACGTAGTTTAAGGGTAAACCTCTTTTATTCTAATTTTAATGAGTGGCCACGAGTCATGTTAAACTCCCTTCTGCGAAAAAGTTTTATCCCTATTGTGGGGTCACCAGTATTGTATTTGTATATTGAAATTATATCCCCTCTCAATCGTCTCTTCTCCAGAGAGAATAAGTTCAGTGCTCGCAACCTTTCCTCATAACTAAGATCCTCCAGACCCTTTATTAGCTTTGTTGCCCTTCTTTGTACTTGCTCCATTTCCAGTACATCCTTCCTGAGGACTGGTGCCAAGAACTGGAGTCTTGTAGAGCGGGAGAATTATCGTTTTATCTCTGGAATTAATCCCCTTTTTAATGCATGCCAATATTCAGTTTGCTTTGTTAGCAGCAGCTTGGCATTGCATGCCATTGCTGAGCCTATCATCTACTAGGACCCCTAAGTCCTTTTCCATCCTACATTCCCCCAGAGGTTCTCCCCCCAGTGTATAGATTGCATTCATGTTTTTGCCACCCAAATGCATTATTTTACATTTTTCTACATTGAACCTCATTTGCCATGTAGTTGCCCACTCCATTAATTTGTTCAGATCTTTTTGCAAGGTTTCCACATCCTGCGGAGAAGTTATTGTCCTGCTTAGCTTAGTATTGTCTGCAAATACAGAGATGGAACTGTTTACCCCATCCTCCAAGTCCTTTATGAACAAATTAAACATGATTGGTCCCAGCACAGAACCCTGGGGGACCCCACTAACCACCCCTGACCATTCCGAGTACTCCCCACTTATCACCACCCTCTGAACACGCCCTTGTAGCCAGTTTTCAATCCATGTACTCACCCTATGGTCCATGCCAATGGACCTTATTTTGTACAGTAAACGTTTATGGGGAACTGTGTCAAATGCTTTTGCAAAATTCAGATACACCACGTCTACGGGCCTTCCTTTATCTAGATGGCAACTCACCTCCTCATAGACTTTTTATATCCACTGTAAGTGTCCTAATATTAAAAGTCAGCAGCTACAGCATTTGTAGCTGCTGACTTTTAATTTTTTGTTGGGGGGGTCAGAACAGCTCTTTAACATGCTCCGATTACATTTTGGGGTAATTGGAGACTTCTTGTAGCATCAGTCAGTTGTGTTGAATTTGATGGGCTGACCAGTCGTCTACAAATTAGCAGGTTGAAATCTACACCACTTGTAAATTTTTTTACTTGCAGTAGAATGACTGAATTCTAATAATTTTGGAGATTCTTTTAAATCCCTTGCCCATTTCAAAATCCCCCTACAAAATTTCAATAGGAGTTAAACCAGGGCTTTGACTAGGGCAGTCTATAACCCTTGATTTCTTGTTTTTGAGCCATTCCTTTGGCGGATCTGCTAGTGTGCTTCAGATAATTATTCCAACAGTGGAAGCTTCCCTTATCTGCCTCCTACCCCCCTCCGGTGCCACATTTGGCACCTTTCGGGGTGAGGGTACCTGTTTTCGTCAGGTACCCGTCACTCACATCTGGGAGAATGCGCCGTGGCAACCTCAGCCCCCCTCCTCCTTCCTCTGCCGCCAGGCCGGTTAGAAAGTGCAGTGTGCTTAATGCATGTATAGTAGGGAACCGGTTATGTTCACTGCTGGTTTTCCTTACCAGGAATGGAGGCAGCAGCACCCAATAGCCGTTCGGAAAATCGCGTGGGGTGCCGACATTATGGGATCGACAGGTAAGTGTCCTAATATTAAAAGTCAGCAGCTACAGTATTTATATCTGCTGACTTTAGATTTTTTGGTGGAGGGGCAGAACAGCTCTTTAATATCCTGCGATTAAATTTTGAGGTAATTGGAGACTTTTTTTTAGCATCAAACAGTCAGTTGCTGTGTTGAATTTGATGGACTGACCAGTCCTCGACAAATTAGCAGTTTGAAATCTACACCACCTGTAAATTATATTACTTGCAGTAGAATGACTGGATTCTAATAATTTTGGAGATTCTTTTAAATCCATTGCCAGATCCATAAGCATCAACAACTTTCTTTCTGAGATCTTTAAAGTGATTGTAAAGTCTTGTTTTTTTTAAAAAAAACAAAGAAAGAAACATGTTGTACTTACCTCCTCTGTGCAGTTGGTTTTGCACAGAGCAACCTGGATCCTCCTCGGGTCCCTCTTCGGCTCTCCTGGCCCCTCCCTCCTGTTGAGTGCCCCAACAGCAAGCAACTTGCTTTGGGGGCACCCGAGCCGAGTCACAGCTCCCTGTGTCCATTCAGACATGGAGCCTCAACCTGGCCCTGTCCCCTCTCTCTCCTGATTGGCTAACTGAATTTGTTGACAGACATGGGAGCCAATGGTGCGGCTGCTGTGTCTCATCCAATCAGAAAGAGAATCCTGGATAACTAAGACACTCGTTGACATTGCTGGAGAGAGATGGTGCTCAGGTAAGTAATTAGGGGGTGCTGGGGAAGCTGCTACACACAGAAGGTTTTTAATCCTAATGCATAGAATGCATTAAGATAAAAAAAACCTTCTGCCTTTACAACTCCTTTAATGATCTTGGTATAATGATACCATACCTGTAAATAGCAAAGAGAACACCAGACCGTAGATGTTCATTTGGAACATCAGATTCTAATTTCATGGGTTTGAAGTGACTATAAATGTAGGAGTGTACTTGCCTTTTCCATATAACAAATCTGTAACTTTGTTCATTCAGATCAGTGTTTCTCAACATTTTTACCTTCGAGGAACCCCTGACGACAAGTCTGAGAGCTCAGGGAACCCCTGAAATAATTTTCATATCTACAGCTCACAGAACATCGGTGTGATCAGCGAGCTGTAGATATAACAACAATTATGCTTAGAAATAGCATTAAGCAATAGAATAAATACTAAAACTTACCTCCTTAATGTGACACTTGTGCTTGCTTTTTTTGCACAGATGCTCAAATCTGGGTCAAACCTAAGATAAGCAGTGTACAGGTAACTGTATAGTACAAGGAGGGCATGAGGTAACATTACCGGGGGGCCAGGAGAGAATAGTATTGAGGGCAAGGAAAGAGTATTACAGAGGGTGAGGAGGAAACAATACGGAGGGGGGGGGGGGTCAGGAGGGAACTGTATAGTACAGGGGGGCCAGGAGAGAATAGTACAAGGGGGCAAGGAAAGAATTGCATTGGGGGGCAGGGGGGAGCAGTACAGGGTGACCAGGAGAGAATTGTACAGGGAGGCCAGGAGGGAATAGAATAGGGGGGCCAGGAGACAATAGTACAGGGGGGCAGGAAGTATTAGTACAGGGAGACAGGAAATAATAGTACAGGGAGCGAGGAGGAAACCGCACAGGGGAGGCCAGGAGAAAATTGTATAGTACAGGGGGGCCAGGAGAGAATAGTACAGGGGGGCCAGGAGAGAATAGTACAGGGGGACCGGTAGGAATAGTACAGGAGGCCAGGAGAGAATAGTATAGGGGGCCAGGAGAGAATTGTATAGGGGGCCAAGAAAGAATAGCATGGGGGGGGGGCAGGAGAGAATAGTACAGGGGGACCAGGAGAGAAAAGTATAGTATGGGGGGGGGAGAACTGGAGGGTACAATGCTGGCATCTATAGTGGTTTACAGCGAACCTCAGGGAAGCTGCTGGATTGCAATGGTATCCCTTGTGCCGATTCTCATCCCTCCCTCCTCTCCGATCCCTCCCGAGTGATGTCACACCCACACACAGGCTCCGGGGATGGATGGGAGGGCTGCCCGCAACAGGCGCAGGACAGTGATGTCAGTTTTCCCCCGCAGCCTGCTAGATGTTTGGGGATGTGATCTGCCATTCATCTGTTTGTGGAACCCCAGTTGAGAAACACTGGTTTACATTATGAAAATGAAAAGATGGCCACTCCAGAACCTTCACTTTATTCTGCTGTAGGCAATGACAGGTCGACTTGGCCTTGTGTTTTGGATCACTGTCATGTTGGAATGTCCAAGTACGTCCCATGCGCAGCTTCCTGGCTGATGAATGCAAATGTTCCTCTAGTATTTCTTGATAACATACTGCATTCATCTTGCCATCAATTTTGACCAAATTTCCTGTGCCTTTGTAGCTCACACTTCCTCAAAACATCAGCGATCCACCTCCGTGTTTCACAGTTTCATCATAGGACTTGTTGACTTCTCTCCAAATATAGCGTTTATGGTTGTGGCCAAAAAGCTCAATTTTGATCTCATCACTCCAAATGACTTTGTGCCAGAAGGTTTGAGGCTTGTCTCTGCTGTTTGGCATATTGTAAGTGGGATACTTTGTGGCATTTGCGTAGTAATGGCTTTCTTCTGGCGACTCGACCATGCAGCCCATCTTTCTTCAAGTGCCTTATTATTGCGCATCTTGAAAAAGCCACACCACATGTTTTCAGAGAGTCCTGTATTTCACCTAAAGTTATTTGTGGGTTTTTCTTTGCATCCCGAACAATTTTCCTGGCAGTTGTGGCTGAAATTTTAGTTGGTCTACCTGACCGTGGTTTAGTTTCAACAGAATCCCTAATTTTCCACTTCTTGATTAGAGTTTAAACACTGCTGATTGGCATTCTCAATTATTTGGGTATCTTTTTATATGCCTTTCTTGTTTTATACAGTTCAATTACCTTTTCCCGCAGATCCTTTGACAATTATTTTGCTTTCCCCATGACCCCCCCAGAAACGTCAGTGCAGCACTGGATGAAAGATGCAAGGGTCTGTCAGCAATCCAGAAACTCATTGACCTTTTATACGCACACACTAATTACAAGCAAACCGACCACAGATGAGGGTGGTTGCCTTTGATAACTATTCAAATCCCTTTGTGTCAACTTGTTATCAGGCCAAAATCACCAGGGTATGTAAACTTTTGATCAGGGTCATTTGGGTAGTTTCTGTTGCCATTATGATCTAAAAAGAGTAAACACAGTTGATTGATAACAAATGGCTTCAGCCAAACACTAACCATGAGTGAAAGAAATGTTTTTGTGTTATCATTCATATTCTCTGAAAATGGCCTAGAAGTCATAAATTCTGCCAGGGTATGCAAACTTATGAGCACCACTTGTTTATGGGTTTTATACAGTATGTAAGCACTATTTGAATTAAGATCTAAAGTTGGCCTGTTCAAATATGTTGGAGTGTGTGTGTGTGTGTGCATGCATCACACTGTGTTCTGTGATCTGCTGTGGGTGTCAATTAAAAGTTAAGGACACCACAAAAGCAAGTTGCAAACGCAGTGCGTTTGCCTGAAGCGGATTGCATGGGTATAAACCCCCATGCAATCCTATTTCAGTGCAGGTAAAAAAAGGTGCCTGTGAATGCGGATGCAGTGCGATTTGAGCCATCAAAAATTAATGGGCTCAAATCGCACTGCACAAAATCACATGTGATTTGCACAGGAATATAGTGCAATCCCTGTGCAATTCACATGCAGTTCCCAGTGTGGACCTAGGCTTAGGGTTTTAACTAATCTTAATATCTAAGATATTCATTTTAACATGTACATGGTATGTAAAAAGTGAAATAAAAATGGCTCCGGGATTAAAGTTGATAAATGCTCTCCTTTGTGGCCATAGGGCTCATTGTATGTTGGTCAACCAATGGATTTCATGAAAGTGTACAGGTTGTGCTGGAATGTGGTTGTGTCCCTCAGGCTGTATATGTCCCTGGATTAATGTTTGGCACTGATCACATGCACCTTTTATTACCTATTAATTACTTAGCTGTGGTCATATGGCAGTGGAGTTAAGTGTAACAGTGAACAATGCAGGCAGTGCATAATGGTAGCCAAATGTTTAAAAAAATGATGTTTATACCTAAATCAAAAAGGAAATTATTATAATTTCTTTGCTATGGTGTAAAAATATAAAGCATATCTATGGACATATTCATTTTCATGTTGTATTTCAATTATTTCTAGCCTACTCCTAATAATCAGAGCTATCTTGAAGTTTGTAAACTTATTTTGTGAAGAATCCCCTTATATTTTTTTCCTTGAATTCTGTGATAAGTACACTTTGCTCTGAGAAGGCACTGCTGTGTAACACATTTCACAGAGCCTGCTTTCTGAACTACAGAGGTGCTGAGAGGAGGCATTTAAGGAGGTGAAGCCAGTACAGGAATCACTGCTTGCTTACAGGCAGCAAGGTACCATGGGAAATGTAGTCCTTAGAAATCAAACGTAAACATCAGGGGAGAAGTTGCAGAGCATGCAGAGAATCCAGCAAGTTGTGAAAAGAGATGATACAAAATATAATGTGCAGAGCTAAATTAAACTGAAAATATAAATGACACAATGGGGGTTATTTTCTAAAGGAAAATCCACTTTGCACTGCTAGTGCACTTGAAAGTGCACTAGAAAGTGCACTTGGAAGTAAAGTCGCTGTAGATCCGAGGGGGACATGCAAGAAAAATAAAAAACAGCATTTTAGCTTGCACATGATTGGATTATAAAATCAGCAGAACTTCCACTTATTTCAGATCTACCCCTTAGATTGAGAGCGACTGCACTTCCAAGTGCACTTTCAGTGCAAAGTGGATTTGTCTTTCGTAAATAACCCCAAATGCCTACCAGCATGTGATATAAAGTGCAAATGTGCAATGATCAATATTCAATATCACTATGACTAATATGCAGTATTAAATAATGGTGAGATTAATAAAATATTATCTACATATAACTAACATAATACAATATAGCATATATCATACGATAAAGTGCAATCGTGCAATAAACAAATGTGCAAGATGTGCAATATCGAATGACAAAGTGAACAAAAAAAGAAGAAAAAAGTTAATGTATGGCTAATATACAAATGGAAAAGATCTGATAAAAAAGAGAAACTTCTTGAAAACTAGTATTCAGTGGAGGAGATCCCGTAAGAAGTAATACCCCTGATTACATCACCTTTTACGAAACGATCGTCGGGATGCCCCGCTCACACGCTCTGCGCATGTGTGATCGCTTCCATGGACTTGTAATTGCAAGGAACTGTTTTGGCTTGTTTGCACTGGAGCTGTGCCCCCAGTTTTGAAACGTATGTATGCAGCACTGCAGCATTGCCAATAAAACGCTTATGAGACAATATCACACTATCCTGGGTCCAGTGGTGGAACTACTGCCATAGCAACGCACGCAGGCGCTATGGGGCCCGCAGCCGAGTTGGAGCCCAATGAGTGGCATTGCTAGGTGGGTGCGGGCCGCACCGGGTGACACCCGCCAGAGGAATGACACCCTTGGGTAGCGGCAGCCGCACCACTAACACCGCTCGCTGTCCCTCAGCGGCGCGGACCGAAGCTGCCTCCCCTCCTCTCTGTTTACATCCACAGAGGGGGAGGAGGAGCCTGCGCTCGAGCCTCGAGGGACACACACCGCTGTGTGTATCTGGAGAGCGCTGTACTGAGGTATGTAAGGGGGGGGGTCTATACTGCTGGGGGGGCTCTGCACTGAGGGGGGGTCTGCAATGAGGGGAGTGTCTGCAATGCTGGGGGGGTCTGTAATGCTGGGGGGGTGTCTGTACTAAGGGGGAGTCTGCACTGAGGGGGGTCTGTAATGCTGGGGGAGTGTCTGCACTGCTGGGGGGTGTCTGTACTTAGGGGGAGTCTACACTGAGGGGGGGTCTGCACTACTGAGGGGGAGTCTACACTGAGGGGGAGTCTGCACTGAGGGTGGGGTTGCACTACTGAGGGGGAGTCTGCACTGAGGGGGGTCTGTACTACTGAGGGGGGTCTGCACTGACAGGGGGGTCTGTACTGATGGGGGTCTGCACTGAGGTGGGGGTTGTCTGTATTGATGGGGGGGTCTGTATTTAGGGGGATCTGCACAGAGGGGGGTGTCTGTACTGCTGGGGGGGTCTGCACTGAGGTGGGAGGTGTCTGCACTGAGGTGGGGGTGTCTGTACTGATGGGGGGTCTGCACTGAGGGGGGTCTGTAATGCTGGGGGGGTCTGCACTAGGGGGGTATCTGTACTAAGGGGGTCTGCACTGCTGGGGGGAGTCTGCACTGAGGGGGGTGTCTGCACTGAGGGGGGTCTGTAATTCTGGGGGGTCTGCACTGGGGGGTGTCTGTACTGAGGGGGGTCTGTAATGCTGGGGGACTGTCTGTACTGGTGGGGGGTCTGCACTGAGGGGGTGTCTGTACTGCTAGGGGGTGTCTGCACTGAGGGGGGTCTGTACTGCTAGGGGAGTGTCTGCACTGAGGGGGGGTCTGTAATGCTGGGAGGTCTGCACTAGGGGGGGTGTCTGTACTAAGGGGAATGTCTGTACTGAGGGGTGTCTGTACTGCTGGGGGGTCTGCACTGAGGTAGGGGGTGTCTGTACTGATGGGGTATGCATGTGTGTCCTTCTGGGGCTGCATACAGTATACTGCATACTTTGTTGTTCGAAATTAATATAAGCTGTTGCCTGGGTACTGTTCCACATGAGTGTGGTAATCTGTTGTTCAATGGCATTATTTCATTTTTTTTTGTGGGGGGGGGGGGGAGCAGTGGTGTATTTTGGTTTTGTGCTGCCCTAGGCCTAACTAAACTCATACACCCCCTAATTAAAATATGGGCCACCCCTTCCTGTCAAGGCCACACCCCTTCTGTTTAAGACCTGCCCTATCTGTAAACCACACCCCTTCCTATTCAGGCTCCACCTTTTCCTTTCAGAGCACCACCTCTTCTGCTCTGTACATTAAAAGTGGGTACCAAGTGGCCTCATCAGTCAGTGCCCATCAGTGCCGCCTATCAGTGCTCATCAGTATAGCCTTATCAGTGTCCATCAGTGCAGCCTCATCAGGGGCAACCGGTGCAGCTTATTAGTGCCCATCAGTGCCGCCTTATCAGTGCTCATCAGTGCAGCCCCATCAGTGCCCAACAGTGCAGCTCATCAGTGGACCATCAGTGCGGCCTCATCAGGGACAACCAGTGCAGCCTATTAGTGCCCATCAGTGCCGCCTATCAGTGCTCATCAGTACAGCCTTATTAGTGCCCGTCAGTGCAGCCTCATCAGGGGCAACCAGTGCAGCCTATCAGTGCCCATCAGTACAGCCTTATCAGTGCCCATCAGAGCATCCTCATCAGTGCCCATCAGCGTGGCCTCATCAGGGGCAACAAGTGCAGCCTAATAGTGCTCATCAGTGCCCATATCAGTGCAGCCTATCAGTTCCCATATCAGTGCAGCTCATCAGAGCCCATATTAGTGCAGCCTATCAGTGCCCATATCGGTGCAGCTCATCAGTGCCCATATCGGTGCAGCTCATCAGTGCCCATATCGGTGCAGCTCATCAGTGCCCATATCGGTGCAGCTCATCAGTGCCCATATCAATGCCCATATCAGTGCAGCTCATCAGTGCCCATATCGGTGCAGCTCGTCAGTGCCCATATCGGTGCAGCGCATCAGTGCCCATATCAATGCCCATATCAGTGCAGCTCATCAGTGCCCATATCGGTGCAGCTCGTCAGTGCCCATATCGGTGCAGCTCGTCAGTGCCCATATCGGTGCAGCTCATCAGTGCCCATATCAGCGCAGCCTATCAGTGCCCATATCAGCGCAGCCTATCAGTGCCCATATCAGTGCAGCCTATCAGTGCCCATATCAGTGCAGCCTATCAGTGCCCATATCAGTGCAGCCTATCAGTGCCCATATCAGTGCAGCTCGTCAGTGCCCATATCAGTGCAGCTCGTCAGTGCCCATATCGGTGCAGCCTATCAGTGCCCATATCAGTGCAGCCTATCAGTGCCCATATCAGTGCAGCCTGTCAGTGCCCATATCAGTGCAGCCTGTCAGTGCCCATATCAGTGCAGCCTGTCAGTGCCCATATCAGTGCAGCCTGTCAGTGCCCATATCAGTGCAGCCTGTCAGTGCCCATATCAGTGCAGCCTATCAGTGCCCATATCAGTGCAGCTCATCAGCGCCCATGTCAGTGCAGCTCATCAGTGGCCATCAGTATAACAACTCTAACATTGAGCACTTGACACACATTAGTAATAGTAAATTAACCTGTCCTGGCCGCTGGCTGGGGATTTCCCTCGTGCTCCTCTCTCTCTCTCTCTCTCTCTCCTCCTCCTATCGCCCCGGGCCAGGGAGAAGATTCAGTGAAGAAGCCGTACGGAGGAGAGTGGGCGGAGCATTGAGCTCCGCCAGTCAGATTACGTTCAGCCGGCCTGGCCAATCACTGGCTGCCAATGGGGGTGCCAGTCATCGTCGCTGCCGCGCCACCCCCTCCCCGCCCACCAAGCACGCTCCAAATACTGCCCACAATATTTACAAGTGCCGCGCTGCAGCAAGCCGGCCGCTGGGGCTGCATTTGAGCGGGAGGCGGCCGCGGGAGCGGGGACTTGGGAAAACGGGACCGGGGGGCTTTTTTGCATGCGGGGGGGTGGCTTTTTTGCCGCCCCCCCCGCAAAGTGCCGCCCTAGGCCTGGGCCTTGTCGGCCTAGGCCAAGAAACAGCACTGGGGGGGAGGGGGGCTGTTTGAAGGGGGGGGGGCCCATACAACATTTTGCTATAGGGCCCTGTGATTTCTAGTTACGCCCCTGCCTGGGTCTTTTGTCTCTTCACATATTAACACACCGTGGATGTCTGATGCCCTGGCTGCTGATTACCATCCGGTGTATATAAAGGCTTCTGGTGAGAGACGCTTGGATATTCCTCCAGTGGATCTTTGGATCCAAACAAGTGCTTTGTGACCCCCCTATGTAAGGGTGGTTGCTGGCTTTCTGGTAAGCCTTTTATTTTAACTATGGTGATGGGTGACACGCTGCCAAGCATCTGACCAACGCTGTCCACTTCTTATGGGATCTCCTCCACTTAATACTGTATATAAGCCATACATTAACTTTTTTTCTTCTTTTTTTGTTCACTTTGTCATTCGATATTGCACATCTTGCACATTTGTTAATTGCACAATTGCGCTTTATAGTATGATATATGCTATATTGTATTATGTTAGTTATATGTAGATAATATTTTATTAATTTCACCATTATTCAATACTGCATATCAGTCATAGTGATATTGCATATTGATCATTGACATTTGCACTTTATATCACATCCTGGTAGGCATTGTGTCATTTATATGTTCAGTTTAAATTAGCGCTGCACTTTATACTTTGTATTATTTCTTTGTGCCCAATTTCTGGGTTATAGTGTTCAGCTGCTGATTTTTTACCGAGCGCGGATATAATCATTTTTATACATATTTGTGAAAAGAGATGGCCAGGAGAGATGCAGCATCACAACATGAAGTAAACATTTTTAAGTAAGCTTATATTGATGTAGCGGGCACCTACTTTTAGGTAGGTGACCTTTTTGGTAGTTTACAATGTCAGGTAAATTTAGACAGGCTTGTGCTATTACAACAGGCCTGTTTTTGTTCATTTCTCCTTTGAGTGGCAGGTAGTTTGTATGCTAGTCTCGGCCAATCATTAATTTGCTTGGTAAGGCACGGGACTCTCGTATAAAAGCCGGGTCACATGGTCAGTCAGGAGAGAGTGGAGTGATAGAGAGTCCTCCTGGAGTGCGGGGAGAAGCAGCCTGGCTCCCGGAAGGGAGAGGTTTCCCCCCTCCGGGGACCCAACGGAGCTCCCCCCTTGCGAGAAGGGTCGGGAACCGGTCTCCATGGAGGAAGAGACGACACCTTACAGCATGTAGTCGCTGGTGTCGTTGGCCGCCCCTGCGGTGAAGGGAGGGGAAGGAAACTGGGCGATTGATCGTTTATGAGTGGCACATGGACTATTGATCACATGAGTGAAAGCCCAAGGGAAGGGTACTACCAGAGGCTGAGGGATTTTAGTACGCGAGTCAGTGAGACAGGTGGTGATGGCCTATGACTTTGGGTTCAGCAATGCCCCGGGATTCCAATCAGTCGGGCGGGAGAAGTTATTCAGAGTGACTCTTTCTTGGCTCAACCTGGAAGTACCATGTAGATGGGAAGTAGTGGTAAAAAGGTAGCGGTGAAGCTGCAAGCACACACATAGAGATACGGACTGTTCTATAAAAGTCATGCAGATGAAGATGTTATTCAGAGTGACTCTTTATCAATTATTCTCTATCAAATCTACTTCCATCTTCCCTGATTGAAGAAATCACACAAAGTGATTTCCTAATTATCCGCAAATGATTCTAGTTTTTCTGTAAGAGACAGCGAGAAGATGATAATGTAACAAAAGAGCATCTCAAAAGAAGTCCTTCTCTCATCCCAGTTCATGTTAATTAATAAAGCAAGAGAAAAAGTATTATGGACTGTGTTTTGAATTTTATGGGCTGCGATGAGTTAGGTGGTAAACGTGAATTACGGATATAACAATTATTCAGCCGCTCCTTCGGGGGTAAGCGCTACATTGAATTAGGGCTCAAACAACTAGTTGACATAATCGATTATAAAAGTAGCTGTCAACTATTTTCATTATTAATTAGTTGGCCTGCAAATAGAATGCACTATTTGTTTACATATTAGGAAATACAGTGCAGCACACATACATCTCAATATGCAGTCCATAGATGTCAGTAAGTGTCTGAGAATGTGCGAAGAGCAAAACCAAAAACACTATTTCCTTAATTTTTATTATTCAAAGCCAACTCCTCTATCCCTTCATGTCTCTATGCTTTATTTTGCTGAGAAATCACTTTAACCACTTACCGACCGGCCACTGTATATATACGTCATTTTTTTGAAGATGGATATCTCGGTAATGGCAGCAGCTGCTGCCACAACCCAGGTATCCATCTTTAGGGCCGGCGGTTCTGTACACGATAATGGTGGTCTCTGCGGCGGGTTCGCCGCAAGATCACCGTTATCGGCGGCGGGTGAGGTGCCACCCCCCCTCCCGCCGCTCTCCCGCACCCTCCGCCGCTTACCGGAGCCGTCGGTAGTGGCGGAGGCGATCGGGTCCTTTCCCTTCCTCAGTATGGAGACGAGTGAGGCTAAGATGGCCCCCACCCGTCTCCATACCATAGGACGGCCGGAGCGACGTCATTACATCAGCTCCGCCCACTTCTCTTAAAGGCACATTTTTTCTTGTGTCATTTTTTTAAACGACTTTTTTTTTTTTTTTTTTGCATTTTAGTCTAAATATGAGATCTGAGGACTTTTTGACCCCAGATCTCATATTTAAGAGGACCTGTCATGCTTTTTTCTATTACAAGGGATGTTTACATTCCTTGTAATAGGAATAAAAGTGATCCAAATTTTTTTTTTTAAAAACAGTGAAAAAAAAAAATAATATAAAGTAAAATAAATAATAAAAAAACATTTTTTTTTTAAGCGCCCTGTCCCGACGAGCTCGCGCGCAGAAGCGAACGCATACGTGAGTAGCGCCCGCATATGAAAACGGTGGTCAAACCACACATGTGAGGTATCGCCGCAACCGGTAGAGCGGGAGCAATAATTCTAGCCCTAGACCTCCTCTGTAACGCAAAACATGCAATCTGTAGAATTTTTTAAACGTCGCCTATGGAGATTTTTAAGGGTAAAAGTTTGACGCCATTCCACGAGCGGGCGCAATTTTGAAGCGTGACATGATGGGTATCAATTTACTTGGCGTAACATTATATTTCACAATATAAAAAAAAATTGGGCTAACTTTACTGTTGTCTTATTTTTTTAATCAAAAAAGTGAATTTTTGGGGTGCGCATGCGCGGGACTTCCGGGAAGACGCTCTGAACGGGAGCTCCGTCACAGCCGAGCCTTCCGCGGTCCCCAGACGCTGACATCTTTAGCGGAACCGTCCCTGCTAAGTACCCACAGGTAGAGGAGGACCATGGGCACAACTACATATGCATAACCGCTCACATCGACCAGCGGTTAGTAGGCAACTCACTTTCGGCCTGCCCGCCCTCACTACTTCTAAGATGGCGGCCGCGGCCTCTTCACAGGCAGACACAGGAGAAGGAGACCTCATGGCAGACATCCCTGAAGAGGAACAGCTCGCCACCACCACACTGGGATCCTCTGTGAGTAATATCTCCCCCAAGACTACTCACCCCACCAGCAAAGACTCCCTTTTTAACAGGGCCTTATCAGATATGCTCCATATTCCATCAATGCACGCTCCCATCCCATCCCCCGCCACGCAGCAGGCTGCACCTCTGAATTCTCCCCACCAGTCAGACATGGCACAACTTCTGAACTGTTTTTCAGACATGCTGGCTGCAGGCCTGGCCCAAAATGCAGCGCAGATCACCACGTCTATAAAGGCTGACTTACAGAGCTTGGGGGCCCGCATTGATTTGATTGAACAAGCTGTGGATCATACTGTTGTGCGCACCAACCAGAATACTGACAGCATTCAATTGATGCAGGCACAACTTGATGCGGCACTAGGGAAGATTGACGATTTGGAAAATCGTAATCGGAGAGGTAACTTCCGCATTCGAGGTATCCCTGAAGCTGTAACTAATGTTCATGACACAGTGAAGCTTTTTATGAAAGAACTTATCCCAGATATCTCTGACCACAAACTAGAGATTGACAGGGCTCACAGAGCGCTGCAACCACCCAGACAAGACGGGCTCCCGAGGGATATAGTGGTTAAACCCCACTATTACGAAACCAAAGAGGAAGTCATGAAAAGATCTCGGAACCTGGACAACTTATCCTTGCAAGGAAACAAGATTCAGGTCTTCGCAGACATCTCCAAAACTACAATTTTAAAAAGAAGAGCTTTGAAACCTCTTTTCGAAATCCTCACACAGAAATCAATTAAATATCGATGGACTTTCCCTTTCCGTCTCTTGTTTCAACACAAGGAAAGATCATATGGATTCTCTTCATTCCAAGAGGGTGAACACTTACTCCTGAGACTTGGATTCATCTCTCAAGAAGCCTCCCCCCAGGATCCCCCGTCCAAGTCAAGTTCCTCAAAGAGACCCCCTTCAGGCAGCCCCATCACTCCCCTCTGGAACAAACAGCAACCGAAGCGCCACCGCGACTCCTTCCCTCCAAGATGATTTAGTCTTCACTCGGCTCTACAAGGACTGTGTGGATACCTTTTCCCCTCCAGGTTATACCCTCTGAGTGAGGGGTACTTGTGTACATTGGGTACACCCTATCCGATCCTCTATATCCATCAGTGAAAATAGTCGCACTTACCTGAACCCTCTCCACTAACCTCCCCACAATGAAGATGGAAGAAGATGATCCCGGGATGTTTTTTCCCCTTTTTTTTTTTTTTTTTGTTATTACTATTATATATTTTCAGACAATTACCTTCTGTTTTCATAATGGACTGCACTTGAGGTTATAATGACTTCCGGGAACACCTGGGCATAAAATCGTGCCCCATCTCACTATCCTCCCCCTCCCTTCCATTCCCCTATTCCTACCTTCCCTCCCCCTTCCCGATTACTGGTAGGCTATCTCCTATGGCAGGTTTCGTTTTGTCATTTTCATGTAAGGCAGCGATTTGCCCATGTATCTCTTAGAGGTTTGGCTCAACTCCTCATTTTTGTTTTCTTTCTTTTATGTGGGTATATATTTAAAATTTTTGATTTTCATACTTTTTAGGTTCCATATTTCCCCAATAGATGGGGACCCGGCGGCTCGGCTGGGCTAGCATCGCCACTCCTTCTGTTGTGATCAGGGGAGACCCTCCCACTGGTTACATCAGACAAACAACCTCGGCTGAGGTTGTTCCTGTTTTTCTGAGACCCTTTTGTTTTGGGGTCTCAGACTTGAACTGAACTTTTCAGTCCAGTTCATTGCTTTTCTGGGCTCTTACGCCTGGACTTTTTTGAAGTTATTAGATTGTTTTATTTAACGATTCTTCCCTTCTTCTCTCATTCTCTTCTCACTCCCCTCTCTTTCCCCCTTTCCCCTTCTCTTTATTTCAGGAATGTGCACAGGAGAACGTCTTTATCCAGAATCCTCCGCTGCGACAGCAAGATCTCCCTCCCAGACTCAGCGCTGCTTCATCAGGGAACCGGGTAGGTTCGCACCTAACACACCAGGATCACTCCTTCTGTGACTATGGCTGACCCACTTCCTTTACAGAGGGCACTTAAGATTGCCTCTCATAAAACCCAAGGGCTCAACTCACCCGTCAAGAGACGCAAAGCTTTTCAAAGCTATAATTCAAGAGGAATAGATGTCGTGCTCCTCCAAGAAACCCATTTCCCCTAACTATTGCCTTCTTTTTTACACAGCAAATACCCCACTTTTTTCCTTGCAAACGCTAGCGAGAAAAAAAGAGGAGTAGCCATCCTAATCTCCAAACAGACCCCTTTTTCACACTCTTTAACCATTAAAGATAATGACGGGAGATATATATTAGTCAAAGGATTGATTGAAGGTAACCTCTACACTATCATTTCATATTACGCTCCTAACAAAGGCCAAGCTAAATTTTTCTCCTCCTTATTGGCAAATCTCTCACCCCACTTTGAGGGTAGGGTGATTATGGGTGGGGACTCCAACATCACATTCGATCAGATCCTAAATAAAGTAGCTCAGGGGATCCCTCACCTTAAACAACCCCCCAAACAGAGCCTCCAGATTGCCAGACTTTTTCACTCAGTGGGCCTCATTGACTCATGGAGGGAATTAAACCCCTCAACAAGGGACTATACACACTACTCAGCACCCCACAAGACATATGCTAGAATCGACCACATATTTATGTCAAACTCTGATATACAAAATGCTAACCACGCCTCTATCCACGATGTTCCGTGGTCCGACCACTCCCTGGTAACCTTAGGAATATCCAATTCATTGTCCCCATCTGGCTCTCGCACTTGGCGCCTAAATGAGAAAATCTTATCTAACCCTGTCCACTGTATTATATTAGAAAAGGATATTAAAGAGTACTTCCTAATTAATGACACTGAGGACATCTCCCCTACTACTCTTTGGAATGCCCACAAAGCGGTAATTAGAGGGAAACTGATTCAATTTGCGGCCAAATTAAAGCGAGAACGGCAAATAGATATCATGAAGCTAGAGAAAGAATTCAAAGATCTCAGCAGGTCCCATAAACTGAACCCCAATCCTATCACCCTCTCTAAACTCGATACTATCAGACTGTCCCTTAACTCAGCCTTGACCTCCAATGCAGAAAAGCACCTTCATTGGCTCAGCGGCAGTTTCTATCTGCGCGCGAACAAATTTGGCCCCCAGTTAGCGGCCAAACTTACCCCGAAACATAGGTCATTCGCCCTACCCAAAATAAAAACCCAATCCGGGTCACACACCCAAAACCCAAGTAAAATTCTAAAATCATTCCAATCTTTTTATGCCAACCTATACTCAGACGATTGCCCAATTTCTCAACAGAAATTGGATGCTTTTCTAGAGAAAATCCCACTACCCAAAATCTCTGAATCTCACCGCTCCATCTTGGAATCCCCATTTCAAGAATCCGAGATCCGAGCAGTCATAAAAGGGCTTAGAAAAGACTCTGCCCCAGGCCCAGATGGTTTCTCAAACCACTATTACAAAACTTTTATAGATACCCTCTCTCCGTATCTGGTCCGCCTCTTCAACTCCTTAACCAAATCATCCCCGCTGGATCCTAATGCCAACTTGGCTTTTATTTCGGTCATACCCAAACCAGGTAAAGACCCCAGCAAAATCAGTAACTACAGACCTATTTCATTAATAATGATCTAAAACTTATGACAAAAATACTATCCAATAGACTCGCCTCTTTTATAGGTACCTACATACATAAGGACCAGGTAGGGTTCATACCGGGGAGGCAGGGACCGGACCAGATACGGAGAGCAATAAATGCAGTCTCCCTAATGAGATCAGGGTGGGATGGGGGACCCCCTCAGGGGGGCCTTCTCCTCTCCATAGATCTCCAAAAAGCTTTTGACACAGTTGCTTGGCCCTATCTCTTCACAATTCTACATAAATGGGGTTTTGGCCCAAACTTTATTAATATCTTGGGAGCCCTCTACCATCAACCTAAGGCACAGGTGAGATTACAAGGACATCTATCAGATAAACTTTCTATACAGAAGGGAACGAGGAAGGGATGTCCCCTTTCCCCCCTTCTTTTCGCGATGGCTATCGAATCTTTAGCCATCGCGATAAGACAACACCCAGACATCCATGGAGTTCGTTGTGGGCAAAGTACTCACAAATGCGCTTTATTCGCGGATGATGTCCTCCTGTTCGTCACATCTCCCCTAATCTCCATCCCCAACATAATGCAACTTTTACAAGACTTTGAACTAGCTTCCGGACTTAAGGTTAATGTATCCAAATCAGTCGCTCTCAATGTTTCCATTTCTCAAGACATCGTCAACACTCTAAGGAGTAAATTTCCATTCTCATGGAATTCCACATCCATCCCTTATCTTGGCATTAACCTTACGTCCGGTATTGATATAATGTTTAAACATAACTTTATCCCCATGTTCAAAAAGCTCACAGACGACCTGACCCAGTGGTCGCTTTATAAGCTCTCGTGGTTAGGTAAAGTGAACGCGGTTAAAATGACACTCCTACCTAGGTTATTATATCTTTTTCGTTCCTTACCCATCCCAGTCCCCAAATCGCACATTCAACGCCTACAATCTGCCATAATCCGCTTTATATGGGATAAAAAAGGCCACAGGTTCTCTAAAGAGGTGCTTTTTAGACCCAGAAAAAAGGGAGGACTAGGGGTTCCTAATCTTTGGTGGTATTATCAGGCAGCGCAACTGAGCCAATTTTCAACTATTTATATGAAAGGACCCAAACAAGACTGGGTGAACATGGAGCGAGAGGCGGTCCCTGGTTTCACCTTAGATTTTCAGCTTTGGAATATCCCCAAAAAACTTCCCCCTATACTAGCCCCCACATTATCTCACTCAATGAAACTTTGTGACTCCCTTCATAAGCTCAAACCCCTCATCTCTACTTGGCACCCCCTGGCACATATCTTCAGGAATCATAACTTTCCACCTGGCTTAGACATTCGAGCCTTCAAATGGTGGCTTGATAAGGGCCTTTATAGAATTGGCCAATTCTTCAACTCCAATGGTCCCCTCACTTTAGCATATTGTAGTTCCAAACTTGAAATGCCCTCAGCCGAAAAATTTAGGTTCTTTCAACTTTCACATTTTTTGAATCGGTTATGGAAGAATAGTGAGAACCATCTTTCAGTAACGCTTTATGAACAATGGTGCGCTTCGGCCTCAGACACCAAAGGAGGTATCTCCCTCATCTATTCATCCCTGGCAGAACCCACGGAGAAAGCAGCATACATGACGAGCTGGGAGCGGGATCTTGACTTCAGCTGGGACCTGGATAAGTGGCATACTAATTTTGCCCGCTCCTTCAAAGGTATGGTTAATACTTCAATAAACGAAGCAGGGCTGAAAATTCTTACACGCTGGTACCTGGTACCTTCACGACTTGCCAAATTCTATCCGCAAACGTCACCTCTTTGCTTTAGAGGCTGCAGTCATGTGGGCACTCTTTTACACATACTATGGGAATGCCCTAAAATCAGAATGTATTGGAACAAGATCTTCTCCCTTATCCGCAGAACATGCGGTTGTACTCTGAAACAAGATCCAACTATTGCTTTGCTTAATGGTCCCATTCCTAAAATTTCCAAACATACCCAGAAGCTGATCCAGTTCATTCTAGTGGGGGCCAAAATGACCATCACCCGGTCCTGGAAATCACCGAAAGTGTCCATTCGGTTAGCCAAACAAAAGATTACTTGGATCATGCTGCAAGAAAAAATATCCAACACTATTTTAGATACCCTAGACAAATTCAAAATTATTTGGGAACCTTGGGCAAATCTCGTGGGGCACCCACTGCATGTGTGATCGATAGATCATAAGAATGGTTCATCGTTGGAGGGCTCTCAATCTCCCTCTCCTAGGGGCCTCCTGTGCACTTCCTTCCCATCACTCCTTACGTTCAGCTACTCCTTTCGCCCCCCCTATCCCTTCTGTCCCTCCTAACTTCTTTCTTTTCCCCTCTCACTCTTCTGCTTTCTCCCTATTTTAATACTGTTTCCTTAGGCTCTCGGTACTTTCTACTACCTAGGTTATTAGCCTCAAGGAGGCTCTCAGGGCAGATTCTCAAACGTTGTATCCCCCTATTTCCTAAGCATAACATGCTTCGGTCCGGATCAACCGGCCAAAGTTCATTCCACCCTGAGAGGTCGATTGACCAGTTAACTTTTTTGATTAAAGTAATGATTATATAAATACGTTATTAACATGGTATTCAATTGTCATATAGATACAAGCCCCCTTTCAGTTTTCTCCTTTTTATTATTTTTCCGGTTTTTAAGGTTATGTATCTATATCCTAGACATTTTTCCACATGTTAGTAGCGAGGCGGGCTCGGGGATCCCCGGTTCATCAGAGCAGTTAGTTCCCAGAAGGGGCTCTGGCGCCGAGATTCCCAGCGCCCATAGCAACGTATTTGTTTATGCTACAAGACTAAGGCTTTTGAAAATTTAATGTTGATATTCTTTATAACCGCTGTACCACTTTTATAATTTGTACACGATGAGCGTTGTGCTCCTTTTTCTCTCTCTTGATTGATGTATTTTTCAATAACTCAATAAACTTTATTTTCAAACTCAAAAAAAAAAAAAAAGAGAAGGATCATACACAGATAGTAGTAGAGTTGTGGGGTTACCCAATGGTGGGACCCTGAAACAGGACTTTATAGTCAAGCCATATACCATCAGTTGGAAACCACTATAAGCTAAATGTATGAGCACCACAGCATAGCCCAATATGAGCTTAGTACATGAAAAGGGGAAGAAGGAACAATGTTATGTCTGTTAAATTGCAATAAAGCTTATGAGACCAATATAAACTGTAATGTGGAGATGAAAAGTAACTGTTATTCATGGCCTGTATGCAAGTAAAAAGAGTTCTGATTCACTGGAAAAAAAAAAAAAAGTGAATTTTTTCCAAAAAAAGTGCGCTTAGAAGACCGCTGCGCAAATACGGTGCAAAAAAAAGTATTGCAATGACCGCTGATTTATTCTCTAGGGTATTAGAAAAAAAACAATATATAATGTTTGGGGGTTCTAAGTAATTTTCTAGCAAAAAAACCTGTTTTAAACTTGTAAACACCTAAAATCCAAAACGAGGCTGGTCTTAAAGTGGTTTTAAAAAACACCCCCTTGCATTTCTGGCTGTGGCCATTTTTGTGATTTTGATCATGACTATGACATTATGGCGAACCCATCGGACACCTTTGACACTATTTTGGGACCATTGTCATTTATACAGCGATCAGTGCTATAAAAATGCTGATACAGGGAGCAGTAGATCTCTGTTATGTTGCTAGGCAGAACAGGGAAATGCCTTGTTTACATCTCCCCGTTCTGCTGCTCTTTGACATGATCGCAGGCCCCTGGAGTCCGCGGGCATGCTCACGGAGTATGCGGCGCGCGCAAGCCCACTATGCTGCGATTTACAGGGGATGTACCTGTACGCCCACTTGCCTAGCCGTGCCGTTGTGCTGACGTATATCGTCGCGCGCTGGTCAGCAAGGGGTTAAACTCTCCAGTATCTTCCCGACTATAGAAGTTAAACTAACAGGTCTATAGTTACTTGGTAAAGACTTCGATCCCTTTTTAAATATGAGCACCACATTGGCCCTATGCCAATCCAGTGGTACCATTCCAGTAATTAACGAGTCCCTAAAAATTAGAAACAATGGCTTTGAAATGACAGAACTCAATTCTTTTAGGATCCATGGATAGATGCCATCTGGTCCAGGTGCTTTATCCACCTTTATTCTGTCTAAATATTTCTGGACCTTATCACTTTTGAGCCATCGTGGATCATTTGGGGCTGTATCAATGCAATCCCCAATATGGATATGAGCTCCCCTATGCTCCTTTGTATACACAGAGCTGAAGAAAGTAGTTCATAAATTTGTCCTTCTCTTTGTCCGCAGTCACCCACTCTAAATTATTTTGTAAAGGACCTACATGCTCAGACTTGACCTTTTTACTATTAATATATTTGAAGTATTTTTGGGGGGTTTGTACTACTTTCTTTAGCGTTCTGCTGCTCGTTATAAATATTTGCATCCTTGATTTCCTTTTTACAAATTCTGTTATATTCTTAGTAGTATTTAAATGATGATAGTGTTCCTTCATTTTTATATTTTTTAGTAAATTTCTTATTATTTATAGCCATTTTAACTTTGGCCGTGAGCCACATAGGTTTTATTTTTAGCCTTTTAAACTTATTGCCCATGGGGATATACTTTGCAGTGAGCTCTCATACAGTCTTTTTGAAGAATTTCCATTTCTGTTCTGTGTCCATTGATATTCCCTCCCAGTCCTAGTCTTGGAGAGCAGCCTTCATCCTTGGAAACTTTGCTCTCTTAAAGTTAAGTGTTTTTATCTTTCCTGTATGTGTTTGTTGCTTACAGCTAACATTAAATGAAATTATGTTATGGTCACTGCTACCCAGATGCTCTTTTATATGAATATTGGTAATAAGCTCTGCATGGTTTGAGATTACAAGGTCCAGCAGAGCGTCATTCCTAGTCGGGGCCTCAATAAACTGGACCATAACATTTTCTTTTCTATTTACTGATGCTAGCAGCATATGGATTAAAAATAGTCAATGTTGATTGAGAGAGTGAAGTTTCACTTTAACCACTTGCCGCCCACCATATAGCAATATGACGTCGGGAAAGTGGTTTAGTTATCCTGATCGGACGTCATATGACGTGATCAGGATAACAAGCCGGCGCGCGCGCGCTAGGACGTGCAGCCTGGCGATCGGAGGTGATATGTGTCAGTCTGACACACCGCAACTCCAATCTTGGTATGGAGCCTCTGACGGAGGCTTCTTACCATGTGATCAGCAGTGACCATTCACAGCTGATCATCGCGTGAACCAGGAAGTGCCGGTAAACGTATTTCCTCGGTTCACGCTGACAGGGAGAGTCGGCTCTCCCTGTCAAAGGGGGGTCTGCGCTGATAATCAGCACATTGATAATCAGCACATTGGCAGCCCCCATCAGCTGCCAATCATTGCCCATCAGCTGCCAGCCTTTGCCTCATAAAGAACGCCTGTCAGTGCCCATAAATGTGCCAATCAGTGCCCATAAATGTGCCAATCAGTATCCATAAAACTGCCCTATCAGTAATGCCTGTCAGTGCCCTTAAGATGCCACTCAGTAATGCCTGTCAGTAGCTCCTCATCAGTGCTGCCTATCCAGTGTCATCTATTAGCGCCACCTATCAGTGCCCATCAGTGCCACCTATCAGTGCTGCCTATCAGTGCCCATCAGTTTTTTTTTCAAAAAGAGATAAAAAAAAATTGTTTGTTTAGCAAAAAATAAAAACCCCAGTGGTGATCAAATGCCACCAAAAGAAAGCTCTATTTGTGGGAAGAAAATTATAAAAATTTAGTTTGGGCACCGTATTGCATGGCCGCGTAATTTTCATTCAAAGTGCAACAGTGCTGAAAGCTGAAAATTGTCCTGGGCAGGAAGGGGCGAAAGTGCCTGGTATTGAAGTGGTTAAAGTGATTCCAAGTTCCCTTTCACACGATTGGCCCGCTCGGATATGTCTGTCCATTTTTCAGGCGGATTGGAGCGGGCCACCCATTGACTTCTATGGGCAGGCGCATGTCAGTGGAGATCTGTCCGCTGACACCTGCCTGCCATTCGATCCGACAAGATCCGCTCAAAACAGACGGGTGGCGATACGTTTTTCATCCGATCCGCTGGATGGATGGCAAGCAGACATTTTCATCCGATCTCCCCATAGAAAACACCAGAGCTCTGACGGGTCCATCCCTGCACAGTGAGCAGAGATGGACCTTTCATTCGCCTGCTCAGTGGGGATCAGTGGAGCGCTCTCCCCGCTGAGCTAGCGGAGTCCGTCCAGCAGATCTGTTCCATGTGAACCCAGCCTAAAGGCAGAAGTTTTTTTTACCTTGCTATAGGGGCACTCTATACTTTATTTTGCGACTAACTATAGGGACAGTCTGAAGGCAGGAGGAGCCAGAAGTTCCAACAGGGGACCCCAAAAAAATAGGATCAGGGCTGTTCTGTGCAAAAGTAAGGTAAGTATAACATTTTTGTTATTAACCACTTGACCTCCGGAAAGTTTCTCCCCCTTCCTGTCCAGAGCACTTTTTGCAATTTGGCACTGCGCTGATAACTGGTAATTGCACAGTCGTGCAATGCTGTACCCAAACTAAATTTACGTTCTTTTTTTCCCACAAATAGAGCTTTCTTTTGGTGGTATTTGATCACCACTGGGATTTTTATTTTTTGCGATATAAATGAAAAAATTTATATTTTCTACTTTTTGTTATAAAAAATGTCCAATAAACTAAATTTTTGTCATACATTTAGGCCAAAATGTATTCAGCTACATGTCTTTGGTAAAAAAAAAATTCAATAAGCTGATAGACTCCAAAGACATGCTGGTAGGTTAATTGGCTTCTGTCCAATAAAAATTGGTCCTAGTGTATGAATGTGAGTTGGGGACCTTGGATTGTGGGCTCCTTGAGGGTAGGGACCGATGTGAGTGTGCGATGTATGTGTGGAGCGTTGCGTAAATTGATGGCGCTATATGGGTACCTTAAATAAAAATAATAATAATAGATGAGCATCTTAATGAGATACAATGTATAGGGATAGAGACAATTGTAGACACACACCAACACTCACTAAGGTTGAACTGGATGGACTGGTGTCTTTATTCAACCTTACTAACTAACTAACTAACTAACTATGTATAGTTTTCGGTTTGCGTAAAAGTTATAGCGTCTACAAACGATGGTATATTTACTGGAATTTACGCAGCTTTTACTTTCTGACTGCCTATCTCATTTCTTGAAGTGCTGAAATTGCAGGACAGTACAACCCCCCCCCCCCCCCCATTACCCCTTTTTAAAAAGTAGATACGCCAAGGGATTTACTGAGAGGCATGTTGAGCCTATTGAATATTTCATTTTTTTCTTCCATGGGCTCAACATGCCTCTCAGCAAATAGCTTGGGGTGTCTACTTTCTAAAAAGGGATCATTTGGGGGGTTTGAACTGTTCTGGCATTTTATGCCCAACATTGGAAGCTTATGCCACTCATCACCCACTCTTCTAATCACTTGAAGACCAAGCCTTTTCTGACACTTTTTGTTTACATTAAAAAATTATTATGTTTTGCTAGAAAACTACTTTGAACCCCCAAACTTTTTTTTTTTCAAATAACAGTTTTTATTTGTCATCTCAGCAGATAACAGTACAAGAACCGAACAAAGTAAGCTCCAAGAAACATTAATACAGCAAGCTCAAGCAGTGCAGATAGCAATAGGCACGATCTCCGTGCTAGGTCATACCCTGAACTGTTGGGTAACATATGGAGTTTGTCACAGCTAAGGTATAAGCTTATAGCGTAAAAGAGAGAGTGTGAAAAAAGAGGAAAAAGAAGGGTAGGGGAAAGAGGGTACTTGGGAAAAAGAGTAAATAAAGGAATGGTAGGGAAATAGCACACAGCTCACCCACCGGCTCAAGAGGGGTCCTCCCGAAGATGCCACAGCTCCCAGACCTTGTCATGTGTTTCCAGCCTATCCTGTATTCTAGCAGTCATTTTTTCCATTAGCTCCACGTCTTTTATTCTGGCGTACAGAGCATCTTGGGAAGGTGGGGAGCTCCGCTTCCAGTTGAGGGCAACCAGACAGCATGCACCAGTAAGGATGTGTCTGAGTAGTTTCTTGTGCGGTTTGGGAATTTATAGTGGTGATACACCCAGCAGGAAAAATGTTGGCGTCAAAGGATGCGGCACCTCAAATAGGCGGCACAACAAGTGCCAGCATCGGTCAGAGCTATACGGATAGATGGTGTGGAGCACGTCCGGAGTCAAGTACCAAAAGTAAAGGATTTTATAGGCATTTTCCTTATATAGCGTGCAAAAGGAGCTCTTAGCTGCCTGGGTCCAGATCGTCCACCATGTCATCTCAGGGATTTCTTCACCTAGTATCTTTTCCCAGCGGAGCATATAGGCATGTTTACCCTGATTTGGCATAGAATAGGCATTGAGTAACTGATATATGTCAGAGATCCGGCCCCGTCATGTGGATCCCTCCAAGATTATGCATTCAAAAGGTGAAGGTGCTGAAAATTGTAAATTTGGTGCAATGATTTGGGCATAGTGGCGTATTTGCAAGTATCCATAGAACACCTGGCCAGATAACTCATGTTAGTAGCTTACGAGTTCTAGGGTCCACCAAGTGTCCAAAGTAGAATAAGTTCCATGTCGCCCAAGGCGAGGACATCTGGTGGGTGAGACTAGCAAGCAGCCTGGGGTTACAGATAAAGCAGGTTAGGAGTGATTTTGCAGAGCAGAGCCCATGGTCGCAGGATAGTTTGTGCCAGAGCGATCTGAGTTGAGATAGATCCCAGGAGCCTACCCGGGTCCACCTCCGCATTCGTGTTCCAGAGCAAGCTGTTCGGGTGTATGGGTGCCAGCCATAATTTTTTAATCTCCGTCCACTTATTATAAGATCGTTGGGGGAACCAGGAGGTTATAGCGCGCAGTTGGGTCGCTTGGTAATACTTTATCAGGTTAGGGAATGC
Organism: Lithobates septentrionalis; assembly: GCA_037952835.1. Lineage (NCBI taxonomy): Eukaryota > Metazoa > Chordata > Amphibia > Anura > Ranidae > Lithobates > Lithobates septentrionalis. The sequence continues at coordinate 4,259,663 of JBBDGP010000687.1, read as the reverse complement.
TATTCCCCCATTGGATCTGGACACCATTAATACTGAATAGGGAAACCTATGTCTCTTATAGTTCCAAACAAAGCGCATCAGATCCACTTGGAGAGTTCTCGCACATAGGGGACAGGAATGTGCAGTGTTTGGAATAAGTATAGGAGTTTAAGGAGAATGGTCATCTTGACCGAAGCCACGCGCCCCAAAAGGGATATGTGGTGGGACATCGATTTTTGAAATAGTTCCCATATAGAGCAAAAAAGAGGGGGGACGCTTGCTTGGTATAGAGTGGAGAATGTCGGCGTGAGGTGAAACCCTAGGTATTTCATGGCCGAGGTCTTCCAGTTATAGGGGAAACTCGTTTACAGGTGGTGGACTTCTCCAGTGGGAATATTGATCAGGAGGGCCTCCGATTTGGATGCATTAATTTTATACCCCGAGAGGGACCTATATGTGTCCAGCTCGGCGTGCAGATTAGGTAAGGAAATCCTGGGCTGGGTCATGGTGATTAGGATGTCATCCGCAAACAGTGACAGCTTAAACTCCTTTCCCCTGACTCCTTCCCCCTGACCGGTATGCCCCGAATGTCTGGATTTCTGCGGATTGATGCTGCCAGGGGTTCAACACATAGCGCAAACAGTAGGGGTGAGAGCGGGCACCCCTGACGGGGGCCATTAGTGACTGGGAAGGAGGAGGATAGAGCGAAGGGGGTCTTCACTTGGGATGTAGGGTTAGTATAAAGGTGTGAGATGGCTTGTAGGAATGATCCCCGAAATCCCATATAGCGCAGCGTGGCAAACAGGAAGGGCCACCCAAGCCAGTCAAAAGCCTTTTCCGCATCCATGCTTAGTATTAGGGACCCCAGACCCTCCCTGTTCACCATGTCAATTAGGACTGTGACCCTCCTTGTGTTGTCACCCGCCTGACGGAGAGGGACAAAGCCCACCTGATCCTTGTGAATTAGGGAGGGAAGGGCCGCATTCAAGCGAATCGAGAACAGCTTAGTAAAGATTTTCAGGTCGGAGTTTAGGAGCACTATGGGCCTGTAGCTAGCAAGAGAGAGGGGTCCTTATCTGGCTTAGGGATTAAAGTGAGGAAGGATCTCTGCATATCTGAGGGTCTGCTGAAGTAAAGCGTTAAAAATCTTACACATATGTGGTAACAGGAGGGGGAGAAAGGATTTGTAGTATTCGTAAGGGAGGCCGTCTGGGCCAGGGGATTTGTGTGTAGGTAGATTTTTTACAGTCGACTCAAGTTCCTCCTCAGTGATAGGACAGCGGCAGTCTCCAGAAACCCAAGGAGTTGTACGTGGCTGGGAGGAGGTAGTTCCAGATAATATCATCCTAAGTGACCCAGAGGACTCAGAATCGAATGCCTCTGCATTCATGCCCTCCTTGATTCTGCAAAGCCTGCCAAAGGACCCTAGGATTCGTGGTATTAAGGAGAGGGATCATTACTGGCTGGCAACCCTTCTTGATCAACATTACAAGGGTAAAGTTGCAGAACTCATCCTGCCTTCGCAGAGGGAGCAGAGGATGAAACATCTTCAGGAAGCGTTGAAGAAAAGTTTGTGTAACACATTTCCAGACCCTGGTAGGTTACCATTTCCTGGTGCTGGACAACGTGTTTCTGAGGCTTCTTTCGGTCAGAGGAAGAGCGGTGGAGAGGGTGGCCGGCTGACCAATGCCTTTAAACAATTTTTCAATCCTCAGCGCCAAGGTCTGATAGGTTCAAGCAACCATCACCAGCGTCTGCATTATGTGGAGCATCCACTGGATTACTGGGTCTTGAGAATGGACCACTGGCCAGAACTTGCTCAATATCAGTGCTGCTGGAGGGTTTATAAGAGATCAAAGAGTGCACCTGTCCACAGACTCCTTTGATAGGCTCACATTTATAAAAATGAATCGGTCCTGTATCAGCAGCTATCAAGCACCTGATGCTGATGTAATTGATTGAATTTGCTATGAATCTGGGATACCTTGAAGACTGCCTATGCTGCCTATCCTTTTCCTCCTGAATCTTGATGATGCTAGCTTCCAACAATATTTTTGGTTTAGGGCACCACCAACACCCAAGGCCCAATTTTTCTGCCCCTGTTTAACAGGGGCATGCAATTACAATTTCAGAAATAATATTTAACAGCAGGGCCCGTTCCTGCACCCAACAAGAGTAACTGTAAGGGGTTACAGTGTTATGGCACCACCAAAACCAAAGGCCCAATTTGTCTGCCTCTGTTTAACAGGGGCCTGTAATTACAATTTTTGAAATAATATTTAACAGCAGGGCCTGTTCCTGCGCCCAACAAGAGTAACTGTGAGGGATTACAATGTTCTGGAACCAACAAAACCAAAGGCCCAATTTTTCTACCACTGTTTAACAGGGGCATGTAATTACAATTTTTTAAATAATATTTAACAGCAGGGCCCGTTTCTGCGCCCAACAAGAGTGACTGTGAGGGGTTACAATGTTCTGGCACCACCAAAAACAAAGGCCCAATTTTTCTGCCCCTGTTTAACATAGGCATGTAATTATAATTTTTGAAATAATATTTAACAGCAGGACCTCTTACTGCGCCCAACAAGAGTAACTGTAAGGGGTTACAGTGTTCTGGCACCACCAACACCCAAGGCCCAATTTTTCTGCACCTGTTTGACTGGGGCATGTAATTACAATTTTTGAAATAATATTTACCAGCAGGGCCCGTTCCTGCACCCAACAAGAGTAACTGTGAGGAGGAGTTACAGTGTTCAGACACCGCCAACACCCAAGGCCCAATTTTTCTGCAAAGTATATAGTGCAGTCCGTATAGTATGCAGTCAGGTCCATAAATATTGGGACATCGACACAATTTGAATCTTTTTGGCTCTATACACCACCACAATGGATTTGAAATGAAACAAATAAGATGTGCTTTAACTGCAGACTTTCAGCTTTAATTTGAGGGTATTTACATCCAAATCAGGTGAACGGTGTAGGAATTACAACAGTTTGTATATGTGCCTCCCACTTTTTAAGCGACCAAAAGTAATGGGACAGATTAACAATCATCCATCAAACTTTCACTTTTTAATACTTGGTTGCAAATCCTTTGCAGTCAATTACAGCCTGAGATCTGGAACGCATAGACATCCTCAGACGCTGGGTTTCATCCCTGGTGAGGCTCTGCCAGGCCTCTACTGCAACTGTCATCAGTTCCTGCTTGTTCTTGGGGCATTTTCCCTTTAGTTTTGTCTTCAGCAAATGAAATGCATGCTCAATCGGATTCAGGTCAGGTGATTGACTTGGCCATTGCATAACATTCCACTTCTTTCCCTTAAAAAACTCTTTGGTTGCTTTCGCAGTATGCTTCGGGTCATTGTCCATCTGCACTGTGAAGCGCCGTCCAATGAGTTCTGAAGCATTTTGCTGAATATGAGTAGATAATATTACCTGAAAAACTTAAGAATTCATCCTGCTGCTTTTTTCAGCAGTCACATCATCAATAAAAACAAGAGAACCAGTTCCATTGGCAGCCATACATGCCCACGCCATGACACTACCACCACCATGCTTCACTGATGAGGTGGTATGCTTTGGATCATGAGCAGTTCCTTTCCTTCTCCATACTCTTCTTCTCCCATCATTCTGGTACAAGTTGATCTTGGTCTCATCTGTCCATAGGATGTTGTTCCAGAACTGTGAAGGCTTTTTTAGATGTTGTTAGGCAAACTCTAATCTGGCCTTCCTGTTTTTGAGGCTCACCAATGGTTTACATCTTGTGGTTAACCCTCTGTATTCACTCTGGTGAAGTCTTCTCTTGATTGTTGACTTTGACACACATACACCTACCTCCTGGAGAGTGTTCTTGATCTGGCCAACTGTTGTGAAGGGTTTTTTCTTAACCAGGGAAAGAATTCTTCGGTCATCCACCACAGTTTTTTTCCGTGGTCTTCCGGGTCGTTTGGTGTTGCTGAGCTCACCGGTGCGTTCTTTCTTTTTAAGGATGTTCCAAACAGTTGATTTGACCAAACCTAATGTTTTTGCTATCTCTCTGATGGGTTTGTTTTTTTTTTTCAGCCTAATTATGGCTTGCTTCACTTATAGTGACAGCTCTTTGGATGTCATATTGAGAGTTGACAGCAACAGATTCCAAATGCAAATAGCACACTTGAAATGAACACTGGACCTTGTATCTGTTCCTTGTAAATGGGATAATGAGGGAATAACACACACCTGGCCATGGAACAGCTGAGCAGTCAATTGTCCCATTACTTTTGGTCGCTTAAAAAGTGGGAGGCACATATACAAACTGTTGTAATTCCTACACTGTTCATCTGATTTGGATGTAAATACCCTCAAATGAAAGCTGAAAGTCTGCAGTTAAAGCACATCTTGTTCGTTTCATTTAAAATCCATTGTGGTGGTGTATAGAGTTAAAAAGATTAGAATTGTGTTGATGTCCCAATATTTATGGACCTGACTGTATATACTGCAGTTCAGTGTATATAGTGCAGTCCATATAGTATATATACTGCAGTTCAGAGTATATAGTGCAGTCAGTGTAGTATATATTTAATACTGTACAGTATATAACATAGTGTATTGAAGTGGTTAAAGCGTTTGTTAACCCAAAAAATAAATATCTAGATTCTGGTCCCTTAAAGCAGATTACACAGCTCAGCTCTCTGCATTGATCACCGTGGTCAAAGTGCCTCCCTCCGTGATAGGTTGCCTGCTCTCTGCTCTCCTCTCTCCCCCCTCACCCCCTCCTTACTCCCTGTCATTTCCCTCTCTGTCTGTCTCCGGCCCAGCCCCCTCCGCCGCTATTATAGTAAATATAAAATCTTAAATTTGTAACTGCCAGCCTCTCTATTAGAGGCTGGCATAGTACACTGTGTATGTTGTATTTAAAAACGAGCGCTGTAAATACTGAATTTCAGCTGTCTTCAGGCCGGTCTGACATCAGAGGGAGATCACGGCCCCTCCCGCAGACATCCATCGGAGCCAGAAAGCAGCCGCGAGTGATGTGACCGGCCTGAAGACAGCTGAAATTCAGTATTTACAGCGCTCATTTTTAAATACAACATACACAGTGTGCTGTGCCAGCCTCTAATAGAGAGGCATAGTCTTATAATATTGCCTTAACCACTTCAGCCCTGGAAGATTTGGCTACTGAATGACTGGGCCATTTTTTGCGATTCGGCACTGCGTCGCTTTAACTGACAATTGCACGGTCGTGCGGCACTGCACCCAAACAAAATTGACGTCCTTTTTTTCCCACAAATAGAGCTTTCTTTTGGTGGTATTTGATCGCCTCTGCGGTTTTTATTTTTTGTGCACACCTGCTATCCCACGAGCCTACGTATAGCTACGATCGTGCCGACCTGCCGCAGTAAAATGACGGTGGCTGGACGGCAAGCAGTTAACAAACACTTTAAGGGGAACCCCTATAACAGAATTAAGAAAAAAAAGGCATGGGTTCCCCCCCAGTCCGTACCAGGCCCTAGGGGCTTTTAAGGGGAACTCCATGCCAAACTTTTTTTTAAAAATGGCGTGGGGTCCCCCTCAAAATCCATACCAAGCTCTTCAGGCCCCGTGGTGTGGGGGCCCCCCAAAATCCATACCAGACCCTTATCCGAGCATGCAACCTGGCAGGCCACAGGAAAAGGGGGGGACGAGAGAGAGACCCCCTGAACCGTACCAGGCCACATGCCCTCAACATGGGGAGGGTGCTTTGGGGTCTCCTCCAAAGCACCTTGGGACAAGGGCCTCATCCCCACAACCCTTACCCGGTGGTTATGGGGGTCTTATCGGAATGTGGAAGCCCCCTTTACCAAGGGGCCCCCAGAACCCGGCCCCCCATGTGAATGGGAAGGGGTATATTGTACTCCTACCCATTCACCAAAAAAAGCGTCAAAAATGTAAAAATGACAGTGAGAGACAGTTTTTGACAATTCCTTTATTAAAAAAAAAGTGTCCCGCGTTGTCCATCCATCTTCAATCATGGCACCCGGACCTGAAAAATAGACGTCAGAGGGGGTGGGGTCACCCATTACGTCACTGGCTGGCCCCGCCCTTGCCTGTATAACAGCTGTCACTGTGAAAAGACAGCAGTCGGCAGGATGCCTCCCATCGAGGCGGAGCTTTTTTCTTTTCTATTTTTTGGGTCCGGGCGCTGTGATTGAAGATGGACGGACATCGCGGGGCGCTTTTTTTTTTTTTTTTTTTTAAGAAAGGAATTGTCAAAAACTGTCTCCTGTCGTTTTTACTTTTTTGATATGGTGTGGGATTCCCCCCAAAATCCATGCCAGACCCTTATCCAAGCAACCAGGCAGGCTGCAGGAAAAAGAGGGGGACGAGAGAGCGCCCCCCCCCCCCTCAAACCGTACCAGGCCACATGCCCTCATACCAGGCCCCTGAAGGGCCTGGTATGGATTTTGGGGGGGACCTTCACGCCAATTTTTTAAAAATTTTGCAGTAGAGTTCCCCCTAATATCCATACCAGACCTGAAGGGCCTGGTATGGATTGAGGGGGGGCAACAACGCCGTTTTTTTCAATGATTTTTTATGTATATTGCCAGGATCCGACAATACATCACAGCCGCAAGCAATTTTAAATTACATTTTTTCCTTTAGAAATTTCATTTTTCTTTGGTACTGTTATAAACATGGGAAAGATGCACTATTTTACAGGCATACTAAGGGGACCCCCAAGCACGATATTTAAAGGAATATTTCATTTTTATTGTTTCACTTTAAGCATTATTAAAATCACTGCTCCCGAAAAAACGGGCGTTTTAAAAACTTTTTTGCATTGATACATGTCTCCTTGGGCAGTACCCGGGTCCCCAAACAATTTTTATGGTAATAACTTGCATATAATCCTTTAAAATGAACACTTTTGATTTTTCACGTTTGTGTCCCATAGACTTTAACCTGTGTTCGCACAAATTTTTTGTCTGTTCGCATGTTCTGGTGCGAACCAAACCGGGGGGTGTTCGGCTCATCCCTAGTCCCGACCTTCCCAGTCCTTCAGACAAGAAGTCCCCCCTCTCCATGATGTCGTCTCACACAGGGCAGACAGTTTTCCTGACAGGGGTCTGTCTTTCAACAGCAACAAGCTGCTCACACTCCACCTTCCACCCCCTTCTGTTCTCACCAGCCCCCTTCTGCTACACCTGGGCACACACCCTGCTGGCTGTCCACTACAGCCGGGCACAGGGTTGGAGATCCTGTCCCACCCAAGACTCTTGGAGATCTCCAAACTACAGAGTCCCATCTGACGATAGCAAAATCGGGAGAAAACTGCCAGAGCAGGTTTCTCAAGTTCAAATCTATACTCTGTAGCCTTGCTGTCAGCAGACATGCAAACCCTGTGACCTTGTCCAACCTATTTCCATAGGCGACAAAGCCTCGCTCTGTCACATATATATATTTTCACTGTTTCACAGTATAAATTAACTCTTTATAGTGGTGATTATCTGCTGTTTTTGCACTATAAGGGGTTATTTTTTGTTTTTTAGCCCCATCACGACAGGTGATACAAAAAGTATGCTGCAGTTACTAAATGTCTTAGTGACAGCAGGCGCAGGTAGCTTGTATCAAGCTACCTGCCTATGAGAAGGGAGTCTGTCATGCATAATATTATATTACAATCCTGTCTGAAAATCTGCAAAACAAAGTTTTAGGTCTTTTTTTCTTTTTCTTTTTTTCCTAAAACACCTCAATACTGGGCACTTTCACCCCTTTCTTTCCCAGACCAATTTTCAGCTTTCAGTGCTCTCACACTTTGAATGACAATTACTCAGTCATGCTACACTGTACCCAAATGAAATTTTTTATCATTTTGTTCACACAAATAGAGATTTCTTTTTGTGGTATTTATTCACCACTGGGTTTTTAATTTTTTATGATATAAGCGAAAATTTTGAAAAAAAACAATATTTTCTACTTTTTGCTTAAAAGGAATCCAATAAAATCAAATTTCATATTAAATTTAGGCCAGAATGTATTCTGCTACATGTTTTGGTAAAAAAAATCCTGAAAAATGTGTAAAAATTGGTTTGTGTGCAAGCTATACAGTCTGCAAGCTATTCTACGTATCATTGAAAATTGGTCAATCCTGATGCCCTAAAATGTCAGGACAGTACAAATATCCCCCATATGACCCCTTTTTGGAAAGAAGACAGTCCGAAGTATTTAGTAAGAGGAATAGTGAATTTTTTGAAGTTGCAATTTTTTCCCACAATGCTTTGAAAAATGAAAAAATATTTTTTTTTCACAAAATTTTCCCCAAAATACATTCTGCTACTCCTCCTGAGTATGGCGATGCCACATGTGTGAGACTTTTCCACAGCCTGGCCATATACAGAGGCCCAACATCCAAGTAGCACCTTCAGGCGTTCTAGGAGCATAGATTATCCATCTAATGTCATGACGACCTATCACAATTTTGAAGGCTCTGGAGCACTAGGACAATGGAAACGCCCACAAAATGACCCCATATTGGAAATCAAACACCCCAACGTATATATTCTATGGGGCATAATGAGTCTTTTGAACATGTCCTTTTTTCCCACACATTTTTGGAAAATGTGGAAAGAAAATGAAAACACGTTTTTCTTACACAAAGTTGTCAATTTATACGATATTTCTAACCCATAGCATGTACATAGCAAAAATTACACCCCAAAATACATTCTGATACTCGTCCTGAGTATGGCAATACCACATGTGTGAGACTGTCAGCCCTCCCTTCTCAGTGCTCAGCTGTCAGTTAATTGCCAGCACTCATCGTTCCACAGTGCCTCATCTGGTGATCATTTCCTGCTCATCAGCTAGCCACTTCTGGCTATTTAACATTTGCATTTATCAACATGGGACATACTTGGACATTCCAACATGACAATGATCCAAAACACAAGACCAAGTCGACCTGTCATTGGCTACAGCAGAATAAAGTGAAGGTTCTGGAGTGGCCATCTCAGTCTCCTGACCTCAATATCACTGAGCCACTCTGGGGAGATCTCATACGTGCAGTTTGTGCAAGACAGTCCAAGAATTTACAGGAACTGGAGGCTGTTTGCCAAGAGGAATGGGCAGCTTTACCATCTGAGAAGATAAAGAGCCTCATCCACAAATACCACAAAAGACTTCAAGCTGTCATTGATGTTAAAGGGGGCAATACACGATATTAAGAACTGGGGTATGTGAACTTTTGATCAGGGTCATTTGTGTAGTTTCTGTTGCCATTATGATTTAAAAAGAGTAAACACAGTTGATTGATTAATAAATGGCTTCAGCCAAACACTAATCATGAGTGAAAGAAAAGTTTTTGTTATCATTCATATTCTCTGAAAAATGGCAAGGAAATCATAAAATTCTGCCAGGGTATGTAAACTTATGAGCACAACTGTATGTTTAGTATTTGTACCATTTTTACCAGTATATTAAAAGGTGTGATTTTTACTGCATTTTCTGTCTCCGTCTGATTCATGGTTCCTGACAGTAGGCAAAGGCCATAAATTCAGAAGAGGCAGGCAATCCACCTAGTGGTAATATTTTTTCCAGGTGGAATAAGCAGGATCACCGCAATGATCAGTTTACCATAACGTTACAGATGCTCCTGATTCACACTGCTCACCTGGATCCTTACACTTTGGCTGGTCCGGTACAACAGGTGGAAAGGGCTGTCCCTGCTGCTGCTCCAGTCTCTGTGCAGGCACCCGCCACAAATATTTCCTCTGTAGGAGGTATGTCTGGTTCTGTTCCACTTCCCCAGCGATTTGGGGCTATCCAGTTCAATACAGAGGGTTTCTCAACCAGGTATGGATATATTTTGAGATGCTGCCCCAGGCGTTTCACACGGACAGAAGCAAAGTAGGCTTAATAATTTCTTTGCTTTCTGATAGAGCTTTGGCTTGGGCAAATCCTCTTTGGGAGACGCAAAAACCCATTGTCCTCTATTACCCAGAGTTTGTGGCTTCCTTTAAAAGGGTATTTGACGTTCCCGCTTGCTCCACTTCTGCTGCCAAGAGCCTCACGTCCATCAACCAGAGTACAAGAACTGTTGCTGATTACACCATTAAATTCTGTACTCTGGCAGCAGAAGTCACTTGGAACAATGAGGCCCTCGTGGCTGCTTTTTCTCATGGTCTCTCAGATAACATCAAAGATGAGATATCAGCCCGAGACATACCTACAAATCTGGAGAAGTTGATCAGGTTTGCCATTTTGATTGACTCCAGACTCCGCGTGTGACCTTCCTTTAAGGAACGCTTGTGGAGGCCTCCTGTACGTTTGGCTGCAAGCTTTGCAATCCCACCCTTGCCTCCCTCACCTCCCATGCCTCCTGGTACCGAGTCTGCCAGTGAAGTAGAACCCATGCAGTTGGGCTTCACACGTCTCTCTGCATAGGAGAGGGCCTTTAGGAGTAGGGAGAGATTGTGCCTTTATTGTGGCCAGGCAGGGCACTTGTTGAAGTCTTGTCCTACCTGTCCGGGAAACGCTTGCACCTGACCTTAGGTGGCGTTGTTACGTTCCCAGTTATCTTGAAGGATAAGCCTTTTGTTCCGGTTACCCTTTCTTGGTCTGAGTCATCCATTGGAACATAGGCTCTAATCGACTCCGCGGCTGCAGGCCTGTTCATATATAGTGCCTTTGTGTCTAAGCACTTGATTCCGCTGCAGCTTCGTGCCACTCCCCTTGCCATTGAGGCTGGTGATGGGAGACCTCTGCAACCTGCCCCTGTGACTCATGAGACTGCGCCATTGACCATGGCCGGAGGGGCTCTTCACCAAGAGATAATTCAATTTCAAGGCATTTCCTCACCTCATTACCCGGTAATTATTGGTTATCCTTAGTTACAGAGGCACCATGGGCGTCCGCAAATAGGGGCAAGGTAGGGCACTTGCCCCCCTGGAATCATCAGGTGTTGGCTTGCAGACTAAGTGTTGTGTTGAAATGTCCGCCGCGGCCGCCGTGGACTTTTTTTTTGAAACGTCTGTTTCGCTGCTGGCTGCTCTGAGCTCTCTGCTCTGTCCTGACACTGACACTGTCCAGCAGGGCCGCCATCAGGGGGTACAGCCGATACACATGTACTGGGCCCGAGTGTCTGCAGGGGCCCGGGGCTCGGTGGCAACCAGGAAGTGTGCAGGAGAGGGGAGCCGAAGGAGATATAGTGCAGGTCTGCAGGAGAGATGCGGCCGTAGGCTAAACATAGTAAGCTGGCACGGCTGGGACTCAGGAAATGGTATGAGGGAGGGACTTAACAGCCTTTCAGTTGCTCATTGGCTGAGGAGGCAGCAGGAGGCGGGCTGCTCCGCCTCCTGCTGCTTCCTTAGCCAGTAGGTACACAGAGTGCACTGTCCATCACTGAAGAGCCTCGTGCTTCCTGTCTTGGTGGGAGGGACAGAATTCCACTGTAAAGAAGCTGCTGCAGAGATTGAGGTAAATGAAAAAAAAAAAAAAAGATTTTTACTGAAGCTTTTAGAAGACATGTGCAGTGCACAGCCTGCGCTCCCCTGTTAATATTAATCACTGTATTGCCAGCCCTATTGCTGTCCTTTTAGCAGAGTGAAGGTGAAAGTAACATTACACATGTGCAGCATAGGTGTCAGCTTATGTCACCATGTTAAAAGACAGCACTATGGGTAGCATTACAGTGATTGTTATTAGTCCAGGTTCACTAAACTAGCCAATGCTCTGAAAAGCAATCCATGCGGATTGCTTTTCAGGCCCCTTTCACATGAGTGGTCCGATCGGGTCCTCCTGTCTGTTTTTTAGGCAACCTGATCGGACTGCCCATTGTTCTCTATGGATCGGCAGATTTAAATGGAAATGTGTCCGTTTACACCCGCCTACCTCTGATCTTATCAGGCAGAAAGAAAAGATGGAAGGGCCTCCATTCCCCTCCATCTGGCTGGATCAGAGGACAGTTGGGTGTAAACGTACGGCATGAGCATACACAGGTCTGTCAGTTACCGCTCAGCTCAACAAGGGATCCACACAGGGCCGTTTTTAAGGCAGGGCAAAAGGGGCAGCTGCCCTGGGCCCTGTCATTGTTGTGGGGCCCAAAGCAGCTGTCTCATACTTGCCAACTATCCTTGTTTAATTTCCCTCGTCCCTTGAGGTTTTAATCCTGTGCTGTGTCCCAATATCTCAGTGTGAAGTGCTGCTACTAATGCTGCCCAGCTCTGCCCTATTGTTGTGTAAAGATGACTCACCTGCAGACCCTGTGTTTACATGTAAATTACCGGCATTCATATGTAAATAGCGGCAGAATTCATATATAAATAGGGACGGCCAGCGGCATTGATATGTATATCATGCCCCCCCGAGGTCATATCCACAGTAATCTCTAGCAACCAATCAACAAGCAGAAATCATGTGCTATAACCTCTATCAACTAATCAGTGAGCCATAATGTGTGCTGTAACCTCTAGCAACCAGTCAGTGAGCGGTATTGATACACTGTAACCTCTGGCAACCAATCGCAATAGCTGCCTGATCTGATTCAGTAAACTAATTTTGAGTCTAGCCGAGTCTATACCGCTTCCCGATTGTCTCCGTTTTTGGCGAATTATGGTTTCCAACCATCCATGTTGCCTAAATAATTTGCTCCTCAAAGAATTTCTGCGCTAGAGGAGAATATCCGTGGTCTTCATTCCACTTGGGTACAGGTCCAAGAGTCCTTGCAATGTGCCAGTGATAGGTATAGACTCCATGCTGACCGCAGACGCCTTCCTACCAGGGTGGGGAGAGGGTCTGGCTGTCATCTCACGAATTTCCGATTCCATGTTCCCTCACTGAAACTGGCACCACGGTTTATTGGGCCTTTCCGTATTCTCCATAAGATCAACCCAGTGGCTTATGCATTAGACCTTCCTTCTAACATGCGTATTTTAAATGTATTTCATGTCTCCTTATTAAAACCCTTGGTGTGCAACTGCTTTACCACCTCGGTACCACGTCCTCGCCCGGGTGAGGAGGAGTATGAGATACAATCAATCATTGACTCCCATAGGTTCCGTGGGCGCATACAGTACCTGGTTCATTGGAAAGGGTACAGTCCGGAGGAGCTCTCTTGGGTATCATCCTCAAACGTACATGATCTTGCTCTTCTCCGTGCTTTCCATAGACGTTTTCCCCTCAAACCTGGTGGTCTAAGGGGGAGGGGTCGTTGAGGAGGGGGTGCTGTCAGGGGGCTCAGCCCTCCCTTCTCAGTGCTCAGCTGTTGGTTAATTGCCAGCACTCATTGTTCCACAGTGCCTCACCTGGTGATCATTTCCTCAACCAGTCCCTTCTGGCTATTTAAATTGCCTGGTTCATTTCTCCCACGCTTTCGCCTTGGTCAAGATATCTGAAGATTCTCTGCTGTGTTCCTGTTAAAGACTTGCCTGGCTGACGTCCCTTCTGGTTCCTGATCCTGTTTGCTGTCTCTGACTATGCTGATCCCTGGCTTCCTGATTTACTGGCTTGCACTGACTGCCCGCTTTGATAACCGAACCCTGGCTATGTTTTGACTATGTTTACTATTTGTACCATTTTTACCACTATATTAAAAGTTGTGATTTTTACTGCATTTTCTGTCTCTGTCTGATTCATTATTCCTGAGAGAGACATTTACACAGCCTGTGGAATTTACACATCTAATTTCCTGACTAGTTATTACATTTTGAAGGCCCTAGAGCACCAGGACAATGGAATTACCCACAAAATGACCACATTCAACAAATGTTGATCAATGAAACAGATGTGTGTAGATGTTGATCACTGGGACAGATGTGTGCAGATGTTAATCACTGGGATAAATTGGACACAGCAATCACGTGATCAGGAGGGTCAATCACAGAGCCCTCCTGCTGAGCGGTGACGCGATGTGTCCGGGGAACACAGGCACACCGGGATCACGCGGCTTCGCAATCGTGATCCTTCTGAGGGACTTTCAGGAACGTCCACTCAGAAGGACAAAACGCCCACCCGGCCGTTTATGTACAGTGGCCGGGTGGGAAGAAGTTAAATTAAAAGTTTGAGTCTGATGATATGTACCAGATTCAACCGGATTTTGTTCCCTAACCATATACGTAGCTGGTTATTCATATTTACCACTGCATATAGATATTCGAAAATAAATTGTCTTTTTTTTAAACTTTGCTTATTAATTAAATTATACACCACACTTTTTTGTGGTTTTATCCAATTAATCGAACCAATATTCGGCCAACTAATCTATTATGAAAAAATAATCTTTATGCCGCGTACACACGAGCGGACTTTCCGGCATACTTGGTCCGGCGTACCGGAGTCCGTCGGACAATTCGATCGTATGTGGGCTCCAGCGGACTTTTTTTTCTCAAAAGATTGACGGACTTAGATTTGAAACATGTTTCAAATCTGTCCGACGGACTTGAGTCAGGTCGAAAAGTCCGCTCGTCTGTATGCTAGTCCGACGGACAAAAACCGACGCTAGGGCAGCTATTGGCTACTGGCTATGAACTTCCTTGTTTTAGTCCGGTCGTACGTCATTACGTACGAATCCGTTGGACTTTGGTTGATCGTGTGTAGGCAAGTCCGTTCATTTGGAAAGTCCGTCGTAAAGTCCGTCGAAAAGTCCGCCGGACAAAGTCTGCCGTAAAGTCCGGTCGTGTGTACGCGGCATAAGTTGCAGCCCTATATTGGATTGTTAAAAATAACTATTGTTTGTATTGCTGCTACAATGATATTGGTTTAAAATGAAGGTGTGTGCTGTGAAAATAGGAAAACACCTTAAAGCGGTAATAAACTCTTTAACATGGGAGTGGTCCATCGAGTTTTTTTTTTTTGGGGGGGGGTTTGTTTCGTTTACTTTTTTGTTTGAGTATAGATCTATGTTTGTCCCAAGTATGTTTGAATCCACTTACTGTTGAGTGCTTTCTGACCTCCTTTTGAAAATTCTAATTACCTGATTTTTTTTTGCATTTTCTGTGTCTCTGTGAGGTCAGAGAAGGTTGGAACCCCTCATGTGTGTACTTTTTCTGGGTCAGTGATCAATCAGAAAGTTTTGAAGACCTTGAATCAGAATGACAGCCTTACATTTAGCATTTCAGTAGAACAGTTCTGCAATGGAAGCCTTCATATGCTCTCACTGTAAATGAAATATTTGAAATGCATTCGCATATAAGGCCTAGCTCAATAGGCCTCATAGGGGAAGAGTGTTCTAAAGGAAAAGTTTTTCTTGTTGCCTGTAGTTACTTATCAGGATTCTAGATTCATTTACAGCTGTTAAAAATGCAGCTGGAAAATGATTGGTTGGAATGGACAGCAACACTTTTTTAAGACTGCTTTTATACAGGAGTTTCTATCTTTAAAAACACTTTCCCAACTAGATCTACACTGCATGTGTTACAAACAATATTGCTTTGTCATAGTGGCATTGATAATATTGGCATTAAAGATGAGCAAATCTGCCTAGGTTTAATTTGTGGGGGGTTTGTTGAATCCTGCTTGAAATCCATGAAACCTGCACTTACCATAGAACCCCATTGAAGACTACGAGGGCGAACTTGATACTAATTTCTGGCTATTTTTAAAGCTAAAGCAGGTCATACACAGTTTGAATCTTGGCCGGTTCAGCAGAAACTGCCCAAGATTCAAACCGTGTATGGGCAGGCTGAATGTACCAATTTGATTGATCAATCAACTTGTGTACAACCAGCATGTCGGGTTTTACCTGCAGTTATCGCTAACGGCCGCTATAGCCGTTAGCAATAATCACTGTCTTCTCCTGGCAGGGACAGCCCTAATCCCACCCCCCACCAGGAGAAAGCAATGGCCCGGCAGAAGGGATTCCTGCATTAACACTGTCTGTGTTAATGAGAAAATGGCCAGCCTAACAGACAAGATTTTGACAAAAAAAGTGCATGGGGAGCTGAACACTACCATGGGGGACATTTACCAAAGCAAGAAAAAAATATATAAATACCATATAGCAATGAGAGGGTCATTTTATTGTGACTTTATGGGTGACATGGAAAAAACACCAAGTGTATGCTGTAGACATATTGTCACGGTATTTCAACCCTATGAAAAAACAATTGCAGACAGATACAATTAGGTAATATGCACTTGCCTTCTGTTATTACTGTAGTGCATGTGAATAGAGACAGGCTGTCAATGGGCAACAGGACCTCAGAAGCTTTAAGATGTAACAACATAAAATAGAAAAAATTACTGCGCTGGTAGACATAAAATATATGTGTGCAAGCAGCTGGCAAAGACACAATAGAACTTATTGGGATAAACACAATAAAACAATAAACATTGCCTTGCTAAACATTAATAATAAGGCCCCTTTCACACGATCGGACCGTTCAGGTCCGCCAGTCAGTTTTGACGGCGGACCTGAACGGGCGATCCATGTTAGCCTATGGAGCGTCGGATGTCAGCGGAGACATGTCCGCTGACATCCGACCCCGTCCGATCCGCTAAAAGCAGACGTATGGCTCTACGTCCAGATCCGTCGCTGGCGGATCGGGTGAGATCTGACGAAAACGGACACGCTGTCCGTTTTCGTCCGATCCCTCCATAGGCGGCAGCGGCGCCTGACAAGCCCCTCCCCGCTCAGTGAGCAGAGAGGGACCTGTCATCCGCCGGCTCATCGGAGATCAACGGACAGATCTCCCGCTGAGCCGGCTGACCGAGGCGGGCTCCGTAGAAACGGAGCCCGCCTCGTGTGAAAGGGGCCTAAGTGTCCATAAATGAAAACAAATCATGCTGTCCTTTTTAACCACTTCAGCCCCGGAAGGATTTACCCCCTTCCTGACCAGAGCACTTTTTACAATTTGGCACTGCGCCGCTTTAACTGCTAATTGCGCAGTCATGCAATGCTGTACCCAAACGAAATTTGCGCCCTTTTCTTCCCACAAATAGAGCTTTCTTTTGATGGTATTTGATCACCTCTGCTGTTTATATTTTTTGCGCTATAAACGGAAAAAGACCGAAAATTTTGAAAAAAATGATATTTTCTACTTTTTGTTATAAAAAAATCCAATAAACTCAATTTTAGTCATACATTTAGGCCAAAATGTATTCGGCCACATGTCTTTGGTAAAAAAATGTCAATAAGTGTATATTTATTGGTTTGCGCAAAAGTTATAGCGCCTACAAACTAGGGTACATTTTCTGGAATTTACACAGCCTTTAATTTATGACTGCCTATGTCATTTCTTGAGGTGCTAAAATGGCAGGGCAGTACAACCCCCCCCCAAATGACCCCATTTTGGAAAGTAGACACCCCAAGGAAATTACTGAGAGGCATGTTGAGCCCATTGAATATTATTTTTTTTTGTCCCAAGTGATTGAATAATGACAAAAAAAAAATTTTACAAACAGTTGTCACTAAATGATATATTGCTCACACAGGCCATGGGCATATGTGGAATTGCACCCCAAAATACATTCAGATGCTTCTCCTGAGTACGGGGATACCACATGTGTTGGACTTTTTGGGAGCCTAGCCGCGTACAGGGCCCCGAAATCCAATCACCGCATTCAGGATTTCTAAGGGCGTAAATTTTTGATTTCACTCCTCACTACCTATCACAGTTTTGAAGGCCATAAAATGCCCAGATGGCACAAACCCCCCCAAATGACCCCATTTTGGAAAGTAGACACCCCAAGCTATTTGCTGATGGGCATGTTGAGTCCATGGAATATTTTATATTTTGACCCAAGTTGCGGGAAAGTGACAATTTTTTTTTTTTGCACAAAGTTGTCACTAAATGATATATTGCTCACACAGGCCATGGGCATATGTGGAATTGCACCCCAAAATACATTTGGCTGCTTCTCCTGAGTATGGGGATACCACATGTGTGGGACTTTTTGGGAGCCTAGCCGCTTACAGGGCTCCGAAAAACAATCACCGCCTTCAGGATTTCTAAGGGCGCAAATTTTTGATTTCACTCTTCACTGCCTATCACAGTTTCGGAGGCCATGGAATGCCCAGGTGGCACAAACCCCCCAAATGACCCCATTTTGGAAAGTAGACACCCCAAGCTATTTGCTGAGAGGCATGGTGAGTATTTTGCAGCTCTCATTTGTTTTTGAAAATAAAGAAAGGCAAGAAAAAACATTTTTTTTTTTCTTTTTTCAATTTTCAAAACTTTCTGACAAAAAGTGAGGTCTGCAAAATACTCACTATACCTCTCAGCAAATAGCTTGGGGTGTCTACTTTCCAAAATAGGGTCATTTGGGGGGGGGGGGGGGGTTTGCCACCTGGGCTTTCATGGCCTCCGAAACTGTGATAGGCAGTGAAGAGTAAAATCAAAAATTTACGCCCTTAGAAAGCCTGAAGGCGGTGCTTGGTTTTCGGGGTCCCGTACGCGGCTAGGCTCCCAAAAAGTCTCACACATGTGGTATCCCCATACTCAGGAGAAGCAACAGAATGTATTTTGGGGTGTAATTTCACATATTCCCATGGCATGTTTGAGCAATATATTATTTAGTGACAACTTTGTGCAAAAAAAAAAAAAAAATATTTTTCCCGCAACTTGTGTCACAATATAAAATATTCCATGGACTCGACATGCCTCTCAGCAAATAGCTTGGGGTGTCTACTTTCCAAAATGGGGTCATTTGGGGGGTTTTGAACTGTCCTGGCATTTTATGCACAACATTTAGAAGCTTATGTCACACATCGCCCACTCTTTAACCACTTGAAGACAAAGCCCTTTCTGACACTTTTTGTTTACATGAAAAAATTATTTTTTTTTGCAAGAAAATTACTTTGAACCCCCAAACATTGTATATTTTTTTAAAGAAAATGCCCTACAGATTAAAATGGTGGGTGTTTCATTTTTTTTTTCACACAGTATTTGCGCAGCGATTTTTCTTTTTTTTGGGGGGAAAAAACACACTTTAAAATTTTAATGAACTAAAACACACTATATTGCCCAAATGTTTGATGAAATAAAAAAGATGATCTTAGGCAGAGTACATGGATACCAAACATGACATGCTTTAAAATTGCGCACAAACGTGCAGTGGCAACAAACTAAATACATTTTTAAAAGCCTTTACAGGTTACCACTTTAGATTTACAGAGGAGGTTTACTGCTAAAATTACTGCCCTCGATCTGACCTTCACAGTGATACCTCACATGCATGGTGCAATTGCTGTTTACATTTGACGCCAGACCGACGCTTGCGTTCGCCTTTGCGTGAGAGCAGGGGGGGACAGGGGTGTTTTTTTTTGTGTTTTTTTTTTCTTTATTATTTTTTTGCTTTTTTATCTTATTTTTAAACTGTTCCTTTCATTTTTTATTTTTTTTTATCATTTTTATTGTTATCTCAGGGAATGTAAATATCCCCTATGATAGCAATAGGTAGTGACAGGTACTCTTTTTGAAAAAATTGGGGTCTATTAGACCCTAGATCTCTCCTCTGCCCTCAAAGCATCTGACCACACCAAGATCGGTGTGATAAAATGCCTTCCCAATTTCCCAATGGCGCTGTTTACATCCGGCGAAATCATGAAATCAAAGTCATGAAATGCTCGTAGCTTCCAGTTTCTTAGGCCATAGAGATGTTTGGAGCCACTCTGGTCTCTGATCAGCTCTATGGTTAGCTGGCTGAATCACCGGCTGCATTCTCAGGTTCCCTGTTGGGACAGGAGAGCCAGAGAAAAACATGGAAGACGGTGGGGGGGGGGCATTTCCTCCCACTGCTTGTAAAAGCAGTCTAGAGGCTAATTAGCCGCTAGGATTGCTTTTACATGAAAGCCGACCGTTGGCTGAAAAGAATGATACCAAGATGATACCTAAACCTGCAGGCATCATTCTGGTATAACCACTCAAAGTCCAAACATACCAGTACGTTACTGGTCCTTGTTGGGCATATATTGTAATCTTTTTTTTTTCATGCAGCCTGTGGGCTGAACGAAAAAAAGAGATTGATCGGTGGGTATGCCCACCATTAGAATACCTCACTTCATCCAACCATTTATATATGCTGAAGCAGGGGGGCATCCTCCCACAAAAAGTAGGAGCAAATCGCTCCTCTGTCCCTGCTGCCCCCATGCTTTGGCATATATCACCTGTAACTTTTGTAACTGTAACCGGTTCCAGGTTCAGGTCTCTCAAAATGCGATGGCATCTTGGGAGACCCTGTGAAAGTGTGCCTAGTCTGTGCAATGCTGTACCCTACGCTAATACTCAACTAGTGTATGGTAGTGTTAAAAACATTCACCAATGCAAAGACCAGGATTGTCAGGACAGGAGGGACAATAATAGCGGGTGTCACGCCTATATCCGTGCTTGCTGCAGACACGACATCTTTTTTGGGGGGGTTCGTCGGGTAGGGGTACTCGGGAGGACATAAAGAAAATGCCTCTTATGCAGCCGACTGCATTTAGTTGGGGATGTGAATGGGGGAAGTACGGGTGCTGCAAAAGTGGTGGGTTCCCAATTAGGATTGGCGAATGCAGCAGAAAGGGCACTATGGGCACAACGGGCCTGTGTTTGTCTTCTTCTTGGTGACAACGGGACACTACTTGTGCTTGCCACCTCACCAGCTTAAACTGCACTTATGGGATTTGCCACGTCACCAAGTGTTACTGCAGTGCTGGTTTGACTACGACCGGGGTGTACTAGGCCGCTGGTGCTTGCCCCTTCACCAAAACGCTACCAAAAAAACTGTTAGCGATCGCAGGGATCAGGCCTGCCTCTGCGAATGCTGCAGTTATGCGTTTAGTGTTTTGTAAGTGACAGTGATCGATCGATACTGCACTTGGGTGGGCTGGGCTGGGCAGAGGGGCAAAACGCAGGTGCTAGCAGGTATCTGGACTGATCCCGCTAACACTGCGTTTTTGGGAACCTAAATTGCTGGGGACGCTAGTATAGATTTGATCGGATCAGATATTGATCTGTTCAGATACTATATCACTAAGGGAGGTGTATAGTGCGTGCGTGGGTGTTAGCGGTACTGGCAATAACCTGACACTGCCTGGGGCGATGCAGACCCTATCTGACCCTAAAACCTAAGTTATATCACCGCCGGGCGATCAGGGGGCTAAACCTTTATTCGGTAATAAACGGTGGGTGCCCTGACACTATAAAAAATAAACGAACTAACCAGCGTCACCCGTAATAGTTATACAGTGATCACTGGTGAAAGGGTTAACTAGGGGGCAATCAAGGGGTTAAAACCTTTATTAGGTAGTATATGGGGGTCCCTGACGGCGAACCTATATATTTACCTTCCTAACTAGCGTCACCAGTGACACTAATACAGCGATCAGAAAAATGATCGCTTAGTGACACTTGCGACGGGGGGTGATCAAGGGGTTAAAACTTTATTAGGGGGGGTTAGGTGGGTACCCTAGACCTAAAGGGGGCCTAACACTAACTGTCCTACCACACTAACTGTCACAAACCGACACCAATGCAGTAATCAGAAAAAAAACTGCTTGGTGTCAGTGTGACGGGGACGGGGGGGGTGATCGGGGGTGATCAGGGGTGATCGGGGGGTGATGGGGGGTGTACAGTATGTCTGGCATGATCTACTGTGTGTGTTGTGCACTCACATCGATGTCTTCTCTCCTCGGCGCCGGAACAGAAAATACAGAGCCGAGGAGAGATGACATCACTTCCTCTGCCTCTGTTTACTATACAGAGGCAGAGGAAGATTCTCATTGGCTGGGAGCGATCGCGAGGGGGGGGCTACGAATGGATGGCCTCCCCTTCACGTCTGATAGCTCCCGGACAGAAGCCGACTGCCTCGGTCACTGGGGGGGGGGGTCCGATCTGACCCCCCGGCCGCGGGCAGGCAAGGACTTGTATATAAGTCCTTATGCCTGCCTGTGCCATTGTGCCGACGTACATTGTCGTGCGGTGGTCGGCAACTGGTTAATGAATGAGTATGCGTAAAATTAATGAATTTTAATGATAAGTATCCAACTAGAGTGAATGACATACTGTAAATGTATGTGCTGGTCACCCAAGTGCACCTCCACCACAAATCAAATGAAATTGCTCCTTACCAGAGTTCTAGACTCCAAATTATAAGATTCTAGACAAACATAGCAGTCAGCTCCCTCTGCTGTGCTGAAGGTAATGGTGTAATCATGGCTGCTGATAAAGGTTACTCCATAACAGGACCAATAAGGAAAAGGTAAAAGGCCCACATAGTGTAAAACTGTTGGATAGTTAAATAAAACGTAATGATACTAAACCAGTGGTTCTCAACTCCTGTCCTTAGGACCCACTAACAGGCCAGGTTTGCAAGATAACTGAAATACATCACAGGTAATATCATTTGCTGCTCAGTGATTGCAGTATTCTAGTCTGCATCTCCCCAAGGTAATACATAAAACCTGGCCTATTGGTGGGTCCTGAGGACTGGAGTTGAGAACCACTGGAATAAACACTTACAAGAATCCAGTAAAATCCAGCATTTGGTAATTGAAAACATTCCCAGGAATCGATCAACGTGTGCAGTTTTGGCATGCGTGGTAACCTTACGGACATGGACTCTGTCCTATGCGTTTCATCAGAGCTGATGTCATTGGGGGCATGGAAGTTTCCCTTCATTATAAAGAACAGCACGATTTGTTTTCATTTATGGACACTTGTTCACTTATTATTAACGTTTAGCGCGGCAACGTTTATTGTTTTATTAAGGTGTAACAAAGCATGAAAAAAGGCAAAAACCCTTCCCTTTCCACACTCCCGAATTCTCCTAGGTACCCAGTTATTTGTTACCTATATGACATTCAGTAGGTTTACATCTACTTCAGGCCTGCCAGTACCCACAAGCCCTATACTAATCTCTCCTTAATATAGTTGGTTAGTAGCACTCCCTGTGCTTTATGTATTACAGCTAAAGCACTTTGTCAATATGGCTGCTATGACATCACCCTTTTATAGTGAGGGGGCTGATTTAGCCAAAAGTCCCTTTTCAGCCTTTCTAAGCCGGCTGATCTGTGCGAAGGCCAGGCAGTGCATTATGATTAAAAGAATTCCGACATAAATTCACCAGGACCACAAATTTTGAACCCAAGCCCTCTTCTGTATTTGGCATTTGTTCAGTAACCTTCTTGCCTAGTTTATTTAGGTTGGAGGAAAACACCACATTGTATAATATATGTTAGGCATTGTTATTCTTCCAACCTATTTAAGATAAGTAAGAGGAATGATAAGAATGTGCTATGTAAACTGTCAGGTCAGCTCTAGCACAGGTCTGCACTAGCTAATAAGACAAGAGCTGGCTTGGCAACAACTCTCTACAGTATTTTGCAAATGTTTATTAAATAAATATATATTTAATAGATGTTATTACAGTAATTTAATAAATACAGTATGCGTTGAGTTTTGCTTTGCAGAGTGAAAGATCACTTTTATGTTGAATTGTTGAATTATGCCAGAATCGGCATATCAGCAAATGTCAAATTACTCCCTCCGAAGAGATATCATATTAGATGGGAATTAGATGGGGATCCATCAGCAGTTAATTAATCATACTGCTAAACATGGAGCATCTTCTTCTACAAATAAAAAGGTTATATAAAATGTTAAAATATGTAGATATTAGAGTAATATTCCACCCTTTACTCAAAATATCACCACTGTGCCTCCAATACCATAAAATAGATTAAAGTGTATTGAGCTGCCCCTATCATGTTTGGCATGATCGCTGCTTAATCAGAAAGAAGATAAATGTTTAGATTACTTTGGAGTAGCATTAACTTTGCCCTGATCCCTGTTACGCTGTGCTCTGGATTCCCTGTATGATAGCTATTTGACTACTGCGGGGACACGAGGTGTGCGCATGCGCATTGGATTTCCTATTAGACGGGAGATAGGAGGGGATAAAAGGGATGAGAGTCATCCCGCACAGCCAATCCCATGATTAAGTCAATCTGTGACAAAACATGTCGGGGGCGTGGCTGTTATGCGTGACGTGTGACGCTGGAAGCTGCACCATAGGAGAGGTGATTCGATCGAGCGGAGGACCATTGAGGAGGGGGTGAGATTGGAAGATTTAGCATTAGCACACCTCGGGTCCACCGTGAGCGTTCATTGTCAGCTGTGTTATCTACTGTGTTTGGAGTTGCTGTGTATTGCACTTTGCTTTTGCTGGTTTGAAACATGTAAAATGTGAGTGGATCTTTTAAAGATTGTAGTGGTTTTAATAAACTTGCTGTGCTGTTTTACACTATGGGAGCACTTTATTATTTTTCATGTGGAGCGATCCTTATACACATTGCTGGATATCGGATTGATCTTATTACCCAGGTGTGTGGTAAAAAAGCGTGTTTGCCTTGCATGAAAGTTCTGGCAATTGGAGTCAGTGAGTGCGTTTCTAAAGGGAGTGGGTTCACCTATCACTTTGGTGAGGTGGAAGACACAGAAAAGTCACTCAATCATCAAGATTCCTATTTTTTGTTACTTTATTTTTGCACTTTTATTTATAATTTTTGTCCACTGTTATATATTTATGGACTATTAATTTAATATGTAATTCATTTAGTCACTCACATTTAGCACATGGTGGTGTGATTAAGTTGATATACACTGTATTAACATATTGTGATTTTTTTTGACTCATGTCTGTATCAGGTTAGCACTTGGTGAACATTTTATGTTGTTTATATTTCATATATTGTTTTCAGACACTGATTTGCACTGTTATATAATGGAGCGCCTCTTTGTTCTTCCTATATATCTAGAGAGTGATTAGGTGTATGGGAGTGATTTAGGTGTATGGATATATTAGACAGAATATTGCTTTTCTTATATAAAATGTTAGTGTTGATCTTAAAGCTGTATTAAACTTTACTTTTTTAACTCCACTTTGTTTTTTTTGTTTTTTTAAGCTAAATGGCCTCCAAATTGTTTATGCCATAACGTGGTAGTATGCACTGCATATTGGCATTATGATAGACTTACCTGTCAAATAAAGACCCCCGATGCTGCGATCTCACCATTTCAGCTGTTCCCAGGTGCATCTATCTTCACCCAGTTTTCCTTCTGGGTTCTGTCTGTTCAGTTGCTTGATTGGCCAGGCCGCGATGATGTCACATCATCAAGGCACAAGTGGGTATGATAAATGTATGCTGAGCTGTGCATGTGCGACTCAGTGTACATGACAGCTTACAGGCAGGGGGAAGCATCTATGGCAGAAGAGAACAATATGGTCTCTTCTAAAAACTCTACCTGTCAGAGTCTTTTTAAAAATTGAGTTTAATACCACTTTAACCACTTCAGCCCCAGAGGATTTGGCAGCTCAATGACTGGAGGACTTTTTACAATTTGGCACTGCGCTGCTTGAACTGGTAATTGCGCGGCCATGCAATGTTGTACCCAAGCGAAATTTGCGTTCTTTTTTTCCCCACAAATAGAGCTTTCTTTTGATGGTATTTGCCTCTGCGATTTTTATTTTTTGCGATATAAACGGAAAAAGACCGAAAATTTTGAA
This sequence comes from Lithobates septentrionalis, assembly GCA_037952835.1. Classification (NCBI taxonomy): domain Eukaryota; kingdom Metazoa; phylum Chordata; class Amphibia; order Anura; family Ranidae; genus Lithobates; species Lithobates septentrionalis. The sequence goes on along the minus strand of JBBDGP010000687.1, from coordinate 4,234,244 downwards.
AAAAAATAATATTTTCTACTTTTTGTTATAAAACAAATGTAATAAACTCAATTTAAGGCATACATTTAGGTCAAAATGTATTCAGCCACATGTCTTTGGTAAAAAAAAATGTCAATAAGCGTATATTTATTGGTTTGCGCAAAAGTTATAGCGTCTACAAACTAGGTTACATTTTCTGGAATTTACGCAGCTTTTAGTTTATGACTGCCTATCTCATTTCTTGAGATGCTAAAATGGCAGGGCAGTACAATCCCCCCCCCCCCCAATGACCCAATTTTGGAAAGTAGACACCCCAAGGAAATTGCTGAGAGGCATGTTGAACCCATTGAATATTATATTTTTTTGTCACAAGTGATTGAAAAATGACAAAAAAAAAACAAATTACACAAAGTTGTCACTAAATGATATATTGCTCACACATGGCATCGTTATATGTGGAATTACACCCCAAAATACATTCTGCTGCTTCTTCCGAGTATGGGGATACCACATGTGTGGGACTTTTTGGGAGCCTAGCCATGTGCAGGACCCCGAAAACCAATCACTGCCTTCAGGATTTCTAAGGGTGTAAATTTTTGATTTCACTCCTCACTACCGATCACAGTTTTGAAGGCCATAAAATGCCAAGATAGCACAAACCCCCCCAAATTACCCCATTTTGGAAAGTAGACACCCAAGCTATTTGATGAGAAGCATGTTGAGTCCATGTAATAGTTTATATTTTGCCACAAGTTGCGGGAAAATTACAAACTTTTTTTTTTTTGCACAAGGTTGTCACTAAATGATCTATTGCTCAAACATGCCATGGGCATATGTGAAATTACACCCCAAAATACATTCTGCTGCTTCTCCTGAGTACGGGGATACCACATGTGTGAGCCTAGCAATGTACAGGACCCCGAAAACCAATAACCACCTTCAGGCTTTCTAAGGGCGTAAAATGGTGATTTCACTTCCTCACTACCTATCACAGTTTCGGAGGCCATGAAATGACAAGATAGCACAAAACCCCCCAAATGACACCCATTTTGGAAAGCTAAAGCTATTTGCTGAGAGGCATGTTGAGTCCATGGAATATTTTATATTTTGCCACAATCACAATTTTTTTTTTTTCTTACACAACATTCTCACTAAATGATATATTGTTCAAACATGGCATGATTATATGTGGAATTACACCCCAAAATACATTCTGCTGCTTTTCCTGAGATACCACCATGGGCGTCCGCAGAAATTTTTTCGGGGGGGGGGGGGGGGGCGCTTTGGCAGCAGCAATGCACAGTCGCATTTAACCCTTTCTTCGACCGTTAGCGGGGGTTAAAAGCGCCCCGCTAGCGGCCGAATAGCGCCGCTAAAACAATGGTAAAGCGCCGCTAAAACTAGCGGCACTTTACCGATAATGTGGCCAGATGGGAGTGTGAAATAGCTCTTGAGATAATTCATCTTTACTCTATGCCCATATAAATATAGCCTAGAGAATGTACAGTGGCTTGCAAAAGTATTCGGCCCCCTTGAACTTTTCAACCTTTTGCCACATTTCAGGCTTCAAACATAAAGATATAAAATTTTTATTTTTTGTGAAGAATCACCAACAAGTGGGACACAATTGTGAAGTGGAACGAAATCTATTGGATATTTTAAACTTTTTTAGCAATTAAAAAACTGAAAAGTGGTGCGTGCAAAATTATTCGGCCCCTTTACTTTCAGTGCAGCAAACTCACTCCAGAAGTTCAGCAAGGATCTCTGAATGATCCAATGTTGTCCTAAATGACTGATGGTGATAAATAGAACCCACCTGCGTGTAATCAAGTCTCTGTATAAATGCACCTGCTCTGTGATAGTCTCAGGGTTCTGTTGAAAGCGCAGAGAGCATCATGAAGACCAAGGAACACACCAGGCAGGTCCGTAATACTGTTGTGGAGAAGTTTAAAGCCGGATTTGGATACAAAAAGATTTCCCAAGCTTTAAACATCCCAAGGAGCACTGTGCAAGCGATCATTTTGAAATGGAAGGAGTATCAGACCACTGCAAATCTACCAAGACCTGGCTGTTCCTCTAAACTTTCAGCTCAGACAAGGAGAAGACTGATCAGAGATGCAGCCAAGAGGCCCATGATCACTCTGGATGAACTGCAGAGAACTACAGCTGAGGTGGGAGAGTCTGTCCATAGGACAACAGTCAGTCGTACACTGCACAAATCTGGCCTTTATGGAAGAGTGGCAAGAAGAAAGCCATTTCTCAAAGATATCCATAAAAAGTCTCGTCTAAAGTTTGCCACAAGCCACCTGGGAGACACACCAAACATTTGGAAGAAGGTGCTCTGGTCCGATGAAACCAAAATCGAACTTTTTGGCCACAATGCAAAACGATATGTTTGGCGTAAAAGCAACACAGCTCATCACACTCAACACACCATCCCCACCGTGAAACATGGTGGTGGCAGCATCATGGTTTGGGCCTGCTTTTCTTCAGCAGGGACAGGGAAGATGGTTAAAATTGAGGGGAAGATGGATGCAGCCAAATACAGGACCATTCTGGATGAAAACCTGTTGGAGTCTGCAAAAGACCTGAAACTGGGACGGAGATTTATCTTCCAACAAGACAATGATCCCAAACATACAGCAAAATCTACAAAGGAATGGTTCACAAATAAACGTATCCAGGTGTTAGAATGGCCAAGTCAAAGTCCAGACCTGAATCCAATCGAGAATCTGTGGAAAGAGCTGAAAACTGCTGTTCACAAACGCTCTCCATCCAACCTCACTGAGCTCGAGCTGTTTTACAAGGAAGAATGGGCAAGAATTTTAGTCTCTCGATGTGCAAAACTGATAGAGACATACCCCAAGCGACTTGCAGCTGTAATCGCAGCAAAAGGTGGCTCTACAAAGTATTAACGCAAGGGGGCCGAATAATTTTGCACGCCCCACTTTTCATTTTTTATTAGTTAAAAAAGTTTCAAAAATCCAAAAGATTTCGTTCCACTTCACAATTGTGTCCCACTTGTTGGTGATTCTTCACAAAAAATAAAAATTTTATATCTTTATGTTTGAAGCCTGAAATGTGGCAAAAGGTTGAAAAGTTCAACGGGGCCGAATACTTTCGCAAGCCACTGTACATCTTTCTATATTGCAATGTATTGCAATACATCTGTTGTGGCCATATTTTGATCTTTATGAGAACAGCCTATACTGTATAGGTTGTTTTCATCAAGATCAAAATATGGCCACAACAGATGTATTGCAATACATTGCAAATAGAAAGATGTACATTCTCTAGGCTATATTTATATGGGCATCATGGACTGGTATGCCTGAGAGACTGAGTAACTTCCATACAAAGTGAAGAAGATATTATAACACACAACACAAATATTTTTTTCCAGCAATAGCTCAGCTGTCCAACTTTCCAAGCAATACATATATATATATTCTCCTCCTAACTGGCACAGTGGCACTGTGCTGTTACCTGTGGTTCTTCAGTGATGCGATAGCACTGGCAGCGTATTCTCTCTTGGCCACTGCCGCCAGCCGGATCGGCATAGCGACATTACACAGGCAGGCTGAGGCAGCCAATCACATTCCGGAACAGCCGAGATGTCGAGCAGAGGCCCAAGCGGCAGTCAGAGCCAATCCGATGATCGGGCCAGGGGTGAGGGAGGGAGGGACGGATGCCTGTATCAATCTGTGATAAGTCGGACAGACTGAGAGCAGCCCCAGGCCAGCAGAAGTAGAAAAAAAAGTCCACGGCTGCCGCGGCGGCCATTGCGTTACACAGGGCAACAGTCTTCACTCTTCAACACCTTCTTATAGAGGTCGAACGATATGGGTTTTTCTATGGCCGATGCCAATATTTAGAAATCGGGGCGGCCGATGGCCGATATATGATGCCGATTTTTGCGGCCGATATTTTAGGCCGATTTTTTTTTGGTAGGTGGCACTGGCAGGCACTGACAGGTGGCACTGGTTGGCACTGGCAGATGGCACTGGTTGGCACTGGCAGGTTGCACTGACAGGTGACACTGGCAAGTGGCACTGGTTGGCACTGGCAGGTGGCACTGATTGACACTGGAAGGTAGCACTGACAGGTGACACTGGCAAGTGGCAGTGATTGCCAAGTGGCACTGGATGGCACTGGCAGGTGGCACTGGATGGCACTGGCAGGTGGCACTGGTTGGCACTGGCAGAAGGCACTGATTGGCACTGGCAGGTGGCACTGGCAGGCACTGATTGGCACTGGAAGGTGGCACTGGCAGGTGGCACTGATTGGCACTGGCAGGTGGCACTGAATGGCACTGGCAGATAGCACTGGCAGGTGGCATTGGCAGATGGCACTGATTGGCACTGGCAGGTGGCATTGGTTGGCAGGTCGCACTGGCTGGCACTGGCAGGTGGCACTGGCAGGCACTGGTTGGCATTGGCAGATGGCACTGGCAGGTGGCACTGGCAGATGGCACTGATTGGCACTGGCAGGTGGTACTGGTTGGCAGGTGGCACTGGCAGGCACTGGTTGGCATTGGCAGATGGCACTGGCAGGTGGCACTGGATGGCAATGGCAGGTTTCACAGCCGATAGTGTAACTGTGTGAAACTGTATGGAGAGAGAGAGGGGAGCTGATAAATTCAGCGTGATATTGGAGGTGGGCGGGACCGGGGTGGGCGGGACCGGGGGTGGGCTCGACCCAGCAGCTACACCTTCTTATAGAGGTCAACCGATATGGGTTTTGCTATGGCCGATGCCGATATTTACAATTTGGGGCGGCCAATGGCCGATATATGATGCCGATTTTTGCGGCCGGTATTTTAGGCCGATTTTTTTTTGGCAGGTGGTACTGGCAGGCACTGACAGGTGCCACTGGTTGGCACTGGCAGATGGCACTGGCAGGTAGCACTGACAGGTGGCACTGTCAAGTGGCACTGATTGCCAGGTGGCACTAATTGGCACTTGCAGGTGGCACTGGATGGCACTGACAGGTGGCACTGGTTGGCACTGGCAGATGGAACTGATTGGCACTGGCACTGGCAGGTGGCACTGACAGGTGACACTGGCAGGCACTGATTGGCACTGGCAGGTGGCACTGATTGGCACTGGCAGATGGCACTGGCAGGTGGCACTGGTTGGCACTGGCAGGTGGCACTGGCAGGCACATGTTGGCATTGGCCGATGGCACTGGCAGGTGGCACTGGCAGATGGCACTAATTGGCACTGGCAGGTGGCACTGGTTGGCAGATGGCACTGGCAGGCACTGGTTGGCATTGGCAGATGGCACTAGCAGGTGGCACTGGATAGCAATGGCAGGTTTCACAGCTGATAGTGTAACTGGGTGAAACTGTATGGAGAGAGAGAGGGGAGCTGACAAATTCAGCGTGATGTCGGAGGTGGGTGGGACCGGTGGTGGGCAGGACCCAGCAGCTATCCAGCCAATGATTTGCTGTTTAAGAAAGGGGCGGGCCACATACACGTAGCGGCCCGCCCTGATCCCATCTCATTGGCTGGTGTTGGATAGCTGGGTCCCGCCCACCCTGGGTCCCGCCCACCCCGCCATCCAACCTCAATTTTGACAGCTCCTCTCTCTCTCCATACAGTTTCACACACCGCGGCGCTGCTCTGCCAACAGAGTGTGGAGACCTCTACCTTCTAACGATTCTAGGGGGGGCAATTGCCCCCCCATTGCTCTATGCTGCGGACGCCCGTGGATACCACATTTGTGGAACTTTTTGGGATCCTAGCCACGTACAGGACCCCGAAAACCAATCACAGCCTTGAGGCTTTCTACATTTTTTATTTTATTCCTCACTGCCTATCACAGTTTTAGATGCCATGAAATGCCCAGTTAGCACAACCCCCCCCCCCCTAAATGACCCCATTTTGGAAAGTAGACACCCCAAGCTATCTGCTGAGAGGCATGTTGAGTATTTTGCAAATCTCACTTTTTGTCACAAAGTTTTGAAAATTGAAAAAAGAAAAAAAAATACATTTTTCTTTTCTTTCTTCATTTTCAAAAATAAATGAGATATGCAAAATACTCACCATGCCTCTTAGCAAATACCTTGGGGTATCTACTTTCCAAAATGGGGTCATTTAGGGGGGTTTTGTGCTATCTGGACATTTCAGGGCCTCCGTAACTGTGATAGATAGTGAGGAGTAAAATCCACAATTTTATGCCGTTAGAAAGCCTGAAGGCGCTGCTTGGATTTGGGTCCTGTAAGTGGCTGGGCTCCCAAAAAGTCTCACACATGAGGTATCCCTGTACACAGGAGAAGCAGCAGAATGTATTTTTGGGTGTAATTCCACATATAACCATGCCATGTTTGAACAATATATAATTTAGTGACAACTTTGTGTAAAAAAAAAAAAATTTAATTTTCCCGAAACTTGTGGCAAAATATAAAATATTCCATGGACACAACATGCCTCTCAGTAAAAAGCTTGAAGCGTCTTCTTTCCAAAATGGGGTCATTTGGGGGGGTTTGTGCTATCTTGACATTTCAGGGCCTCCAAAACTGTGATAGGTAGTGAGGAAGTGAAATCACCATTTTACGCCCTTAGAAAGCCTGAAAGTGGTGATTGGTTTTCGGGGTCCTGTACACGGCTAGGCTCCAAAAAAATCTCACACATGTGGTATCCCCGTACTCAGGAGAAGCAGCAGAATGTATTTTAAGGTGTAATTTCACATATGCCCATGGCATATTTGAGCAATAGATTATTTAGTGACAACTTTGTGCAAAAAAAAAAAAATCATTTTCCCGCAACTTGTGGCAAAATATAAAATATTCCATGGGCTCAACATGCCTCTGAACAAATACCTTGGGGTGTCTACTTTCCAAAATGGGGTCATTTGGGGTGGGGGTTTGTGCTATCTTGGCATTTTATGGCCTTCAAAACTGTGATAGGTAGTGAGGAGTAAAATCAAAAATTTACACCCTTCGAAATCCTGAAGGCGGTGATTGGTTTTCGGGGTCCTGTACACGGCTAGGCTCCCAAAAAGTCTCACACATGAGGTATCCCTGTACTCAGGAGAAGCAGCAGAATGCATTTTTGGGTGTAATTCCACATATCACCATGCCATGTTTGAACAATATACCATTTAGTGACAACTTTGTGCAAAAAAAATAAATAAATGTGATTTTCCCGAAACTTGTGACGAAATATAAAATATTCCATGGACTCAACATGCCTATCAGCAAGTAGCTTGAGGTGTCTACTTTCCAAAAAGGGGTCATTTGGGGGGGTTTGAACTGTCCTGGCATTTTATGCACAACATTAAGAAGCTTATGTCACACATCACCCACTTTTCTAACCACACAAAGCCCTTTCCAAAGACACTTTTTGTTTACATGAAAATTTATTTTTTTTGCAATATTTTCCCAAATGTCTGAATACTTAGGACCATGTGATATTTCAGTTTTTCTTTTTTAATAAATCTGCAAAAATGTAAAAAATTCTGTGTTTTTCTGTCAATATGGGGTGCTGTGTGTACATTAATGAAGAAAACAAATGAACTTAAATGATTTTAGCAAATGGCTGCAATATAACAAAGAGTGAAAAATTTAAGGGGGTCCAAATACCTTCCGTCCCCACTGTATTTTGCTTTTTTATTATATTTTTAAACTGTTACTTTAATTTTTTATTATCATTTTTATTATCTCAGGGAATGTAAATATCCCCTATGATAGCAATAGGTAGTGACAGGTACTCTTTTTTGAAAAAAATGGTGTCTATTAGACCCTAGATCTCTTATATCCGGCTAAATCTAAGTAATGAAATGCTCGTAGCTTCCGGTTTCTTAGGCCATAGAGATGATTGGAGCCATTCTGGTCTCTGATCAGCTCTATGGTCAGCTGGCTGAACCACCGGCTGCATTCTCGGGTTCCCTGTTGGGACAGGAGAGCCTGAGAAAACCATGGAAGACGGTGGGGGGGGGACATGTTCTCTCCAACTGCTTATAAAAGTAGTCTAGAGGCTAATTAGCCACTAGGATTGCTTTTATATGAAAGCCGACTGCTGGCTGAAAAGAATGATACCAAGATGATACCTAAACCTGCAGGCATCATTCTGGTATAACCACTCAAAGTCCAGCAACATACCAGTACGTTGCTGGTCCTTGTTGGGTATACATTGTAATGTTCTTTTTTTCATGCAGCCTGTGGGCTGAACGAAAAAAATAGATTGATCGGTGCTGGAGTCACGGCTTTATGTATCGTGGGAGCAAACGCTGATGTTGTCAGGATGAATAAACCTGTGCTGCAGCTGAATGGCGTACCTGCTAAGCAAATGATGGTTAACAATAAAACAAAGTAACATTACAGTGAACAATAAGACTTACCATACCTGCAAAGCAAATACAATAAAACATATATGCCGAACCATGGGGGCAATCCGCCACTAATGTTAGGAGCAAATCTCTCCTCCACCCCTGCCCCCATGCTTCGTCATAAATGCTCTTTTTTTTTAACTGTGGTGGTGAAATCACCTCCGACAGCGATGGAGTCACGGCTTTATGTATCGTGGGAGCAAACGCTGCTGCTGTCAAATAAATAAACCCATACTGCAGCTGAATGGCGTACCTGCTAAGCAAATGATGGTTAACAATAAAACAATAAAACAAAACGTTACAGTATAACATACCATACCTGCAAAGCAAATACAATAAAACATAGTAAAAATAGTAAAAATAAAACAGAGAGAGAACGCTAGATAAAGAACAATATTGAGCGAACAGTAGAGCGGACAGTAGAGAGCGAACATAAGAGAGAGAACAATAGAGAGAGAGAAGAAAAATACAACCACAACTATTTTTGGATTTTTTTATATTATACTTTTTTTTGTGTGTTTTTTTTTTTCACTTTTATAAAAACTGTAAAAAAACTGTAAACAGATTAGGGTCTCTCAAAATGTGATGGCCATCACATCTTTCGAGACCCCGAGACCCTGTGTTAGTGTGCCTAGGACTGTGTGGTACTGTACCCTACACTAAAATTCCACTGTGTGGTAGCGAAAAAATTCACCAATGCAGAGACCAGGTTGGTCAGGACAGGAGGGACAATAAAAGCGGGTGTCACACCTAAATCCGCGCTTGCTGCAGACACAACATCTTTTTTGGGGGTTTCTTTGGGTAGGGGTACCAGGGAGGACAAAAGGAAAATGCCTCTCATGCAGCTGGCTCACTGCATTTGGATTGGGAAGTTGGGCAAGAGCACCATCTGGAAACAGAAGGGTTCTGACGATCTCTTCCTGGAATTTAAGGAAGGATCCAGTTCGTCCTGAAGCTTTGTATAGCACAAAAGCATTCAGCAAAGCCAATTGAAATAGACACTTTTTTGTACCAGCGTCTGGCCTTACGGGCAATTAGGTACGGAGCCAACAACTGGTCGTTGAGGTACACCCCTCCCATGTTAAGGTTGTATTCGTGGACACAGAGGGGTTTCTCCACAACACCAGTTGCCGTAGGAATTTGGACTGCCGTGTCTGCGTGAAGCGAAGACAGAACGAAAACATTCCGTGAATCCCTCCACTTCACTGCTAACAAATTACAGTAAAACCTTGGTTTGAGAGTAACTTGGTTTAGGAGCGTTTTGAAAGACAAGCAAAATTTTTAAATCAATTTTGACTTGATAAACAAGTGATGTCTTGATATACAAGTAGCGTCACGTCACAACTGAGTATAAAAGAGAAGAGAGGCGCCTCTAAATGTAGCAATATGTCTACATTTAATGAAGGTACAACATTTAGCAACTCACATGGCTGATGATTAAAACAGGCACATCTGTTAAAACAGGCACAAGTATGCATGCATCCGGGGTAAAGCTGTCCACATAGACCACCCCTCACACCGCCATGAATGTCGTCCCTTCCACGCTGCGCTCCACGAGCGGTTCAAGACACGCTTTTATATTGCTCTACTGCAGGGTAGTCTTCCCGGTCACAATTGCAGACTGACAGCGGTGAGAGTTGGCAGTGTGGAGGATGGTCTATGTGGACAGCTTTACCCCGGATGCCTGCATACTTACATGTGCCTTTTTTAATCTTCAACCATGTGAGTTGCTAAAAATTGTACTTTTGTTAAATGTAACCATATTGCTACACTTAGAGGTGCCTCTCTTCTCTTTTATACTCTGTAGCTGCTGCTGGATTTTGCTTCTAATCCCCTTGTGGAGGCTTCCATTTGTGGATGGACATTTTATAATTACACAACCTATCACATTGCTATAATCTTTTTATATGGACTATAAACTGAAAGTGGGGTTCCACCCAAAAATCAAAACTACCTGGAAAAATTCTAAAAAAAAAACAAAAAAACATTTGGATATTTTTTTTTTTCACTTACCTCTAAATGCCTGTTGCTAGGTGGTCCCTCGTAGTCTGCCTGTTCCTTAGCCTGGGCTGGTGACATCACTTCCTCCTCTGCACAGGAAGGGCTCCGCTCTGCTCCCTCCCTCCTGTCAATCATCTGGGACCCATTACAGGTCCCAGGTGATTGAGCGGCCAATCACGGCGCGCGCCGCTCGCGCATGCGCAGTGGGTGCCAGGCTGTGAAGCCACAGCCCGGCGCCCACAGTTAAAATGCCGGCGCCGACGAGCAGAGGGGGACGACGAGTGGGGCTTCGATCCCCCGCATCGCTGGACCCAGGGACAGGTGAGTGTCCAATTAAAAGTCAGCAGCTGCAGTATTTGTAGCTGCTGACTTTTAATTTTTTTTTTTTTTGACGGCCCCCCTGGGTGGAACTCCTCTTGAAGGACTTATGAATAAATGGTTGTGGAACAAATCATTTGCGATTCCATTATTTCTTATGGGGAAATTCACTTTGATATACAAGTGCTTTGGATTACAAGCATGTTTTTGGAACGAATTATGCTCGCAATGCAAGGTTTTACTGTATTACACCTCAAGCAGGCTCTCTCCCCCCCGTCTAAGTTGTGATTCTACAAGCCGTGGGGGAAGCCCCGGCGATTTGATCGCACAGTGCCACATGTGCCAATTCCATAATCAAAAATGTGACTAAAAAGTGGTACGCTCATGTAATAATTGTCCACGTACAAGTGGTACCCCTTTCCGAATAAGGGTAACACCAAGTCCCACACTATCTTACCAGCGCTTCCTATGTAGTCTGGGCAGTTCTCTGGCTCTACGTGACTATCTCTTCCCTCGTAAACCATAAAACTACATGTATAGCCTGTGGCCCTGTTACAAAGCTTATACATCTTGACCCCACATCTGGCACGCTTGCTGGGAATAAACTGTTTGATAGACAAGCGGCCAGAAAACGTAATCAGGGACTCATCAATGCAGACAACTTGACCGGGAGTAAACAAGGCTGCAAAACGTTGGTTCAAGTGGTTTACAAGGGGCCGAATTTTGTAGAGCCGATCAAATCCAGGGTCACCCCGAGGACGACAACCTTCATTGTCATTGAAGTGCATGAACCGCAAGATCTGCTCGTATCGTGTCCTAGCCATGGAGGCAGAGAACAAGGGCATATGGTGAATTGGGTCAGTGGACTCAATCTTTTTAGTTATGCCCATGTTGAGGGATAGGCCCAGAAAGGTCTTAAATTCGGAAACCGTAATTGGTTTCCAATCTCTGGCAAGGGTCAGCTGGGGATTAGCGGCGATGAATTGACCAGCATACAAATTGCTTTGGTCCACAATAGATCTATAGAGATCTTCGGTGAAAAACAGCGAATACAAATCAGGTGACGTAAAATCAACTATAACATAAGAAAATTTGCGTTGCGCTTGATTATATGTCATACGGAGAAATATCCTAAAACCTTAAAAAATATTTTTATATATACCTCACTATTCACATCCATTGTGCATAATTGTGCTGAAAAAATAGTAATTTAAAATACAACTAAGAAATATCAAAACACTCCTGTGGAAAAGTAAATGGTATCACTTCTATGCAGTGTGCATATGTATAAACCTGTGGACAATCAATATAAAGTGCATATAGTGCCAAAGTATATATATACAATCGTGCATAAAAAAATATATTAAAGAGGTGACTGAAAACATAAAAAAGCATGCACTGCTTCATATAACGTGCAACATGCAAACATCAAAGAAACGCAAACTGCGTTTAAATGGCCGTGATTCAAAGTTCTTATATAAGTGTCCCCAAGTTGAAACTAAAAAGTGCTTCCGTGTCCATAAATATCCTTAGACGTCCAAGTCATCCAATGTGCTGAATTCCAGTGCTTTAAACAATAATAGTGTGCCACAGTGCCCCCCCACAGTGGTTGCGCTCACCTTAGAGCGTGTGACACAGCGTTTAACTTGTGTCAAAACACGCTATGTAGCCACCCCCTGGGCTATATGCGGTAAGCTAGATCGATCTCCACTCTGGGTCAGTTAGGCTCCATAGACATTAATCATGAAAACAAGGAGAGACTATATAGTGTAATTCCACTTAAAAACGTTTATTCCAACAAGACAACTTTCCCACAAGGGGGTACTCACATTTCGTGGGTGCTGTTGTGCACCAAACAATCAAAAAGCTTCGAAGGGTATACTGTGTGGTCTGCCGCGGGGTATGTGCTTTTCCCGGCTCAGCTGTTCGCTATTCCGCTGTACGCTGCTCGCTCCGTCCTGGCCCCTCCCCTACGCGTGTTCGACACAGGGAGTCACGTGTCTTCATCAGGGGGATAGGACACGTGACTCCCTGTGTCGAACACGCGTAGGGGAGGGGCCAGGACGGAGCGAGCAGCGTACAGCGGAATAGCGAACAGCTGAGCCGGGAAAAGCACATACCCCGCGGCAGACCACACAGTATACCCTTCGAAGCTTTTTGATTGTTTGGTGCACAACAGCACCCACGAAATGTGAGTACCCCCTTGTGGGAAAGTTGTCTTGTTGGAATAAACGTTTTTAAGTGGAATTACACTATATAGTCTCTCCTTGTTTTCATGATTAATGTCTATGGAGCCTAACTGACCCAGAGTGGAGATCGATCTAGCTTACCGCATATAGCCCAGGGGGTGGCTACATAGCGTGTTTTGACACAAGTTAAACGCTGTGTCACACGCTCTAAGGTGAGCGCAACCACTGTGGGGGGGCACTGTGGCACACTATTATTGTTTAAAGCACTGGAATTCAGCACATTGGATGACTTGGACGTCTAAGGATATTTATGGACACGGAAGCACTTTTTAGTTTCAACTTGGGGACACTTATATAAGAACTTTGAATCACGGCCATTTAAACGCAGTTTGCGTTTCTTTGATGTTTGCATGTTGCACGTTATATGAAGCAGTGCATGCTTTTTTATGTTTTCAGTCACCTCTTTAATATATTTTTTTATGCACGATTGTATATATATACTTTGGCACTATATGCACTTTATATTGATTGTCCACAGGTTTATACATATGCACACTGCATAGAAGTGATACCATTTACTTTTCCACAGGAGTGTTTTGATATTTCTTAGTTGTATTTTAAATTACTATTTTTTCAGCACAATTATGCACAATGGATGTGAATAGTGAGGTTACGGTATATATAAAAATATTTTTTAAGGTTTTAGGATATTTCTCCATATGACATATAATCAAGCGCAACGCAAATTTTCTTATGTTATGGTTTTATGCACGGTTATGAGTACGTGAACTGCGTCTGCTGCTGAATATTCATCTCTGATATACCTGAGGTATATAACAACTTGTTGCTGTTGGTTTATTAAGCATAGGAACATTGTGGCTCGCAAGATTTTTTCTTTGTTTCTGTTTTTGACGTAAAATCAACTGTTTCCACCTAAATTCCGGGTTGGCTAGTGAATGGGGGGAGTACGGGTGCTGCAGAAGTGGTGGGTTCCCAATTAGGATTGGCGAATGCAGCAGGAAGGGCACTATGGGCACGACAGGCCTTTGTTCGTCTTCTTGGTGGCAGCGGGACACTACTTGTGCTAGCCACCTCGCCAGTTTGAACTGCACTTATGGGACCCACCACATCATCAAGTGTTACTGCAGTGCTGGATGTACGACCAGGATGTACTAGGCCGCTGGTGCTTGCCAGTTCACCAGAGGGAATAGCGGCGCTAGTACTGCTCTTCTCCATACGAGGGACCTGCGGTTCTTGCACCTCAACGACAGCAGAAGATCGGGGTCTGGTACGCCTGATCTTGGCAGGGACCACAACTCTGTCATCAGAGCTATATGTCAGGGTGCCGCTGTTGTCTACAGGTTTGTATTCTGAGCCTGAATCTGACAGATGAGTGACTTCCTCTTCACTATCTGTCATGCTCAGAAACGTGTAGGCCTCTTCACTAGTGTACCTTCGATTTGACATTTTGGTCTCTAAATTTACTGGTACACTAGTGAGACTCACAGGTAAAAAAAGCACCTGACTGTCAGCGACTGCTTCAAACGCTGCAAAAAAAAAGCATTCACAGGGATCAGGCCTGACTCTGCGAACGCTGCAGTTATGTGTTTTGTGTTTTTGTAAGTGACAGTGATCGATTGATACTGCACTTGGGTGGGCTGGGCTAGGCAGAGGGGCTAAACGCAGGTGCTAGCAGGTATCTGGGCTGATCCCGCTAACACTGCGTTTTTGGGAACCCTAAACTGCTGGGGATGCTAGTATAGATCTGATCGGATCAGATATCAATCCGTTCAGACACTATACTACTATGGGAGGCGTATGGTGCGTGCGTGGGTGTTAGCGGCACTGGCACTAATCTGACACTGCCTGGGGTGACGCAGACCCTATCTGACGCTAAAACCTAACTTTGATCACCCGCTGGGTGATCAGGGGGTTAAACCTTTATTGGGTAAAATACGGCGGGTGCCCTGACGTTATAAAAAATAAACTAGCTAAACTGCGTTACCCGTGACACTTATACTGTGATCACAGGTGACAGGGGGTAATCAAGGGGTTAAACCTTTATTGGGGGGGTTAGGGGGGGTCCCTAGACCTATCTGGGCCTAATGCCATGTACAAACGGTCGGAATTTCTTCCCGCAGAAGACCAAAGAGATTTTTTCGTCGGAAGATGCGACCGTGTGTATGCCCCATCGGTCTTTTGCTGGCGGAATTCCAGCCAGCAAAAGATTGAGAGCATGCTCTCAAATTTTCGATCGGGAAAAGTTCCTATCCGAAAATGCGATCGTCTGTGGCAATTCCGACGCACAAAATCCTTATGCATGCTCGGAAACAATTAGACGCATGCTCGGAAGCATTGAACGGAATTTTCTCGGCTAGTCGTATTGTACGTCGCCACGTTCTTGACGGGCGTAATTTCAGCAAACTTTTGCATGACCGTGTGTATGCAAGGCAAACTTGTGCGGAATCCCGTCGGAAAAGCCGTCATGTCTTTTTCCGACGAGAAAACCGATCGTGTGTACACGGCATAAGACTAATTACCCTAACACTGATTTTTGTCACTAATGACACCAGTACAGCGATCAAAAAAAAATCTGATTGCTGTACTGGGTGACACAGTGACAGGTGGTGAAGGGGCACGCCCCCAGCCGACCACGTGTGGAATGTATAGTTACATGATTTTGCGCAGCCGGGCCAACCTGCTGCAGTAAAACTGCGGCTGCTGGTCCGGAACTGGTTAAAGTGATCCTGTGTCACTCTAAAGTGCTAAAAGCAGCAATAATGATACTAATGTAGTAGTATCTGTATGTGTACTTACATAATTTGTAAGTACACAAGTACTTACAAGTACTTTGGGCTCCAAAGGCTGCAGGTGATCTGATAAGCAAATAGTAACTTTAGGAAAGTAGGTTGTGCTTGGTCCATCATTTGCCCCATGCATAGGGAAGAAACCAGCAAGTGATGGGGATCAGGTTGGTTTCAGTTTATGAAGTGCTAGCTGCCTATCAGACATACTGGCTCACTGGCTTCAGTTTGACCAGCAAAAATGCAGATCAGTGATGCTAACCTTATGGCCTCATGCACACTGGGCGTTTGACCAGCTCTTGTAAAAGCCTTTTCTCCTGGTAGGTGAAAAGCAGCGTAAAAAATGGGCCTAAAGTCACGTTTTGCAAACACGCTTAGGCACATTAAGCGTTTTTGAGTGTTCATTCATCCAATGTTAGTAAAGGTGTTCCTTCATTCTATTGGCCAAAATATTCATTTATTCTGGCCATTAAAATTAATGAATGTGTTATATGCGCCTAGCATTTAGGGACACCAAGCATTTTCTCTGCTGGAACGCTTCTCTCCTGAACGCACAAGGTATGTTTTTGTGATAAACTCTCCTGCGTCTTAAAGCGTTTGTTACCCTAAAAAAAATAAAAATGGATCCTGTTCCGTTAAAGCATGAATAACAACACAATGCTTGTGCTGTGTAATTTGGCCCTCCTGTATCACCTGAAATACCTGACTGATCTTGCCTGGTTCTGCCCTTCCCTATGCAGACTGACCACGGTTTATCATGGCTGCTGAGCCCTGACACTGTAGTCAGTTAACGTGCCTCCGTCATCCGCTGTCTCTCCTCTGTCCTTGCCCCCCTGCCTGTCAGCACATGTCAGTGCCCAGCCTTCCCCTCCTGCTGCTAAAAAAACTTTGAACACCGGGAGAAGAGGCCAGAGGGAGCAGAGAAGGACAAACCGGATGCCGAGAGAAGAGGAACCGGAGGGACCCCCGTTTATCATGGCTGCTGAGCCCTGACACTGTAGTCAGTTAACGTGCCTCCGTCATCTGCTGTCTCTCCTCTGTCCTTGCCCCCCTGCCTGTCAGCACATGTCAGTGCCCACCCTTCCCCTCCTGCTGCTAAAAAAACTTTGTAATTTTCAGGCAATTCCCTGTGTTTGAAAATGCTATGTGCCCAGTGTGTGTGCTTTATTTAAAAAAATGCCGTTCTATAGCTTATTTATTACGTGACCGCCCACCGTTCCCTTTCCTGATCTGACAGCTACAGCAGGCAGGGCTGAGAATCCCCCACTGACTTCAGCCGGGAGAATGAGAGAAGAGCGGCAGGCGGTCACGTGAGCGGCGCTCTGAGATAAGGTGTAGAACAGCATTTTTTTAATAAAGCACACACACTGGGCACATAGCATTTTCAAACACAGGGAATTGCCTAAAAAAGACAAAGTGGGCTCACAACCACTTTAACAACTGTAAATGCCTATGAGTGCATGGACAAAAAGGATAAGATGGATGAAAGTTTAGAGGCAGAAAAAAATGCCCTTAAAACCCAAATTTTTGATGCCCAGTGTGCATGAGGCCTAATAGTTGCATAATTCTTTCATGTCGGTAAGTTAGTAAAGCATTAATGCACAGTACAATCCATACACAATTACACTTTTTAAATCATAAAAAATGATCCAATGTACAATGTGCTCCTTCAATCTAAAGATATCTGTGCAATCGGTGACAATACCCTCCCCATCAGAAACACACTCACCTTTTCGCCTGAACCTTCACTAATATACAGTATACCAGTTAGGTCAGAAGCACTTATGTCTCCACCGATGGAGGACCATGTGACATCCAGGCTCATATAGAGACACTCTCTCCCTGTATATTCAATGCAAAGGAAGAAGCATAAATCGCAAATAGTGTAAAAAACATTTCTGGGGTACCATGTACCCCATACTCATTCACCTAGGGTGGGGGGCCAGGATCTGGGGGCCCTCTTATTATAGGGGGCTCTCGGATTCCGATAAGCCCCCCCGCCCGCGGACCCCGAAAATCAACGGCCAGGGTTGTCGGGAAGCTCGCTCGTCCCCACCCCCTTTCCTGACCGGCCGGGCTGCGTGCTCGGATCGGGGTCTGGTATGGATTTTGGGGGGACCCGACGCCGTAGGGGGTTCCCCTTAAAATCCATGCCAGACCTAAGGGCCTGGGATGCCCCACGCTCGCCGCAATAGGAAAATTTGTTTTTCCAATTGCAGCAAGTGCGAGATGCAGTACCCTGCCCTTGCATCGTATCTGGTTCGTCTGACCAGCATACAGACGCATACAGATGAACGGGCTTTCCATCAGGAACTGAGTCCGGCCGACTAAGATTTGAAGCATGCTTCAAATCTAGGTACGGCGCACTTTTGGGGAAAAAAAGTCCGCCGGAGCCTACACATGGTCGGATTGTGCGGCGGACTCTGGTCTGCCGGACTAAGTATGCCGGAAAGTCCGCTCGTGTGTACGCGGCATTAAAGCGGAGCTCCACCCAAAAGTGGAAGCTCCGCTTATCTGCCTCCTCCCCCCTCCGGTGCCACGTTTGGCACTTTTTGGGGGGAGGGAGGAGCGGGTTATTACAGTGGCAAGCGCACTTTGCGCATGCGCAGTAGGGATCTGGCTATGAAGCCGGCAAGGCTTCACTGCTGGTTTCCCTTAGAAGCAATAGTGGTGGCAACAGCGACGGAAAAAATTGGCTGGGGTGCTGACATTGAGGGATCCCTGGACATCTAAGTGTCCTAATATTAAAAATCAGCAACTACATTATTTGTAGCTGCTGACTTTTAATTTTTTTCTGAAGGAGCCTGGATCTCCTCCTCCTTAAGAAAGAAGATGGATGTATGGAAAAAGGGGAAAAAAAGATGTGTGGATTGCCATTGCAAAACGTGGGTGTGGCCACATTGTACTAAATATTGGGTGTGGCAAAAAGGGGCATGGTTAAATAGAATCATTGTATAGTTATAGTATACACCAGACTTTCTCAACCTTTTTTTGTTTTTTCTGAGGATCCTTTGAAATAATTTTCAGGCTCTCAGAGAAGCCCTGAGAAAGAGGATTATACCTACAGCTCATGATACATTAGTATGGTCATTCATTTGTAAAACATTTTAAATAAAAAAAACTATTCATTTGGCACACCTAGCATATTTGACGCCCAGGACAAATAATTTTGTTACCAACTTTCTTTCAGTAATATTTTTGAAATTAAAAAATGCTGAAAATAACGGTAGTCATTGTAGAAGTGAGCCCTTACATTTGTGGCTAGTGGAAAATTGCCCCCTTTCACTAGAGGTCAGTGTAGGTAGGAAACCAACCCACCATTGCTCATTGCTCATAGTGGCAACCTCAGAAGGATGCAAACACAGCAGAGTGCTCAGACTAGGTGTAGTAGATGTCACACAAATTTATTAAAAACGATTACATATGGCAACTCACATGAGAATGAATATAAAATTCTTATTATCACAGTCACAGTCAGGGAGAGGTCTTATCCAGATAGGGCATCAATGGCTGGCAGAGTAGAAACACTGGCAGGAGATACACCTGTAGTGACTGAGAAGACAGGAATAGGGTGCCAATCTAAATGCAATAGGAATGGGAAGTGAAGTAACATAAGACAATTGGCAACTCACTCCGCTGATGTAGGGACTTGTATAATGTCTTGTAAAGGACTTGTCTCATGTAGGTCTGCCGCTGCTTTTTTTTCTGGATCCGAGGGGTTAACACCGCTGCTGTTTAGTTCTAATGTGGTATCTCAGGAGACCAGCCAGCCATGGGAAGGAACCAGGAAGCAGCACACTAGGTTGGTGGAATGCACCTGAAATCGGAAGTGGCTAAACCAGAAGCAACGTCATGGGACACTGGTTGGCGTGGCTACATGTTTTGAGGCATCTCCACCTCTTTCTCCAGCCAGCTCACTATGCTATGAATTACAATGCTATGTAATAGGAGGACAAACCTAAACAATCTATTCAAATGGTTTCAAATCAGGCAGACCCTTGCACTACATAGTTGATGGTAAATCCTAAAGAGATTATACAATAAGATTGTAAAGTAAAGTGCATGGTCACCTTAAGTTCCGTTCACAATGATTTGTAAAGGTAAGAATAAATAGACGTTTGCATGCATTCATAAGATCTAAATAAAAGGACAACGTAGTTGAATTACTAAAAATGTATTGGGTGTTATCTTATCAAGGTAAATATTCACTTTGCAAAGTAAAGTTTACTTAGTTTATTAAATAAGGAAAAGCCGTGTTTATTGTGTGCAAAGAAAATAAAAAAAATCATAAATTAACCGCATGAGCAAAGTGAACACAGCCTTACCTTATTCACTAAGCACTAGTTAACATTCACTTTGCAATGTAAAAATCCACTTGACAAAGTAAACAGGATTTATTACTTTATTAAATCAACCCATAATGTTCCAGCTTCTTCAGAACGCATATTTCAGAAGGGAAATACCAAGGAACATGGGCACTTGGCTTAAGTATGTTGTGTATGTGTTCATGAGGGAAGGCATGAGTCTTCATAGAAACATACAAGATAGCAGAACTTTGTTTCAGATGGAATGTAGCAAAATGGAGAGCTCTATACTAAGGTTGGGGGGCGATTTGAGGGGAATTTTGGTTTAACTACCTCAATACTGGACCAATTCTGACACTTATCATACACATGTAAAATTCTACTTTTTTTACTATAAAATTACTTAGAACCCCTAAACATTATATATACATTTTTAATCAAAGACCCTGAAGAATAAAATGGCGGTCATTGCAATATTTTATGTCACATGGTATTTGCGCATCGGCCTTTCAAACCCAATTTTTTTTAGAAAAAATACACTTAAATCAGTTAAAAAAGCCCAATTTTTTTGTATAATGTACAAAATTATGTTATGCTGAGTATATAGATACCTAACATGTCATGCTTCAAAATTGTGCACACTCATGGAATGACAACAAACGAGGGTAATATCAATTATCCATAGGTGACGCTTTAAAAGCCTTTGCAGGTTACCAGTTTAGATTTACAGAGTTCTGGTGCTAGAATTATTGCTCTTTCTGACGATCGCGGTGACACCTCACATGTGGTGTGTGGTGTGATCACTGTTTACATATGCATGCAGGACCAACGCTCTGCATGTAAGCATGGGGAGACGGGGGCGCTTTAAAAAAAAAATGTATTACTATTTATTTTATTTTATTTATTTTTACAGTGTTTTTGAATAAAAAAAAAACATTTTTTTATCACTTTTATTGCTATCAATAGGAATGTATGTAAACATTCCTTTTGACGGCAATAGCAATGACAGGTACTCTTTATGGAGAGATGGGGGGTTTATTAGACCCCCCCATCTCTCCTTTGGGCTCCAGTGCAGCCGATCAGGCATAGATCGGACTGATCAGCTGCTTCACTGGCTGCATAGCAACAAACAAACGAAGAGCCGGAACCAGAAGTGACGACATAGTCGATGCTCGCCGGTTCTGACATTACACAGTGGGAGGAACAGCTTCATTTCCTCTCACTGTGAGGCCAGACATGGATACCGCCGGTCGCATCACTCCCTGGCTTCCCGATCGCTTGGAAGAGCCCGGTTATGGTGGCAGGAGGGGGGTGGGACCCCCTTCCGCCACATGTAAAAGTATTCTAGTGACTACCCAGTTGCTCAGAAAGACTTTTACATGAAAGAGAATCGCCGGCTGAAAAAATTGAAACCAAGATTATTGCCTGACCCCCAAGAGGCAATTGGATTTTCCCTGGATCAACTTTACCTATAAATGTTAGTATCCAGTTATATTGTGTGCATTTAGGAAGGAATCCAGGCCTTTCTTATAGCAATCTACTGAGCTGGCCAGAACCACCTCTGGAGAGAGTCTATTTCACATTTTCCCAGCTCTTACTGTGAAGAAACCTTTCCTTATTTGGAGATGAAATCACTTTTCTTCTAGGCGTAAAGAGTGCCCCCTTGTCCTCTGTGTTGACTGTAAAGTGAATAATTCAACACCAAGTTCACTATATGGACCCCTGTATATTTGTACATGTTGATCATACCCCCCCTTAATCTCCTCTTCTCAAGAGAGAATAAATTCAGTTCCTCTAATCTTTCCTCATAGCTGAACTCCTCCCTGCCTCTTATCAGTTTGGTTGCCCTTCTCTGCACTTTCTCCAGTTCCCCGATATCCTTTTTGAGAACTGGTGCCCAAAACTGAACTGCATATTCCAGACGAGGTCTTACTAATGATTTGTACAGGGGCAAAATGATATCTCTCTCTCTCGAATCCATACCTCTCTTAATGCAAGAAAGGACTTTTCTCGTTTTGGAAACCGCAGCTTGACATTGCATGTTATTATTGAGCTTATGATCTACCAAAACTCCCAGATACTTCTCCACTACGGATTCCCCCAGTTGTACTCCCCCTAGTATGTATGATGCATGCATATTCTTAGCCCCCAAGTGCATAACTTTATATTTATCAACATTAAACCTCATCTGCCACTTAGTTGCCCAATTAGACAGTGCATTGAGGTTGGCTTGTAAATTGGAGACATCCTGTAAGGACGTTTTCCACTGCATAGTTTGAAGTCATCTGCAAAGACTGAAATGGTACTTTTAATTCCAGACCCAATATCATTTATAATGATATTAAAAAGTAAGGGTCACAACACTGAACCTTGGGGTACACCACTGATAACCTTAGACCATTCAGAGTAAGAATCATTAACCATTACTCTCTGAATTCTGTCTTTTAGCCAGTTTTCTATCCATTTACTAACTGATCTTTCCAAGCCTGTTGACTTTACCTTACACATTAGCCGTCTTTGGGGAACTGTGTCGAACGATTTTGCAAAATCCAAGTATACCACATCCACCGCCACCCCTCTGTCCAAGGTTTTACTTACCTCTTCATAAAAAGAAATCAGATTTGTTTGACAACTTCTGTCTTTCATGAATCCATGCTGTCTGTTGCTTAAAATAGTTTTTTCCAGCAAGAACTCGTCTATGTGGTCTTTTATTAAACTCTCCAGTATCTTCCCAACTATAGAAGTTAAACTAACAGGTCTATAGTTACTTGGTAAAGACTTTGTTCCCTTTTTAAATATGGGCAGCACATTGGCCCTGCGCCAATCCAGTGGTACCATTCCCGTCATTAATGAGTCCCTAAAAATTAGAAACAATGGCTTTGAAAAGACAGAGCTCAATTCTTTTAGGATCCGTGGGTGGATGCTATTTGGTCCAGGTACTTTATCGAACTTTATTCTGTCTAAATATTTCTGGACCATATCACTTTTGAGTCATTGTGGACCATTTGGGGCTGTGTCACTACCATCCCCATTATGGACTTGAGCTCTCCCATGCTCCTTTGTATACACAGAACTGAAGAATGTATAGTGCACTCCTGAATAGTGAACTCTGTGTGTAGCGCATTCCTGAACCCTGTACTCTATGCATAGTGCACTCCTGAACTCGTCACACTGTATCTAGCTCACTTCTGAACCCTGTACTCTGTGCATAGTGCAATCCTGAATTCTGAACTTTCCTCAACCCTGCACTCTGTACATAGTGCCCTCCTGCACTCTGTATGTAGCGCACTCCTGAACTCTGCACGTAGTTCACTTCTGAATTCTACACTCAGTAAGTAGTGCACTGCTGAACCCTACATTTTATACCTAGCGCATTCTTGAACTCTGCACCCACCATTTGATGTGCAGAGGGGTGTGGGGGACATGGTTGAGTTACTGCACCTAAGGAAAAGCAAAAGAGAGAGGCGCCTCTGGGTGCAGACTAAAAACAAGGTTTATTTCATAAAAAGGTAATGATCATCAAACTCACATGTTGAAGGTCGTCAGTAGGCATAAAATAGTAATCAATACTGAGGAGGACATCATCCATCAAAGGTTCAAGACAGTCAAAAACTCCTAGCAGGGGGCTCTGCCTGTGTGTGAGGAGAGGTACCGCTGAGATGTGAGGCCGGCCGCAGCGGTGACAAGTCACAGTACTAGGTGGAGAGCATGGAAGGCTGTAAACATCCGGCGAGGAGTGATGACGTCATGAGTCGAGCGACGCGTTGCCGGGCGTACGGGCTGTGATGACGTGACAGCCGCGCCCCTTCATCAGGCTAAAGATGGATGGGATAGGGCAGCTTAAGACAACCAGAAATTGTGGTGATTGGTGTGGGTGAGGAGGGGAAGGGGCGGGACCGGGACTACAGGAAGTAACCAGAGGAACGATCAAGAAGTGTCAGCAGTGAAGTGTAAAGTGTAAGTGTCAGCAGTTAAGTGTAAAAGCATGACAATGATGGGGAGGAAATGATATAAAAGAAAGTTGAATTAGAATGGAGAAGATATATACTGAAAAATAAGATGAGAATGGTAATAAATAATTATTTACTTTTATTTTATTTTTATTATTATTTTTATTTTTATTTTTTTATTTTTTTTTTTTTTTTTTTTTTTTTTTTTTTTTTTTTTTTATTAATTATTTATTACCATTCTCATCTTATTTTTCAGTATATATCTTCTCCATTCTAATTCAACTTTCTTTTATATCATTTCCTCCCCATCATTGTCATGCTTTTACACTTAACTGCTGACACTTACACTTTACACTTCACTGCTGACACTTCTTGATCGTTCCTCTGGTTACTTCCTGTAGTCCCGGTCCCGCCCCTTCCCCTCCTCACCCACACCAATCACCACAATTTCTGGTTGTCTTAAGCTGCCCTATCCCATCCATCTTTAGCCTGATGAAGGGGCGCGGCTGTCACGTCATCACAGCCCGTACGCCCGGCAACGCGTCGCTCGACTCATGACGTCATCACTCCTCGCCGGATGTTTACAGCCTTCCATGCTCTCCACCTAGTACTGTGACTTGTCACCGCTGCGGCCGGCCTCACATCTCAGCGGTACCTCTCCTCACACACAGGCAGAGCCCCCTGCTAGGAGTTGTTTTTGACTGTCTTGAACCTTTGATGGATGATGTCCTCCTCAGTATTGATTACTATTTTATGCCTACTGACGACCTTCAACATGTGAGTTTGATGATCATTACCTTTTTATGAAATAAACCTTGTTTTTAGTCTGCACCCAGAGGCGCCTCTCTCTTTTGCTTTTCCTTAGGATTGGAATGTGGTTTCACTTCTTGATGAAGGCAGCCCTGCTCGTGGACCTATCATTATTAACTGGACCCTTGAACTCCTCATGTCCACATGACAGTGAGACCGTACCCTATATATGTTAATGAGATATTCAATTTCTCCACTTTGGACATATACATGTGGACATTATCTATCCATTTAATGTAATGTGAGACTGGAAACATTTCAGTTTGTCCCCTATCCCTTCGTTCTTATTATTGTTGTTATTGTTGTTATCGCCAGTTCTTTGCGCCTTCACTTGCATAGAGTTACTGCACCTAGTCTTTGAGAAAAAAAGCCAGTCAAGATAAAGTTATGATGGATAATCACAATCGGCAGATATTTATGTGATGGCTGTCCAAATGGAAAAATAGATTCCATATGCCGTAGCTATAATTTAATATTTGCAGCTAAATCCTATGCAGATTTTCTGAGTTTACTTCCATTCATTTTCTCTGCTTACAAATAGCAATATTAACATGTGATTGTGAAGATAGAAATGTAAGAGACACACTCCCTCTTGTGGTTATATTGGAGGCTTACATGGTACGTTAAAAATTCAACTGCTTAAAATGTCAAACTTTTTTAGTGGATTCTGAGGTCCTGTGTAGCTCTTTTTTATATACTAAGTTTTATTTTTCTAGTGAAAAAAAAAAAACAATAACAAAACAACAGATCCATTTGGCTAGGAAAGATAAAGCCTTATATGATGTCTTTAGGGATGTCTTTAGCAGACTACACTGGGTCTCGTGCTCATACATAAAATGAAGAGCTCTAACTTCACAAATTAAAAACAGATATTTATATTTAAAAATTATATATATTTATATGTCTGTGGGCATATATATATTATATACAGTATCTCACAAAAGTGAATACACCCCTCACATTTTTGTAAATATTTTATTCTATCTTTTCATGTGACAACACTGAAGAAATGACACTTTGCTACAATGTAAAGTAGTGAGTGTACAGCTTGTATAACAGTGTAAATTTGCTGTCCCCTCAAAATCACTCACAGCTATTAATGTCTAAACCGCTGGCAACAAAAGTGAGTACACCCCTAAGTGAAAAGGTCCAAATTGGGCCCAATTAGGCACTTTCCCTCCTCGGTGTCATGTGACTCGTTAGCACTACAAGGTCTCAGGTGGGTGTGAATGGGGAGCAGGTGTGTTAAATTTGGTGCAATTAGGAACATTTTCCTTCACTTCTTGTCCTAGAAACACAACAGAAAGTGGAAAGAAAATCTCTCAAAGATGAGAGGAAGTAGCCTCTTAGTTGTCACAGGTTGCCCTTTGAAACTATTCCCCTTTATTCCAGGTCTGGTGAAAACTAAATTTTTACATTTTTCATCACTTTCTGTTGATCACTAGGACAATTAAAGATAATGAATCTCCATAGCAAGGGCAGTCAAAAAATAAATGGTTTTAGATATGCAAAATTAATTGTTCAGTTGTACATATTTGGATAACTAATATTAATTAGAAGTGTTTTCTGTAGAAGATTCCCTTTGTCTAGTTAGCTTTTGTGTTGCTGACTGCACTGCCTTAACCTTTTTACAGCACAGCAAACTGTATGCATGCTTCCGATACTTTGAAGAAGCATAGTAATAGATTAAGGGGTCCAGACAGGTGCTGATGCTGCTAATACAGGTACACAGAATATAGGCAAAATACATAGACTCATCAAAGTTATTACGGAAATGCAGATAATGAATTAAAAATATGACATTGGTTGGACCAAAGCAAATCAGGAAAGCAAAAAAGACTACAATGGCAAGGATCGTCGCTCTTGTTTTCTTACAAGAATTCTCAATGTCTTTGGTGCTCAGTGTCCGGATGATGCCGATGTAGCAGACAGTGGTAATAATCAATGGAAAGAAGAAGAAGATTAAAGAAAAGGTGGTGAAATAATACATATAGAAGTTCCAGATTTCCCCCACATCCAAGACATCATGGCAAGTTGTAATGTTTAGTGTGTCTATATACATAGTTTGTTTGGATATAAGAAGAGGTAGTGAGCTGGCTATTGATATTATCCAGATGAAGACGCATACCAGCCAGGCTCTCTTCTTTGTTCTCCAGGTAAGAGCCTTCATTGTGTATACCACAGCCACAAACCGGTCCACACTGATGCCTGTCATGAGCAGGATGGAGCAGTACATGTTGCAGTAAAAGGCAGCAGTGACAAAGCGACACATTCCATCCCCAACGTTCCAGTTATTTCCAAAGAACCGATAAGCAATGTTGAATGGCAGGACACTAACAAACAGGACATCAGCAGCCGCTAGATTTAGCATATAGACCAGTGCTGGGGATTTGATTTTTATCTTGAACACACACACCATAATTGCCATGACGTTCAGGGGCAAAGACACAGCAACCACCAGAGTGTACACCGATGGTACAAACTTGGTCAACCACAGACTGGAGAGGTAGTATTGGGTAGAATTTGTAATGTTTTTATTGTCTAATCAAAAGAGGCAAAAGAAACAAAATTACTCAGAATCTCAAAAACAATAAGCTGCACCATGAATAAACTATCATTATTTAATATCACAGTATGAAGCACAGAATGCATTTAAAAATATTTATAGGGCCAGCTACATGAACTTTACTAAAATATCAACATTGGGTAAAGAGTCTCTTTAACATAGCTTTGTAATTATCAGTGGTTGATCTATTACTGCATTGTTGTAGAAAAAATAATCTGTACTCAATATTACAACAGCTTATGTTTAATGAAATGACTACTGATTTTTATAGGAAACTTGTCAGTCATTTGAAATCTAAAAAGACTTACATAAAGGACAAGTTCACCTTTGAAACATGTTACATGTTCCACCCGATTTTAGGCTGGAACATGCAAATTTTGCTCCTGCACTTCATCCTCCCAATTCCCTCTCCCTGTGACAGCAGATGGGGGTTCCTCTCCCCACACCCGCTGTCGCTTTTTAAAAGTTGCATGGGTGTGCTGGGGTTCACCTACACTGCCACGTCGTTCATTCACAGCTTCCTTTGAATGAATAAACTGCACATACTGTCAGCCACCGTTGCAACTTCCACCCAAACTCTCTCCTCCCCTGCTGGGCTGACCTTGAGTATTTGAGGCCCCCTGCCAACCCATCTGTTGGGAATTTGTCAGGGTCCTCATGAATACTCCAGGCAGCTTCTCCTAACCTCCCTCCTATTCTGAAAATTTCCCACAAGTAGGGGTATGTACCAGAGATGCTTCCTGATGAGCCATACCAGCCTTCCTGGATCACTTACCCGACCCAGATAAAAACACAAGCTTGGCTGCCAGCCAGACCAAAACATTTTACCTACACTGCAAAAATCCTAAAATTATCTACTCTAGCACACTAGAGGGTGCTACACCAGACTCCCCCATGTGCAACACACAACCTGACCATTGCGGCAAACAGCCAAAAGAAAAGGCAGACCTGCCCTGACTTTAAATGGTGTAACCACTATATGTACTGCATCACCTGCTCTCCTCAAACTAATGATGTGTGCAGAACATCTGCCTGTCTGACTTTTTTAAGAAAGGGGATTGTCTAAACTGCAGTGTATGAACTATTTAGGAAATAAAGAGAGCACAACAATGATTATATAAATCCAGTAAAATTTTCACTATCCTTTCCACTCCATCACTCCTCTATCCATTTATTTAACACAACTGCAATCCAGTACAGATTTAAATTGACTGCCAGCACAGGAAATCTGATGATGGAGGAGTTGTGAGCGCATTTGAGCATCATGTTTAGTACAAACCATTATTGGACTAATGTAATCATTGTGGAGTTCAAACACTCTACAGGCCCCCCTGGGGCCCCTTTGGGATGTCCCAGTTGACAGAGAGCTGCCTATGATCATGTAAATACATCGTACATCAGTGTAAAGTTTGGCTACCTATCCACATCCACTCAAGAGATCTAGCACTGTCAGAAGACATATTTCGACTTGACATGCATATTAATGCAGGAAAATGCAAGGCCGTTAACCCAAACCCACGTTTTGGGTTTAGCATATAATTAAAAAAAAATGAATAAACATGAAATTTAAAAAAATGAAATAAACCCAATTAAACACCAAAAAAAGATGCAAAGGAGGGCCCAGCAGCTAAGCAATAACTACAGTTGTTCCTGACAACACACAAAAAGGTAGCCCTAAAAAGGACTGTAGGGTCTCCGAACTATAAACAGAGGGGGAGTACACAGCAATATGCAGCCCACCACAATGTGATCCACACTAATTTAGTACAATAAAGTACAGTATAGAGCCATATAGCAACTAACTCTCCATACACAGACTGTCAACTCTCCCTAAATTACTGCAACACAAACTGACAAATGATTATGGGCCACCCACTCTTTTAAAGTGAGGATGCTGACACATAACAAAGCCCCCATTATTGGTCCTTCTAAATCAGGTGATCCAAGTTCAAAGGCCAGACAGAGCATGATAGTTAGTAAGAATTCGATCTGGCAAATTCATGCATTAATTCACCCAGACCACAAACACTGAACCTGCAGGTTTCATGGTAAACCCAAACGTCTTCCCCAGTATCTCACTGCATATGCTGGTAGATATAGAAATAATATCTTCACTGAGTATGATTGAAATGATCGTCTCGCCTCCAAATATATGTGAAATCTACTAAGGGCTTTGAAAAGAATGAATCTAAAAAAGCTACACAAATATATACACAGCTCACTCCTGCTCTTGGAGGGACTTCCCCTCTTTATGAACCAAATTCCTCTTCCCCCTTTCCTCCTTTCTTCTCCCTCTTTATGGTCGAATGCATAGGCCTCTAGAATAAATGCAAGTATCAAAAGTGTTATACTGCGCTCAACCTTTCAGACAACGTCTAAATTATTGCATTTATTACTTGCATATGCTGGTTCTGGTCCATTGCATTTCTTGGCGAAAAATCCACTTCTTCAAAAGGAACATATGAAATTTCCAACAAAATATTCATTGTTGGTAGTAGATGTCTCCCCTTTATATAGGATCAAATGTTCCCACTAGCCAAAAGCCAGATGTTTTTAGTCTGATGTTAGCTGAAGCAAGAGAATGCAAATCCTTTCAGGGTACCCCCCATCAAACTGGTTGTCCTGGCATGTGCCTGTCACATCCCCGTATGCCCCACTTGGTATTGGGAGAGCACCTTGGACAGATTTGCATTCTCTTGCTTCTACTAACAGTGAATCTTTACCTGAAGATGTATATTTGTTACTGTGAAGAAGTGTATTTTGCTCCATTGTACTTTTTACCATAGTAAAATATCTGCCTTTTCTATTTACTATTTTCTTACAGTATATTTGGAGATAAAGGTATATAGTAATAGGGATGAGCCGAACACCCCCCGGTTCGGTTCGCACCAGAACCCGCGAACGGACCGAAAGTTCGCACGAACGTTAGAACCCCATTGACGTCTATGGGACTCGAACGTTCGAAATCAAAAGTGCTCATTTTAAAGGCTAATTTGCATGGTATTGTCCTAAAAAGGGTTTGGGGACCCGGGTCCTACCCCAGGGGACATGTATCAATGCAAAAAAAACTTTTAAAAACGGCCGTTTTTTCGGGAGCAGTGATTTTAATGATGCTTAAAGTAAAAAAAAAAAAGTGAAATATTCCTTTAAATATCGTACCTGGGGGGTGTCTATAGTATGCCTGTAAAGTGACGCGTGTTTCCCATGTTTAGAACAGTCCCTGCACCAAATGTCATTTTTAAAGGAAAAAATCTCATTTAAAACTGCTTGCGGGTTTAATGTCATGTCGGGTCCTGGCAATATGGATGAAAATCAGTGAGACAAACGGCATGGGTACCCCCCAGTCCATTACCAGGCCCTTTGGGTCTTGTATGGATATTAAGGGGAACCCCGCACCCAAATTAAAATAAGGAAAGGTCCCTATATACTCTGAACAGCAGTATACAGGCGGTGCAAACAAGACAGGGACTGTAGGTTTGTTGTTAAGTAGAATCTCTTTGTAATTTTGAACATTTTTAATGTGTTTAGCTCCAGCCAAAAAATCTTTTCTAAGCTTTTTGGAAAACATAGGGAAGGGTTATCACCCCTGTGACATTTGTTTTGCGTCTTTCCTCCTCTTCAGAAGATTTCACCTCACTTTTTTGTCCCAATGAAAAATGTTTTTTGAAAATTTGGGTTTTTTTGTGGAACAAGGATTGGAAAGCATCAGTGGAAAGGAGAAATTGTTTTCCCATATTAACTCTTACATGAGAGAATTTCCCTTCCTATGGGTAGATTTCATCTCACTTCCTGTTGTCTCCTTCCGTTTGCAAGTAGGAGTCGTTTGTAAGTTAGATGTTTGAAAGTAGGGTCCTGCCCTATATACTCAGCAGAAATTTGGGCCTTAGGTGTTGCTGTGGCCAAAACACTGTAAGCCCTCACAGGGCCCTGCTGTGAAATATTAGATCAAGAATTGTAATTACATGCCCCTGTTGAACAGGAGCTGAAAAATTAGGCCTTAGGCACTGGTGCTGGTGCCACAACACTGCAACCCCTCACAGACACTCTAGTTGGAACGCAGGAACGAGCACTGCTGCAAAGTATTGCATCAAAAATTGTAATTACACGCCCCTGTTAGACAGGGGCAGAAAAATTGGGCCTTAGGCACTGGTGCTGGTGCCACAACACTGCAACCCCTCACAGACACTCTAGTTGGAACGCAGGAACGAGCACTGCTGCAAAGTATTGCATCAAAAATTGTAATTACACGCCCCTGTTAGACAGGGGCAGAAAAATTGGGCCTTAGGCACTGGTGCTGGTGCCACAACACTGCAACCCCTCACAGACACTCTAGTTGGAACGCAGGAACGAGCACTGCTGCAAAGTATTGCATCAAAAATTGTAATTACACGCCCCTGTTAGACAGGGGCAGAAAAATTGGGCCTTAGGCACTGGTGCTGGTGCCACAACACTGCAACCCCTCACAGACACTCTAGTTGGAACGCAGGAACGAGCACTGCTGCAAAGTATTGCATCAAAAATTGTAATTACACGCCCCTGTTAGACAGGGGCAGAAAAATTGGGCCTTAGGCACTGGTGCTGGTGCCACAACACTGCAACCCCTCACAGACACTCTAGTTGGAACGCAGGAACGAGCACTGCTGCAAAGTATTGCATCAAAAATTGTAATTACACGCCCCTGTTAGACAGGGGCAGAAAAATTGGGCCTTAGGCACTGGTGCTGGTGCCACAACACTGCAACCCCTCACAGACACTCTAGTTGGAATGCAGGAACGAGCCGTGCTGCAAAGTATTACATCAAAAATTGTAATTACACGCCCCTGTTATACAGGGGCTGAAAAATTGTGCCTTAGGCACTGGTGGTGGCGCCCAGAACCAAAAATGTTCTTACAAGCTATCAGCGTGATGATTGAGGAGGAAGAGGATAATTACTCAGGGATAATCACTCAGCATCAGCATAGGCAGTCTTTGAAGGGATCTGAAAAAAATTATTCAGTTACATCAGCATCAGGTGCTTGGTAGCTGGTGGTGATCCAAGACTGATTCATTTTTATGAAGGTCAGCCGATCGACCGAGTCAGTGGACAGACGCACCCTGTGATCGGTTACCACGCCTCCAGCAGCACTGAATGTACGTTCCGAAAGAACGCTGGATGCAGGACAGGCCAGTAGCTCAATTGCATACTGTGCAAGCTCTGGCCAGTGATCCATCCTCAAGACCCAGTAACCCAGAGGATTTTCGGTGGGAAAGGTGTCCAAGTCTGATCTTGCCCCTAGGTATTCCTGCACCATGTAAAACAGACGCTGGCGATGGTTGCTGGAACCGATCATACCTTGGGACTGCGGACCAAAAAATTGTCTGAACGCATCGGTCAGACGGCCACCTTCTCCACCGCTCCTTCTTTGACTGACCGAAGCCTCAGCAACACGTTGTCCAGAAACAGGAGTTTGTAACCTCCCAGTCTCTGGGAACGCGTTGCACAGACCTTTCTGCAAGGCCTCCCGAAGATGTTTCATCCTCTGCTCCCTCTGCGATGGCAAGATAAGGTCCGCAACCTTACCCTTGTAACGTGGATCAAGGAGGGTTGCCAGCCAGTATTGGTCCTTCTCCTTGATACCACGAATACGAGGATCCTTACGCAGGCTTTGCAGGATCAGGGAGGCCATGCAGCGTAGGTTTGCTGAGGCATTCGGTCCGGAGTCCTCTGGGTCACTAAGGACAACAACGTCCGCAGCCACCTCCTCCCAGCCACGTACAAGTCCATGTGTTCCTTGGGACTGATCCCTTAAAGACTGCTGATGCTGAGTGCCAGGCTCCACCTCCATACTGACACAATCTTCCTCCTCCTCCTCCTCCTCCTCCTCGTCCTCTTCCTGTGTGATCGGCGGGCACGCAGGAACACTGTCTGGATAAAGGGGGCCTTGAGAGCTAAGGAAGTCCTCCTCTTCCTGCCTCTGTTCTGCCTCAAGTGCCCTGTCCATTATTCCACGCAGCGTGTGCTCCAACAGGTGGACAAGGGGGACAGTGTCACTGATGCATGCACTGTCAGTGCTCACCATCCTCGTGGCCTCCTCGAATGGTGACAGGACAGTGCATGCATCCCTGATCATGGCCCACTGGCGTGGGGAAAAAAAACCAAGGTCCCCTGACCCTGTCCTGGTGCCATAGTCGCACAGGTACTCATTGATGGCCCTCTGCTGCGTGTGCAGCCGCTGCAGCATGGCCAACGTCGAGTTCCACCTGGTGGGCATGTCACAGATTAGGCGGTTCTTGGGCAGGTTAAACTCCTTTTGGAGGTCCGTCAGCCGAGCACTGGCATTATATGACCGGCGGAAATGCACACAGACTTTCCTGGCCTGCCTCAGGACATCCTGTAAGCCCGGGTACCTGCCCAAGAACCGCTGCACCACCAAGTTAAGGACGTGAGCCAAACAGGGCACATGGGTCAGTTGTCCCTGTCGGAGGGCAGAGAGGAGGTTGGTGCCATTGTCGCAAACCACCATTCCTGCCTTAAGTTGGCGTGGCGTCAACCACCTCTGAACCTGCCCCTGCAGAGCTGACAGAACCTCTGCCCCAGTGTGGCTCCTGTCCCCCAAGCACACCAGCTCAAGCACCGCATGGCATCTTTTGGCCTGCGTACTTGCGTAGCCCCTTGAACGCCTACGGAGCACCGCTGGTTCCGAGGAAGAGGCCATGGAGGAAGAAGAAGAGGAGGGGGTGGAGGAGAGAGGTGTGTCACAATCAGCATTTTGGAGGCGTGGTGGCGGAACAACCTCCAACACTACTGCACCTTGTCCTGCATCCTTCCCAGCTGCCAGCAGAGTCACCCAATGCGCCGTGAAACTTAAGTAACGTCCCTGTCCATGCCTGCTGGACCATGAGTCAGCGGTAATATGCACCTTACCGCTGACCGCCCTGTCCAGCGAGGCATGGACATTGCCTTCCACATGCCGGTAGAGAGCCGGAATCGCCTTCCGTGAGAAAAAGTGGCGTTTGGGTACCTGCCACTGAGGAACCGCACATTCCACAAACTCACGGAAGGGGGCAGAGTCTACCAACTGAAAAGGCAGCAGTTGAAGTGCTAGCAATTTTGCCAAGCTAGCATTCAACCGCTGGGCATGTGGATGGCTGGGAGCAAACTTCTTTCGGCGGTGCAGCAGCTGGGGCAGGGAAATTTGCCTGGTACAATCTGACGTCGGTGTACCAAAAGCAGATTGCCCACAAGTACTTGGCTGTGACACACCTAATTCTACACCTTCATTCCTCTCACTGCAGGTCTCAGAGAGGACTGAAGGTCTAGTGGGGTTGGAAATCTCAGCTGATGAGGAGCAAGGAGAGATCCTCTTTGTTCTTTGGTGTGGGTCTTTCAGATACGCTTGCCAACGAACTGCATGGCAGGTCAACATATGTCTGGTCAAGCATGTGGTACCCAAGCGGGAGATGTTTTGGCCACGCGAGATACGCTTGAGACATATGTTGCAAATAGCAGCGGTGCGATCTGATGCACTCGTCTCAAAAAAGGCCCACACCAAAGAACTTTTTGAATAACGCGCAGAGACTGCAGCGCCCTGCACATGTGGAGCTTTGGGGTGTGATGCAGTCAATGTGCTGCCCTTAGGCTGGCCCCTGGAGGGCATCCTGCCTCGTTGGTGATGTGCCGCCTCCTCCTCCTCCTCCTCCTCCTCTCTCCTATCAGGCACCCACGTTGAGTCAGTGACCTCATCATCCCCTCCCTCCTCATCACTGGAGCAAACCTGGCAGTATGCTGCAGCAGGGGGAGCATGACTGCCAGATTGCTGTCCTTCTTGGGCACCCCCTCTGTCCGTGCTCATGTTACTGCCTTCATCGAGCTCAGTATCATCATCAGAGCCTTCCAAACGCTGGGCATCCTCCTGGAGCATGTACCCAACACTGTGGTCAAACAGTTCGAGGGAATCCTCATGAGGACATGGTGGAGCTAGGGAAGGAGTCACTGATGACATTGAGCTGAGGGAAGAGGCCGCTGCTTTGCCAGACAAAGCACCCTGGGCATGGGTGAGAGAGGATGAGGAGGATGAGGACGGCTTGGTCATCCACTCGACCAAGTCTTCCGCATGTTGCGGCTCAACACGGCCAGCTGCCGAAAAAAAGGCCAAGCGTGTCCCATGGCCACGTGCTGATGAGGATGCACCGTCTCCACGACCAGCACTAGACACAGAGCCTGCTTGCCCTCTCTTATTGGCTTGTGACTGTCTGCCTCTCCTTCTTGGCCTTCCAGACATACTAATGGCCTGTAGCTGCACTAAGCTGGGATAGAACACCTGTAATTTTCTTCAGGTAGCTTTATATACTGTAACCAGACAAGCCTGCCTGTCAGTAGGAAGATAACAGGAACGGATCTAGCTGAACACTGTGAGCAGGACACACTGTACTAAATGTAAATAGTCTAGCTGCCTGACCGTGGTACTAATAGGATCAAAAAGAACACCTGTAATTTTCTTCAGGTAGCTTTATATACTGTAACCAGACAAGCCTGCCTGTCAGTAGGAAGATAACAGGAACGGATCTAGCTGAACACTGTGAGCAGGACGCACTGCACTGAATGTAAATAGCAGGAACGGATCTAGCTGAACACTGTGAGCAGGACGCACTGCACTGAATGTAAATAGCAGGAACGGATCTAGCTGAACACTGTGAGCAGGACGCACTGCACTGAATGTAAATAGCAGGAACGGATCTAGCTGAACACTGTGAGCAGGACGCACTGCACTGAATGTAAATAGCAGGAACGGATCTAGCTGAACACTGTGAGCAGGACGCACTGCACTGAATGTAAATAGCAGGAACGGATCTAGCTGAACACTGTGAGCAGGACGCACTGCACTGAATGTAAATAGCAGGAACGGATCTAGCTGAACACTGTGAGCAGGACGCACTGCACTGAATGTAAATAGCAGGAACGGATCTAGCTGAACACTGTGAGCAGGACGCACTGCACTGAATGTAAATAGCAGGAACGGATCTAGCTGAACACTGTGAGCAGGACGCACTGCACTGAATGTAAATAGCAGGAACGGATCTAGCTGAACACTGTGAGCAGGACGCACTGCACTGAATGTAAATAGCAGGAACGGATCTAGCTGAACACTGTGAGCAGGACGCACTGCACTGAATGTAAATAGCAGGAACGGATCTAGCTGAACACTGTGAGCAGGACGCACTGCACTGAATGTAAATAGCAGGAACGGATCTAGCTGAACACTGTGAGCAGGACGCACTGCACTGAATGTAAATAGCAGGAACGGATCTAGCTGAACACTGTGAGCAGGACGCACTGCACTGAATGTAAATAGCAGGAACGGATCTAGCTGAACACTGTGAGCAGGACGCACTGCACTGAATGTAAATAGCAGGAACGGATCTAGCTGAACACTGTGAGCAGGACGCACTGCACTGAATGTAAATAGCAGGAACGGATCTAGCTGAACACTGTGAGCAGGACGCACTGCACTGAATGTAAATAGCAGGAACGGATCTAGCTGAACACTGTGAGCAGGACGCACTGCACTGAATGTCAATAGCAGGAACGGATCTAGCTGAACACTGTGAGCAGGACGCACTGCACTGAATGTAAATAGCAGGAACGGATCTAGCTGAACACTGTGAGCAGGACGCACTGCACTGAATGTAAATAGCAGGAACGGATCTAGCTGAACACTGTGAGCAGGACGCACTGCACTGAATGTAAATAGCAGGAACGGATCTAGCTGAACACTGTGAGCAGGACGCACTGCACTGAATGTAAATAGCAGGAACGGATCTAGCTGAACACTGTGAGCAGGACGCACTGCACTGAATGTAAATAGCAGGAACGGATCTAGCTGAACACTGTGAGCAGGACGCACTGCACTGAATGTAAATAGCAGGAACGGATCTAGCTGAACACTGTGAGCAGGACACACTGCACTAAATAGTCTAGATAGAAGATAACAGGAACGGATCTAGCTAAACTGAATACAGTGTATATATATATATGCAACACCTGGGATGCATATATATACACAATACACTGTAAGTGCAGCTAACTGACTGACTGTTCTGCCTAATCTATCTAACTCAAATCAAATGACACTGTCTCTCTCTCTCTCTATCTCTCAGCACACCGGAACACACACTACACAGGGCCGCCGTGCAGGCGGCCTTATATAGTGTGGGGTGTGTACTAAATCCCCTGAGCCATAATTGGCCAAAGCCACCCTGGCTTTGGCCAATTACAGCTCTCTCTACTGACGGCGCTGTGATTGGCCAAGCATGCGGGTCATAGTGCATGCTTGGCCAATCATCAGCCAGCAATGCACTGCGATGCCGCAGTGAATTATGGGCCGCGACGCGCCACACGAATTTGGCGCGAACGGCCCATATCGTTCGCAATTCGACGGACGGTCGAACAGCCGATGTTCGAGTCGAACATGGGTTCGACTCGAACACGAAGCTCATCCCTATATAGTAATATATGTCTATTTAGAACCTGTAATTCCAGCATGGACTACTGTACCACTAAACAAAGTAGGCCTGTTCCCTTTAGGTAGCAGGGTTGATGAAATGACATTTCCCCTGTATAGTTATTATATATCATGCATGTTTGCCATCATCAGGAGAAATTCAGTCATCTCATATACTGTACATTTATTTACACATTGTCACATATTTGTAGCCAACTTGGAGCCAATAAAACAAAAAATAATATTTTGTGTAGATGCATAACAGAGGGGTATTGTGCCCTGCATGTAAGTTATGCAGGTGTTGTGTACATAACATTTACCTTTTTCGACATACCTGGTAAATTGTGTGATAGCTCACTACCGAAGAAGGGAAAGGAAGCAGCTGAGATGCCTGAAATAAAGAAATGTTAATTTTTTATGTACAAAAAGTGATATGCAATATATGATGTTAGGACTGTAACACATTACTTCTCAACATTGAAATATTTTGCAGAAGCATACACCTAGTGTAGATTTAATTGTACCTCCAAATCCTCCATAATCAAAACCATAGGTGGAAATGTTGTTGCTCAGTTCTGTATTATTGGCTGAAACAAAATAACAGAAAATCAGAGGTAGAGATATTGGTTAGATAGTTTCACCATAACTAATACATCATTTCTCATATAAGGCTGATTAGACACATCACATTTAAACACTTCTAGCAGCAGTTCTCATAAAAATAACCCCCAATAAAGCTGACCACACACTGCTTACAGTTCAGCTTATTGCTGCTAGCTCAGATGAAATTCAATCAGTGTATGGCCCTGCTAGCATCATTCCATTAAAAAAGCTAATTGTTCTATCAAACTTTGTTGGAGAAACCAGTCAAAAAATTATCCAGCGAAGAGCACCTGCATCAGGCAGTGTCAGAATACAAATTAAAAACATATGAATATCAGGGGGATTCATCTATGTGAATTGATTTTATATATATATATATATATATATATATATATATACACAGTATCTCACAAAAGTGAGTACACCCCTCATATTTTTATAAATATTTTATTTTTTCATGTGACAACACTGAATAAATGACACTTTGCTACAATGTAAAGTAGTGAGTGTACAGCTTGTATAAAGGTGTAAATTTGCTGTCCCCTCAAAATATCTCAACACACAGCCATTAATGTCTAAACCGCTGGCAACAAAAGTGAGTACCCACCGAATTGGGCCCAATTAGCCATTTTCCCTCCCCGGTGCCATGTGACTCGTTAGTGTTACAAGGTCTCAGGTGTGAATGGGGAGCAGGTGTGCTAAATTTGGTGTTATCGCTCTCACTCTCTCATACTGGTCACAGGAAGTTCAACATGGCACCTCATGGTAAAGAACTCTCTGAGGATCTGAAAAAAAGAATTGTTGCTCTATATAAGGGTGGCTCCCCTTCAGTCCACCTGCTCTTACCTATCCATCAGAATTCACGTGCCTCTACTGTGGGGACACTTATAAGTTAGTGTTAGGTACCACAGATACCAGGGTGCCCTGACAAGGCTCTGTGGCTTACGCATGCATTTGCAAATGTGTGCAGACTAAACCCCTGCTTTTAACGCATACTGTTAGACACGTTATTTGGTTGTCTGCGGGCTGGTCGGTAAGTTAAGCTTGGTTTTTTTCTTGGATTTATCAGTATAATCAAACACAACTGGACTCAAATGAAGGTGTAGAACCATCTCAAGGATGATCAGAAGAAATGGACAGCACCTGAGTTAAATATATGAGTGTCACAGCAAAGGGTCTGAATACTTAGGACCATGTGATATTTCAGTTTTTCTTTTTTAATAAATCTTTAAAAATGTGAACAATTCGGTGTTTCTCTGTCAATATGGGGTGCTGTGTGTACATTAATGAGGAAAAAAATGAACTTAAATGATTTTAGCAAATGGCTGAAATATAACAAAGAGTGAAAAATTTAAGGGGGTCTGAATACTTTCCGTCCCCACTGTATATATTAATACACCGCCTGAAGTATATTAGAAACAGTACACCACGGAATGCACTGTAGATATAGGCTACACTGAATGCAGAGTATATATATATATATATATATATATATATATATATATATATATATATATATATATATATTAGACTAACTGTATATATAAACATATGCTAAATCTTATATAGTATGGGGCGTGAACTTAATCCCCCTGAGCCATGCTTGGCCAAAGGCACCCTGGCTCTCTCAGCAGGTCAGGTGCATGCTTTGGTCAACCATCATACAGCAATGCACTGCGACCAGTGGCACTCAATTTTCCCAAGGTGCTGGGCTACAGCAATATGAAAAAAGGAGACATTAACTTTTATTCTTCTCATTCTACTGAGATACTGATTTATGCGGCACCCAGCAGGGGGAGAGCTAAAACCAAGCAAGCCTATAGACTTCTATGCAAAGTGCTGAGAATCCTGGGAATTGTAGTTTGAGACTGAAGCCACATACAGGGACAAATAGACTCCTTACACTACAGATTCCAATATGCACTGTGCAGTAGGAGTGGAGAGATGATTTTTATTAAACTGCCTGGGAAAGTTCTTCCTCTTGGCACCAAGGGAGATGGAGAGAGGGCACCTCTGTCTGGATATATGTCTGTCAGCGGGAGACCATACCAGCAAAGATCCAAGTCTGAGACTGGAAGTGAGGACACCCAAAGGCAGCGCAGCACCACCCACATCACAGCACCTGCATTTTTTTTACAGGGAGACTAAAGCATAGAATAAATTCTAAATATAGCTATTGGCAAAAACCACTACTGTTCTCCTAATGGAGTGGGCTTGTGAACTAGATTCCATAGGCAAGATGGAGCGTATGCTCTCCTGGGAAAATGGCAAATCACAGACCTTTAACATGTCTGGAATAATTTCAGATACTCATCAGGCTGTCTTTCATATTTGTTAGACTTACACCGCATCTGTTTATAGCCATCCTTTATTTGTTTGTTTGGATAGGCCCGATGGGGGTATGTGGCTCCAACTTATTGACCTTCTCATTTCTTTATTTATTATTTATTTGTATTTTCCCTTTTCCCCCTTCTCATTTCTCTATCAAGCTCTCATATATGCAGAGCTGTGCCTTCCACAGTGCCTTCAAAAAGTATTCATACCCCTTGTAATTTTCCACGTTTTGTCATGTTACAACCAAAGACGTAAATGTATTTTATTGGCATTTTATGTGATAGACCAACACAAAGTGGCACATAATTGTGAAGTGGAAGGAAAATGATAAATGGTTTTCAATTTTTTTTACAAATAAATATCTGTAAAGTGGGGTGTGCACTTGTATTCAGCCCCCTTTACTCTGATACCCCCAACTAAAATCTAGTGTAACGAATTGCCTTCAAAAGTCACCTAATTAGTAAATAGAGTCCACCTAGTTACTATTTCAGAGTTTCTAATTTTCGGGTTTTCGCATTTTCTAATTTCCAAATTTCCGAATTTTCTAATTTACGCATGTACGAATTTACGAATGTACAAATTTTCTAATTTACGAATGTATGAATTTATGAATGTGCGAATGTACGAATACACAAATTTACGAATGTACAAATTTACTAATTGCGATCATAATGAATGACCCGAAAAACGGAAAAAAACAAAAACGAATGAAACGAAAACAAACACATTTTTTGGCAGTGAACATGTCTAGTTTACAGGACAACTATTAGTCGTGCACTCCACAAATCTGACTTTTATGGAAAGAGGCAAGAAAAAACCCATTGTTGAAAGAAAGCCATAAAAAGTCCCATTTACAGTTTGTGAGAAGCCATGTGGGGGACAAAGAAAACATGTGGAAGAAGGTGCTCTGGTCAGATCAAAGGCGGATCCAGAGTCTAGTGTCGGGAGGGGCACTGCCAGAAAATAAGGTGTTGCTTACAGAACTGTATTTAACGTATTGTACAGTCCTTACCTTGTTTAAAATAGTGACACGTTTATCATTCCAGAATAGATTATTACATTACAAACAGACAGGATAGGTTTAACCACATATAACTTTATTATTAGGCCCCTTTCACACGATCGGACCATTCAGGTCCGCCTGTCAGTTTTGACGGCGGACCTGAACGGGCGCTCCATGTTAGTCTATGGAGCGTCGGATGTCAGCGAAGACATGTCCGCTGACATCCGACTC
This sequence comes from Lithobates septentrionalis, assembly GCA_037952835.1. NCBI lineage: Eukaryota > Metazoa > Chordata > Amphibia > Anura > Ranidae > Lithobates > Lithobates septentrionalis. The sequence goes on along the minus strand of JBBDGP010000687.1, from coordinate 4,192,340 downwards.
GGTCCGATCCGCTAAAAGCAGACGGATGGCTCTACGTCCAGGTCCGTCGCTGGCGGATCGGGTGAGATCTGCTGAAAACAGCAGCGGCGCCTGACAAGCCCCTCCCCACTCAGTGAGCAGAGAGGGACCTGTCATACCTGGTAAATTGTGTGATAGCTCACTACCGAAGAAGGGAAAGGAAGCAGCTGGGATGCCTGAAATAAAGAAATGTTAATTTTTTATGTACAAAAAGTGATATGCAATATATGATGTTAGGACTGTAACACATTACTTCTCAACATTGAAATATTTTGCAGAAGCATACACCTAGTGTAGATTTAATTGTACCTCCAAATCCTCCATAATCAAAACCATAGGTGGAAATGTTGTTGCTCAGTTCTGTATTATTGGCTGAAACAAAATAACAGAAAATCAGAGGTAGAGATATTGGTTAGACAGTTTCATCATAACTAATACATCATTTCTGATATAAGGCTGATTAGACACATCACATTTAAACACTTCTAGCAGCAGTTCTCATAAAAATAACCCCCAATAAAGCTGACCACACACTGCTTACAGTTCAGCTTATTGCTGCTGGCTCAGATGAAATTCAATCAGTGTATGGCCCTGCTAGCATCATTCCATTAAAAAAGTTAATTGTTCTATCAAACTTTGTTGGAAAAATCAGTCAAAAAATTATCCAGCGAACAGCGCCTGCATCCAATCAGATGCAAACACTTTTCAGGTATTCTGACAGCCAGTGTCAGAATACAAATTAAAAACATATGAATATCAGGGGGATTCATCTATGTGAATTGATTTTATACATATATATATATATATATATATATATATATATATATATATATATACACACACACAGTGTCTCACAAAAGTGAGTACACCCCTCATATTTTTATAAATATTTTATTTTTTCATGTGACAACACTGAATAAATGACACTTTGCTACAATATAAAGTAGTGAGTGTACAGCTTGTATAAAGGGTTTAAATTTGCTGTCCCCTCAAAACATCTCAACACACAGCCATTAATGTCTAAACCGCTGGCAACAAAAGTGAGTGCACCCCGAATTGGGCCCAATTAGCCATTTTCCCTCTCCAGTGCCATGTGACTCGTTAGTGTTACAAGGTCTCAGGTGTGAATGGGGAGCAGGTGTGCTAAATTTGGTGTTATCGCTCTCACTCTCTCATACTGGTCACAGGAAGTTCAACATGGCACCTCATGGTAAAGAACTCTCTGAGGATCTGAAAAAAAGAATTGTTGCTCTATATAAGGGTGGCTCCCCTTCAGTCCTCCTGCTCTTACCTATCCATCAGAATTCACGTGCCTCTACTGTGGGGACACTTATAAGTTAGTGTTAGGTACCACAGATACCAGGGTGCCCTGACAAGGCTCTGTGGCTTACGCATGCATTTGCAAATGTGTGCAGACTAAACCCCTGCTTTTAACGCATACTGTTAGACAGGTTATTTTGGTTGTCTGCAGGCTTGTCAGTATAATCAAACACAGCTGGACTCAAATGAAGGTGTAGAACCATCTCAAGGATGATCAGAAGAAATGGACAGCACCTGAGTTAAATATATGAGTGTCACAGCAAAGGGTCTGAATACTTAGGACCATGTGATATTTCAGTTTTTCTTTTTTAATAAATCTTCAAAAATGTCAACAATTCGGTGTTTCTCTGTCAATATGGGGTGCTGTGTGTACATTAATGAGGAAAAAAATGAACTTAAATGATTTTAGCAAATGGCTGCAATATAACAAAGAGTGAAAAATTTAAGGGGGTCTGAATACTTTCCGTCCCCACTGTATACATTAATACACCGCCTGAAGTATATTAGAAACAGTACACCACGGAATGCACTGTAGATATAGGCTACACTGAATGCAGAGTATATATATATATATATATATATATATATATATATATATATATATATATATATATATATATATATATATATATATTAGACTGACTGTATATATAAATATATGCTAAATCTTATATAGTATGGGGCGTGAACTTAATCCCCCTGAGCCATGCTTGGCCAAAGGCACCCTCTCTCTCTCAGCAGGTTAGGTACATGCTTTGGTCAATCATCATACAGCAATGCACTGCGATCCGTGGCACTCGAATTTCCCGCGAACGCCCCATAATGTTCGCTGTTCGGCGAATACCCGATGTTCGAGTCTAACTTATGTTCGACCCAAACATCAAGCTCATCCTCCCTAGTTACTACCAGTATTACTACAAGTGTAACTACTAGTGCTACTACCAGTGTTATTCCAAGTGTTACTACCAGTGTCAGTACCAGTGTTACCGCAAGCACTACTGCAAGTGTTACTGCAATTTACCTTGATAACTATGTAGCAAGGTGCTGGGCTACAGCAATATGAAAAAGGAGACATTAACTTTTATTCTTCTCATTCTACTGAGATACTGATTTATGCTGCACCCAGCAGGGAGTGAGCTAAAACCAAGCAAGCCTATAGACTTCTATGCAGAGTGCTGAGAATCCTGGGAATTGTAGTTTGAGACTGAAGCCACATACTGGGACAAATAGACTCCTTACACTACAGATTCCAATATGCACTGTGCAGTAGGAGTGGAGAGATGATTTTTATTAAACTGCCTGGGAAAGTTCTTCCTCTTGGCACCAAGGGAGACAGAGAGAGGGCACCTCTGTCTGGATATATGTCTGTCAGCGGGAGACCATACCAGCGAAGATCCAAGTCTGAGACTGGAAGTGAGGACACCCAAGGCAGCGCAGCACCGCCCACATCACAGCACCTGCATTTTTTTTTACAGGGAGACTAAAGCATAGAATAAATTCTAAATATTGTTATTGGCAAAAACCACTACTGTTCTCCTAATGGAGTGGGCTTGTGAACTGGATTCCATAGGCAAGATGGAGCGTATGCTCTCCTGGGAAAATGGCAAATCACAGACCTTTAACTTGTCTGGAATAATTTCAGATACTCATCAGGCTGTCTCTCATATTTGTTAGACTTACACCGCATCTGTTTATAGCCATCCTTTATTTGTTTGTTTGGATAGGCCCGATGGGGGTATGTGGCTCCAACTTATTGACCTTCTCATTTCTTTATTTATTATTTATTTATATTTTCCCTTTTCCCCCTTCTCATTTCTCTATCAAGCTCTCATATATGCAGAGCTGTGCCTTCCACAGTGCCTTCAAAAAGTATTCATACCCCTTGGAATTTTCCACATTTTGTCATGTTACAACCAAAGACGTAAATGTATTTTATTGGCATTTTATGTGATAGACCAACACAAAGTGGCACATAATTGTGAAGTGGAAGAAAAATGATAAATGGTTTTCATTTTTTTTTTACAAATAAATATCTGTAAAGTGTGGTGTGCATTTGTATTCAGCCCCCTTTACTCTGATACCCCCAACTAAAATCTAGTGTAACAAATTGCCTTCAAAAGTCACCTAATTAGTAAATAGAGTCCACCTGTGTATAATTTAATCTCAGTATAAATACAGCTGTTCTGTGAAGACCTCTGAGATTTGTTAGAGAACCTTAGTTAATAAACAGCATCAAGAAGGCCAAGGAACACACCAGACAGGTCAGGGATAAAGATGTGGAGAAGTTTAAAGCAGGGTTAGGTTATAAAAAAATATCCCAAGCTTTGAACATCTCACAGAGCACTGTTCAAGCCATCATCTGAAAATGGAAAGAGTATGGCACAACTACAAACCTACCAAAACATGGCCGTGTTTACCTACATTGACAGGCCGGACAAGTTGAGCATTATTTAGAGAAGCAGCCAAGAAGCTCATGGTAGCTCTGGAGGAGCTGCAAAGATCCACAGCTCAGGTGGGAGAATCTGTTCACAGTAGACATGTGCAATTCGTTTAGTTTCGAATTCGTTTTTTAAGAATTTCGACAAATTCGTTAATTCGGAAATATCTGAATTAACGAAAACCCGTTTAATGAATTTTTCCGAATATTCGTAAATTCAAAAATTTGTAAATTCGTACATTCGTAAATTTACACAGTCGCACATTCATAAATTCGTACATTCGTAAATTCGTACATTCGCACATTCGTAAATTCGTACATTCCTAAATCCGGAAATTCGGAAATCTGAAAGAATAATTAACTAATAATAACTTAACTATTACTAACTATTAAATTATAGGTATTGTAATTTCCTTTAAAATTTGGCTGTTAGTGAACGTCACAAATACAAATTTATCCGAAGTTACAAATTAGCCGAAATAACGAATGCCATATCCAAACGAATGGAACGTAATGAATTAATAATAATAAATAACAATAATAATAATAAAAACTTTTTATTATTATTATTTATTATTAATTTGTTTCATTCCATTTGTTTAGATGCGGCATTCGTTATATCGGAAAATTGGTAACTTTCGGATAAATTTGTATTTATTACGTTCACTAACAGCCAAATTTGAAAGGAAATTACAATACCTATTATTTAATAGTTAGCTACTATTTCAGATTTTCTAATTTTCGGGTTTTCAGATTTTCGAATTTCCAAATTTCTGAATTTTCTAATTTACGTATGTATGAATGTACGAATTTAAGAATGTACAAATTTTCTAATTTACGAATGTATGAATTTGTGAATGTACGAATGTGCGAATGTACGAATACACAAATTTACGAATATATGAATTTACTAATTGCGATCATAACGAATGACCCGAAAAACGGATAAAAACAAAAACGAATGAAACGAAAACGAACACATTTTTTGGCAGTGAACATGTCTAGTTCACAGGACAACTATTAGTCATGCACTCCACAAATCTGACTTTTATGGAAAGAGGCAAGAAAAAAGCCATTGTTGAAAGAAAGCCATAAAAAGTCCCATTTACAGTTTGTGAGAAGCCATGTGGGGGACACAGAAAACATGTGGAAGAAGGTGCTCTGGTCAGATCAAAGGCGGATCCAGAGTCTAGTCTCGGGAGGGGCACCGCCAGAAAATAAGGTGTTGCTTACAGAACTGTATTTAACGTATTGTACAGTCCGTACCTTGTTTAAAATAGTGACACGTTTATCATTCCAGAATAGATTATTACATTACAAACAGACAGGATAGGTTTAACCACATATAACTTTATTATTAGGCCCCTTTCACGCGATCGGACCGTTCAGGTCCGCCTGTCAGTTTTGACGGCGGACCTGAACGGGCGCTCCATGTTAGTCTATGGAGCGTCGGATGTCAGCGGAGACATGTCCGCTGACATCCGACCCGGTCCGATCCGTTAAAAGCAGGCAGATGGCTCTACGTCCAGGTCCGTCGCTGGCGGATCGGGTGAGATCTGCTGAAAACGGCAGCGGCGCCTGACAAGCCCCTCCCCACTCAGTGAGCAGAGAGGGACCTGTCATCCGCCGGCTCAGTGGAGATCAACGGACAGATCACCCGCTGAGCCGGCGGACCGAGGCGGACCGAGGATCTTTTTCTTTGATCAAAGAAAGCTACATGAGTTGGACTTCACTGGCAGAATCAAAAGGAATGGGACCCCTTTGAGTTTTAGCTGTTTCCTTCTGCAAACTCATCCCACCTGAGAGCGACATCTTGATATGTCGTGGACCCATACACCATCGGACATCTACGGTCGCCCGGGATGGGACTCTCCGCCAGGATTTCTCCAGCCTGACACCCCCGGGATCGTTTGATCCCTCAAGCTCGCATGACACTCCACCGTACGGTGACTGTGTTCATCCCCTCTGGTAAGGATATTCACTTCTGCCATTTACAGCTTTGAGTTGGAATTTTAGAAGATCCGTGTGTAAAGTGTTATCTTTATACATATTTGGATCCAGCCTCTACTTTATGCTTAGATGTGGCACCTCATATGCCCATGAACCTCCAGTTTCTGTGGACGTTTATATGGTTTATCACATATGAATGGACTTTTTTTCCCTAAATTCTGTGAAATACTCACTGATTGCACACACCGCTTATATTGGTATAGGATATAAGTTATGAACACACTATTTTGTTATTTATTCACGATATATGATGTTATACATGTATAGTAGGGATGAGCTTCGTGTTCGAGTCGAACCCATGTTCGACTCGAACATCGGCTGTTCGGTCGTTCGCCGAATTGCGAACGATATGGGCCGTTCGCGCCAAATTCGTGTGGCGCGTCACGGCCCATAATTCACTGCGGCATCGCAGTGCTTTGCTGGCTGATGATTGGCCAAGCATGCACTATGACCCGCATGCTTGGCCAATCACAGCGCCGTCAGTAGAGAGAGCTGTAATTGGCCAAAGCCAGGGTGGCTTTGGCCAATTATGGCTCAGGGGATTTAGTACACGCCCCACACTATATAAGGCCGCCTGCACGGCGGCCCTGTGTAGTGTGTGTTCCGGTGTGCTGAGAGATAGAGAGAGAGACAGTGTCATTTGATTTGAGTTAGATAGATTAGGCAGAACAGTCAGTCAGTTAGCTGCACTTACAGTGTATTGTGTATATATATGCATCCCAGGTGTTGCATATATATATATACACTGTATTCAGTTTAGCTAGATCCGTTCCTGTTATCTTCTATCTAGACTATTTACATTTGGTGCAGTGCGTCCTGCTCACAGTGTTCAGCTAGATCCGTTCCTGCTATTTACATTTAGTGCAGTGTGTCCTGCTCACAGTGTTCAGCTAGATCCGTTCCTGCTATTTACATTAAGTGCAGTGCGTCCTGCTCACAGTGTTCAGCTAGATCCGTTCCTGTTATTTACATTTAGTGCAGTGCGTCCTGCTCACAGTGTTCAGCTAGATCCGTTCCTGCTATTTACATTTAGTGCAGTGCGTCCTGCTCACAGTGTTCAGCTAGATCCGTTCCTGCTATTTACATTTAGTGCAGTGCGTCCTGCTCACAGTGTTCAGCTAGATCCGTTCCTGCTATTTACATTTAGTGCAGTGCGTCCTGCTCACAGTGTTCAGCTAGATCCGTTCCTGCTATTTACATTTAGTGCAGTGCGTCCTGCTCACAGTGTTCAGCTAGATCCGTTCCTGCTATTTACATTTAGTGCAGTGCGTCCTGCTCACAGTGTTCAGCTAGATCCGTTCCTGCTATTTACATTTAGTGCAGTGCGTCCTGCTCACAGTGTTCAGCTAGATCCGTTCCTGTTATTTACATTTAGTGCAGTGTGTCCTGCTCACAGTGTTCAGCTAGATCCGTTCCTGCTATTTACATTTAGTGCAGTGCGTCCTGCTCACAGTGTTCAGCTAGATCCGTTCCTGCTATTTACATTTAGTGCAGTGCGTCCTGCTCACAGTGTTCAGCTAGATCCGTTCCTGTTATTTACATTTAGTGCAGTGCGTCCTGCTCACAGTGTTCAGCTAGATCCGTTCCTGCTATTTACATTTAGTGCAGTGCGTCCTGCTCACAGTGTTCAGCTAGATCCGTTCCTGCTATTTACATTTAGTGCAGTGCGTCCTGCTCACAGTGTTCAGCTAGATCCGTTCCTGTTATCTTCCTACTGACAGGCAGGCTTGTCTGGTTACAGTATATAAAGCTACCTGAAGAAAATTACAGGTGTTCTATCCCAGCTTAGTGCAGCTACAGGCCATTGGTATGTCTAGAAGGCCAAGAAGGAGAGGCAGACAGTCACAAGCCAATAAGAGAGGGCAAGCAGGCTCTGTGTCTAGTGCTGGTCGTGGAGATGGTGCATCCTCATCAGCACGTGGCCATGGGACACGCTTGGCCTTTTTTTCGGCAGCTGGCCGTGTTGAGCCGCAACATGCGGAAGACTTGGTCGAGTGGATGACCAAGCCGTCCTCATCCTCCTCATCCTCTCTCACCCATGCCCAGGGTGCTTTGTCTGGCAAAGCAGCGGCCTCTTCCCTCATCTCAATGTCATCAGTGACTCCTTCCCTAGCTCCACCATGTCCTCCTGAGGATTCCCTCGAACTGTTTGACCACAGTGTTGGGTACATGCTCCAGGAGGATGCCCAGCGTTTGGAAGGCTCTGATGATGATACTGAGCTCGATGAAGGCAGTAACATGAGCACGGACAGAGGGGGTGCCCAAGAAGGACAGCAATCTGGCAGTCATGCTCCCCCTGCTGCAGCATACTGCCAGGTTTGCTCCAGTGATGAGGAGGGAGGGGATGATGAGGTCACTGACTCAACGTGGGTGCCTGATAGGAGAGAAGAGGAGGAGGAGGAGGAGGAGGAGGCGGCACATCACCAACGAGGCAGGATGCCCTCCAGGGGCCAGCCTAAGGGCAGCACATTGACTGCATCACACCCCAAAGCTCCACATGTGCAGGGCGCTGCAGTCTCTGCGCGTTATTCAAAAAGTTCTTTGGTGTGGGCCTTTTTTGAGACGAGTGCATCAGATCGCACCGCTGCTATTTGCAACATATGTCTCAAGCGTATCTCGCGTGGCCAAAACATCTCCCGCTTGGGTACCACATGCTTGACCAGACATATGTTGACCTGCCATGCAGTTCGTTGGCAAGCGTATCTAAAAGACCCACACCAAAGAACAAAGAGGATCTCTCCTTGCTCCTCATCAGCTGAGATTTCCAACCCCACTAGACCTTCAGTCCTCTCTGAGACCTGCAGTGAGAGGAATGAAGGTGTAGAATTAGGTGTGTCACAGCCAAGTACTTGTGGGCAATCTGCTTTTGGTACACCGACGTCAGATTGTACCAGGCAAATTTCCCTGCCCCAGCTGCTGCACCGCCGAAAGAAGTTTGCTCCCACCCATCCACATGCCCAGCGGTTGAATGCTAGCTTGGCAAAATTGCTAGCACTTCAACTGCTGCCTTTTCAGTTGGTAGACTCTGCCCCCTTCTGTGAGTTTGTGGAATGTGCGGTTCCTCAGTGGCAGGTACCCAAACGCCACTTTTTCTCACGGAAGGCGATTCTGGCTCTCTACCGGCATGTGGAAGGCAATGTCCATGCCTCGCTGGACAGGGCAGTCAGCGGTAAGGTGCATATTACCGCTGACTCATGGTCCAGCAGGCATGGACAGGGACGTTACCTAAGTTTCACGGCGCATTGGGTGACTCTGCTGGCAGCTGGGAAGGATGCAGGACAAGGTGCAGTAGTGTTGGAGGTTGTTCCGCCACCACGCCTCCAAAATGCTGATTGTGACACACCTCTCTCCTCCAGCCCCTCCTCTTCTTCTTCCTCCATGGCCTCTTCCTCGGAACCAGCGGTGCTCCGTAGGCGTTCAAGGGGCTACGCAAGTACGCAGGCCAAAAGATGCCATGCGGTGCTTGAGCTGGTGTGCTTGGGGGACAGGAGCCACACTGGGGCAGAGGTTCTGTCAGCTCTGCAGGGGCAGGTTCAGAGGTGGTTGACGCCACGCCAACTTAAGGCAGGAATGGTGGTTTGCGACAATGGCACCAACCTCCTCTCTGCCCTCCGACAGGGACAACTGACCCATGTGCCCTGTTTGGCTCACGTCCTTAACTTGGTGGTGCAGCGGTTCTTGGGCAGGTACCCGGGCTTACAGGATGTCCTGAGGCAGGCCAGGAAAGTCTGTGTGCATTTCCGCCGGTCATATAATGCCAGTGCTCGGCTGACGGACCTCCAAAAGGAGTTTAACCTGCCCAAGAACCGCCTAATCTGTGACATGCCCACCAGGTGGAACTCAACGTTGGCCATGCTGCAGCGGCTGCACACGCAGCAGAGGGCCATCAATGAGTACCTGTGCGACTATGGCACCAGGACAGGGTCAGGGGAGCTTGGTTTTTTTTCCCCACGCCAGTGGGCCATGATCAGGGATGCATGCACTGTCCTGTCACCATTCGAGGAGGCCACGAGGATGGTGAGCACTGACAGTGCATGCATCAGTGACACTGTCCCCCTTGTCCACCTGTTGGAGCACACGCTGCGTGGAATAATGGACAGGGCACTTGAGGCAGAACAGAGGCAGGAAGAGGAGGACTTCCTTAGCTCTCAAGGCCCCCTTTATCCAGACAGTGTTCCTGCGTGCCCGCCGATCACACAGGAAGAGGACGAGGAGGAGGAGGAGGAGGAGGAGGAGGAAGATTGTGTCAGTATGGAGGTGGAGCCTGGCACTCAGCATCAGCAGCAGTCTTTAAGGGATCAGTCCCAAGGAACACATGGACTTGTACGTGGCTGGGAGGAGGTGGCTGCGGACGTTGTTGTCCTTAGTGACCCAGAGGACTCCGGACCGAATGCCTCAGCAAACCTACGCTGCATGGCCTCCCTGATCCTGCAAAGCCTGCGTAAGGATCCTCGTATTCGTGGTATCAAGGAGAAGGACCAATACTGGCTGGCAACCCTCCTTGATCCACGTTACAAGGGTAAGGTTGCGGACCTTATCTTGCCATCGCAGAGGGAGCAGAGGATGAAACATCTTCGGGAGGCCTTGCAGAAAGGTCTGTGCAACGCGTTCCCAGAGACTGGGAGGTTACAAACTCCTGTTTCTGGAAAACGTGTTGCTGAGGCTTCGGTCAGTCAAAGAAGGAGCGGTGGAGAAGGTGGCCGTCTGACCGATGCGTTCAGACAATTTTTTGGTCCGCAGCCCCAAGGTATGATCGGTTCCAGCAACCATCGCCAGCGTCTGTTTTACATGGTGCAGGAATACCTAGGGGCAAGATCAGACTTGGACACCTTTCCCACCGAAAATCCTCTGGGTTACTGGGTCTTGAGGATGGATCACTGGCCAGAGCTTGCACAGTATGCAATTGAGCTACTGGCCTGTCCTGCATCCAGCGTTCTTTCGGAACGCACATTCAGTGCTGCTGGAGGCGTGGTAACCGATCACAGGGTGCGTCTGTCCACCGACTCGGTCGATCGGCTGACCTTCATAAAAATGAATCAGTCTTGGATCACCACCAGCTACCAAGCACCTGATGCTGATGTAACCGAATAATTTTTTTTGAAATCTCAGATCCCTTCAAAGACTGCCTATGCTGATGCTGAGTGACTATCCCTGAGTAATTATCCTCTTCCTCCTCAATCATCACGCTGATAGCTTGTAAGAACATTTTTGGTTCTGGGCGCCACCACCAGTGCCTAAGGCACAATTTTTCAGCCCCTGTTTAACAGGGGCGTGTAATTACAATTTTTGATGTAATACTTTGCAGCAGGGCTCGTTCCTGCATTCCAACTAGAGTGTCTGTGAGGGGTTGCAGTGTTGTGGCACCAGCACCAGTGCCTAAGGCCCAATTTTTCTGCCCCTGTCTAACAGGGGCGTGTAATTACAATTTTTGATGTAATACTTTGCAGCAGGGCTCGTTCCTGCATTCCAACTAGAGTGTCTGTGAGGGGTTGCAGTGTTGTGGCACCAGCACCAGTGCCTAAGGCCCAATTTTTCTGCCCCTGTCTAACAGGGGCGTGTAATTACAATTTTTGATGCAATACTTTGCAGCAGGGCTCGTTCCTGCGTTCCAACTAGAGTGTCTGTGAGGGGTTGCAGTGTTGTGGCACCAGCACCAGTGCCTAAGGCCCAATTTTTCTGCCCCTGTCTAACAGGGGCATGTAATTACAATTTTTGATGCAATACTTTGCAGCAGGGCTCGTTCCTGCGTTCCAACTAGAGTGTCTGTGAGGGGTTGCAGTGTTGTGGCACCAGCACCAGTGCCTAAGGCCTAATTTTTCAGCTCCTGTTCAACAGGGGCATGTAATTACAATTCTTGATCTAATATTTCACAGCAGGGCCCTGTGAGGGCTTACAGTGTTGTGGCCACAGCAACACCTAAGGCCCAAATTTCTGCTGAGTATATAGGGCAGGACCCTACTTTCAAACATCTAACTTACAAACGACTCCTACTTGCAAACGGAAGGAGACAACAGGAAGTGAGATGAAATCTACCCCTAGGAAGGGAAATTCTCTCCTGTAAGAGTTAATATGGGAAAACAATTTCTCCTTTCCACTGATGCTTTCCAATCCTTGTTCCACAAAAAAACCCAAATTTTCAAAAAACATTTTTCATTGGGACAAAAAAGTGAGGTGAAATCTTCTGAAGAGGAGGAAAGACAGCAAAACAAATGTCACAGGGGTGATAACCCTTCCCTATGTTTTCCAAAAAGCTTAAAAAAGATTTTTTGGCTGGAGCTAAACACGTTAAAAATGTACCCGTTCAAAATTACGAGATTCTACTTAACAACAAACCTACAGTCCCTGTCTTGTTTGCACTGCCTGTATAATGCTGTTCAGAGTATATAGGGCCTTTCCTTATTTTAATTTGGGTGCGGGGTTCCCCTTAATATCCATACAGGACCCAAAGGGCCTGGTAATGGACTGGGGGGGTACCCATGCCGTTTGTCTCACTGATTTTCATCCATATTGCCATGACCCGACATGACATTAAACTCGCAAGCAGTTTTAAATGAGATTTTTTCCTTTAAAAATGACATTTGGTGCAGGGACTGTTCTAAACATGGGAAACACGCGTCACTTTACAGGCATACTATAGACACCCCCCAGGTACGATATTTAAAGGAATATTTCACTTTTTTTTTTTACTTTAAGCATCATTAAAATCACTGCTCCTGAAAAAACGGCCGTTTTTAAAAGTTTTTTTTGCATTGATACATGTCCCCTGGGGTAGGACCCGGGTCCCCAAACCCTTTTTAGGACAATACCATGCAAATTAGCCTTTAAAATGAGCACTTTTGATTTCGAACGTTCGAGTCCCATAGACGTCAATGGGGTTCTAACGTTCGTGCGAACTTTCGGTCCGTTCGCGGGTTCTGGTGCGAACCGAACCGGGGGGTGTTCGGCTCATCCCTAATGTATAGGATGTAAATGCACATCCCTATCATTTATTTTAGCCCTGCATGTGTTTAGTATGTATTCATTTCTACACTGTTAACCACATTGTTACATGCTGGCAGCTATCACTTGCACTGCTTTTCTGTAATAGCCCAATTATTTATTTGTTTCATTTGTTTACAAGATCATAAGTAAACTTATGATGGTTGGGAAGAGGTCCTGGTCACACAAGTCCAACACTTCAAGAACTGTTTTTGGAATTTCCTTGTGTTGTGCACTCTCGTTTCCACTTTGTAAGCCAGAGACTTAGTTCTCCTTGCAGCAATGTCTCCATTATCTTCTGCTTACCATCAGCTAGAATAGGGTGGAAACGCTTTGATAATGATTGCACAGCCACAGGAACCATGGTAAAAGTACTGCTGGCATCAAGATTTAAATCTGGAAACACTGCATCGAATTTTCTGGAAAACGAGTGTTTAAATGATTAATAATGTTGTCCAGCAAGGGAATATACAAGATTTCCTGTAGTATTCTTCAGTTGATTCTACATTGTAATTGAATCTGTGCACTTGTCTGCCTACAAGACGTGGCAATTTTAGTTCCACTCCAAGTTCTAAAGCCAATTCTGCCTGCATTTGCATGTGGAAAAAGTGCCATTAGCGTTACATCGCATATTCTCCAGGGTTGCCATGGTATCAGTCAAACATTTAGATGCACTTGTTAAATCAATTGTTGGGGATTGAAGGAAGAGACTCAGAGGAAAGGTTACTTTCAGAACATTGATGAGTGAAACCAAGGAAAATATAAATTCTTCACTGCACAGAGAATGGACGAGAGTTGATGCTGTTGAGCTAGTGCTTGAGCATTTTCAATTTGCACTCACCACTTTTACAAGTCCATCTCGAAATGAGAGAATCATGGCGCTCTACCCATCTAGTTTCACAAAGACTGGTAAGCTGAGAGCCTAACTCCTGCTTTAAAATAAAATTACGCTTTGCTGATTGGTTAAAGAATGAAATGGTTGATTTGACCACTGCTACTGAATTGCGAACTGCTGACACTTGTGAGGACTTTGAAATTGAATTGTTTAGAGAATGATTGTAGCAAGGACATCTGCAACTGTTGGGTACTATACAGAGAATCCCTGATACAACACCAGCCACCTGCTTGATCGCTCTTACGGGAGGCAAGAGGGGACATCCCCCCCACCCGCCGCCCTCTGGTGCTTCTACCGACTCACCACTACGAACAAAGCCAGGATCTTTTTTTTTTTTTTTTATTTCAGGCTTCCCAGCCTAGAGGTGAGATGTGGGGTCTTATTGACCCCATATCTCACTGTAAAGAGGACCTGTCATGCCATATTCCTATTACAAGGGATGTTTACATTCCTTGTAATAGGAATAAAAGTGATCAAAAAATTCATTTTTTGGGAAAAAGTGTCAAACTAAAATAAATAAAGTAAAATGAACAATAAAAAAAAAATAAAAAAATTTAAAGCACCCCTGTCCCCATGTGCTCGCATGCAGAAGCGAACGCATATGTAAGTCCTGCCCACTTATGAAAACGGTGTTCAAACCACACATGTGAGGTATCGCTGCGAACGTTAGAGTGAGAGCAATAATTTTGGCCCTAGATCTCCTCTGTAACTCAAAACATGTAACCAGTAAAAAATGTTATAGCGTCGCCTATGGGGATTTTCAAGTAGCGAAGTTTGGCACCATTCCACGAGCGTGTGCAATTTTGAAAGATGACATGTTAGGTATCTATTTACTCGGCGAAACTTCATCTTTCACATTATGTAAAACCATTGGGCTAACATTACTGTTTTGTTTTTTTTTTTTAAAGCACAAAACTGTTTTTTTTTTAAAAAACGCGTTTGAAAAATTGCTGCGCAAATACCGTGCGAGATAAAAAGTTGCAACTACTGCCATTGTATTCTCTAGGGTCTTTGCTAAAAAAACATATATAATGTTTTGGGGTTCTATGTAATTTTCTAGCAAAAAAATTATTACTTTTACATTTAGGAGAGAAATGTCAGAATTGGCCTGGGTGCTCCAGAACGCCTGAAGGTGCTCCCTGCATGTTGGGCCTCTGTATGTGGCCACGCTGTGTAAAAGTCTGACACCCTCAGAAGAAGTCCAGGAAGTGACGAAACGTTAGGGACATGTCGCACAGGAAGTGACGCATGTGCTCCACCAACTGAGGAAGCGTGTGACTGTGGTTACACACAGGGAGCGCTCCTGACAGGTTTTCAGGACTGGAGGACACAATCAGGCACAGTGCACTTTGTTATCTTTGCTCAATGTTTATTAAATTTTGGTACGCATGGTTTTAAGGAGATGTTTGGATGGTTCAAATAAAGATGTTTAGCAGTATCACACTATGTGAGCATTTTTGTTTCTTTTACATATCCTATTGGAACTACTGGGAATAATACTGACATCTGGTGGTCACTTTGGATATTGATGCAGATTTACTACTATTAATCAAGGCTTTTATTGATCTGATTTCTGGTGAGTGAGTTTTCATTGGGGACCCCAGTGTATCGCTTGGTGAAAGGATTACTACCCTCACAGAATACATCTTGATTATTTATTGGTGGGACTCTGGCTATCAGATCCGTGTTCGAACTTTCTGAAATAGATTAAGAAAGAGGCCCTGTTTAATTGGGGTGCACAGCGCTGCTGCAATACTGAAGAGACACTTTATATATTTATATATTTATAATTGTGTATTTATATATTTATCTAATTTAATTGATTCATTATTGCCTATATACACGTTCTACTATTTAAGCAGTTGCTACTAGTCATATAATTATTTATGTGCCGCACATACACCGTTAGAATATTGTACTAAGCGCAGAGCATTGTTGTTTTTTTGGGACGGGCATATACAACATACATTCATTCAAAGTTTTAATTTTATGTCTGGCTATAAATCTATTTAAAGCCTTCAGTCATTTCTTCAACTTTCCATCTATTAAATCTTCTGCCCTTGTTGTTTGAACTTTGGATAGTAAAACATTTTTTTTTTCTGCCAGTAAATACCTTATACAGCCCACTTCCTGTTTCTTGTCTGGTAAAAAGCCTAGGCTTATGACATCATGCACAGCTGAGCTCTCTCTCTGTCTCACTCTGGTGAGAGTTTGCCAGGAAGGGAGGGGGGATGAGTCATAAAAGGGCCAATAAGAGCTGCAGGGCTGCAGAGCTGGAGGTGTGCCTCTGTGTGTCTGTGTAAATCCAGGAAGTGAACAGGCAGCAGCTTCAGGCCCACAGTTAAAATGGCTGTAGCCAGACTTGGTGGAGGGAGATTTCTGCAGCATATTTGGCAAGTAAAGAATCACAGTATATATAAAATATTATGCAAAGTGGTTGGAAAAAAGACCAGAATGGCAAAGATTTTTTATTACAAATTATGTGAGCAGACTGCAGTTCCTCTTAAAGGTAACTCTTGTTGTTTGATTTAATAATGGAGTCATTTTTATCCCAGTTCAAACAAGGGCGCACTTAAAAAAAGCAGAAACTTCCCCTACAACCGATTGGGTACTTGAAGCACATGACAGAGGTAAAAAGTGCTTAAGTTAACCAACTTTTCAAATCCATTCTGGGACTGAGACATTCACTTTGTCTCAGAAAAAAAATGGCATGATTCAATTTTTTGGTTACCACAGATTTGTTTCACTGTTTGAGTTTGCATGGCAAAATGTACTTTTTGAATTGCTATTTGCATTTTATATAGGGAAAACACTCTCACAATTTATTGACATCTGTGTGTATGTAGATAATTTTTATGTTATTCATTTGTTTTTACATTTTGTGATGACAGTCACAGAGGGGGTCGTAAAACTGTTGGATAATGAGTAAGAAAACTCATATCTAAATTTAGTCCGTTATCTTTTGTCTCAAATAAAATTATTATTCTTAGTTCAAAAGTTTTCCTTTCCTGAATGGGTTTGAAATTCCCTTTAAGAACTAAAACATTGAGGTCCTCTATAGTGTGGTCCGGTTGTGAGAAATGATGTCCCACAGGTGTGCAGAATCTTCTTTATGTACCATGTCTGTGCAAATTCATCCTTGTTCCCAACATCTGTCCTGTTTTGCCAATGTAAGTAGTCCTTTGCTACATCTTTTGCATTGGATGAGGCACACAACATTACTGGAGGTGCAGTAGTATGACCCTGTGCTACTGAAGATCCCTTTTGTGTGTGTGACACTTTTAGATAGATTGATTTGGTTGCACAGTTTGCAGCGTTTTGTATTGCAGGGTTTGCTTCCATTATTAGTGACTTCATAATTAGAATGAAGTTTTCTTCTGATTAGTTTATGTCTGAGGTTGGGTGGTTGTCTGAAAGCCAGTATTGGGGGTTGTTGAAATGTTTCTTTCAGAGTTTCATTCTCTGTTAGGCCCCTTTCACACTGGGGCGGTGGGGGCGTCGGCAGTAAAACAGCGCTAAAAATTTTAGCGCTGCTTTACCGTCGTTTTGCGGCGGTATTCGCCCGCTAGCGGTGCGGTTTTAACCCCCTCTGGTGGGCGAAAAAGGGTTAAAACCGCTCACATAGCGCGGCTACAGCCGCGGTATTGCCGCGGTATAGCCACGCTGTCCCATTGATTTCAATGGGCAGGAGCGGTGAATACACCGCTCCTTCACCGCTCCAAAGATGCGGTTTGCAGGAGTTTTTTTTTCTCCTGCCAGCGCACCGCTTCAGTGAGAAAGCCCTCGGGCTTTCACACTGAACAAACAGTTTTAGGTCGATTTGTAGGCGCTATTTTTAGCGCAATAACGCCTGCAAACCACCCCAGTGTGAAAGGGGCCTTATGATGGGTTGTAAATCTTTGATTATCTTTCTTATCCCTTCAAGTGCTGGATTGTATGTGGTTACCAGAGGTACATGGTTATTTTTTTTTTTCTCTTTGTATTGGAGTAGATTTTCTCTTCAGGTTTTCAAGGCCGTGTTTATGCTTGTGTTGATGGTTTTGTCCTTGTAACAATTCTTATGGAAGGAGTCTGCTAGTGTTCTGAGATGTTTGTCTCTGTGTTCTGGGCATATTTGGTGGTATCTCATGGCCTGGCTGTGTATGATGGCCTGTTTAGTGGGTTGGGGTGAAAACTGGAACTATGAAGAAAGTTGCATTGGTCAGTCAGTTTCCTGTGTATCGAAGCGTGAAGCTGATGTATACTGTAGTGTCTAGGAAGTTGACATGTGTGTCTGAATAATCCATTTTTAGTTTGATTGATGGGTGAAAAGTGTTGATCAATGAGCACACACAAAAGGGACCTTCAGTCTCACAGGGTCATACAACTGACCTCAAGTAATGTTGTGTACATCATCCAATGCAAACGATGTAGCAAAGGATCTTACATTGGCAAAACAGTACAGATGTTGGGAACAAGAATAAATTTGTACAGATGTACCATCGAGGAATATAAAGACGATAGTTTCTGCACACCTGTGGGACACCATTTCTCACAACTGGACCACACTATGGAGGACCTCAATGTCTTAGTTCTTAAAGGGAATGTCAAAACTATTAAGATAACGGCCTAAATTTAGATATGGGCTTTCTTACTCATTAACCAACAGTTTTAAGACCCTCTCTGTGACTGTGACCTATGGGCTTTCTTACTCATTAACCAACAGTTTTAAGACCCCCTCTGTGACTGTGACCCCCCCCCCCCCTTCTGTATTATCTTACTAACTATGCTAGCTGTGTGTTTGTTTTTCCCTTTTTTCTTTCTCTCATAATTTGTTTTTTAACATTCTGCTAAAACCTTTGTGAATCAATTGAATTAGTACTGCTTGGACCTTGAAGAAGGGGACATACCCCTAAAGCTTTCCTGAAAAATTGTGCGTTAGTGCAAATAAAAAAGTATCACAGACAGTAC
This sequence comes from Lithobates septentrionalis, assembly GCA_037952835.1. Taxonomy (NCBI): domain Eukaryota; kingdom Metazoa; phylum Chordata; class Amphibia; order Anura; family Ranidae; genus Lithobates; species Lithobates septentrionalis. The sequence continues at coordinate 4,173,732 of JBBDGP010000687.1, read as the reverse complement.
TCAATTGTTTCTGTCTAGAAAACTTTAAAACTAGTGCTATAATTCATGTTGGCTCATACACCTAGTATATACAGGCTTCTGACATGTGTTTCATGTGAGTGGTCGCATAAATAGTAATTACAACTCAGATAATTCAGGTGACAAGATGCAGCCCGAATCCTCTGACTTGTGATGTCACAGTACACTTTCATTTCAGTTCTGAACATTGGTTCCTCCCACAGGAAATGGCTGGGAATGAAACGAGGTGGAACGTTTGTACAACACATACCAAAGGATCATCTTTCGAATACCACATTAACTCAGCATAATTATATGGGAACATGTCTGGATGTACTTTTGGATGGAGTTTGGGTGGAATGAGGAATAAAAACTATACTGGCCATGTAATATGTAAGTTTCCAGATTCCTTATGTAAAAAAATGGGCAAAGGTTCTAAAGGGTGGGGAATTCCAAAGTACACAGATCTTGTATTTGTCTAGTTGCAGCATAGTATCAAGTTGCTTTGCACAGGTGTCCTGACAAAATACGCAACTCGGCAGAATATCCGACCACGTCACTTCCGGTTTCCTAAAACCTACAGTAATTGCAGATTTTGACGAATTCATGTTTGGACACAACAGCGGCAACCGAATGCAGCCAGGTAAAGGAACATTTGGGTGTTTTCACAGCAAAGAGGCTAACGGGGATGAAGTTGTCGCCGCCTCGGAGGTGGCCATTTTGTTGGCTAATGTTGGAGCGGAGTAACAATCTCCGCTCATAATACCGTGCACCGGACTGCATTCAGTTGCCGCTCTTGTGTCAAAACACGTATTGCTCATCATGTGAAATTACTTCATAAAAATCTGCAATAAAACATGTTTTAAATAAACTGGAAGTGACGTGGTTGGATACTCTGCCGAGTTGCGTATTTTGGCAAAACACAGGCAATCAAATGATAATGGTCCACAGACTCCAGACAAAATAGCTTAGAGGCACCAAAGCACAATGCAGTCCACCAGCTGACATGGTGAGGTTGAAAAAAGACACAAGTCCATCAAGTCCAACCTTATGTGTGTGATTTTATGCCAGTATTACATTGTATATCCCTGTATGTTGCGGTCTTTCAGGTGCTTATCTAATAGTTTTTTGAAACTATCGATGCTCCCCGCTGAGACCACAGCCTGTGGAAGGGAATTCCACATCCTTGCCGCTCTTACAGTAAAGAACCCTCTACGTAGTTTAACTTTAAACCTCTTTTCTTCTAATGTTAATGATTGGCCACGTGTCTTGTTAAACTCCCTTAAAAAAGTTTTATCCCTATTGTGGGGTCACCAGTAAGGTATTTGTAAATTGAAATCATATCCCCTCTCAAGCGTCTCTTCTCCAGCGAGAATAAGTGCTCGCAACCTTCCTTCATAGCTAATGTCCTCCAGACCCTTTATTAGCTTTATTGCCCATTTTTGTACTCGCTCCATTTCCAGTACATACTTCCTGAGGACTGGTGCCCAGAACTGGACAGCATACTCCAGGTGCGGCCGGACCAGAGTCTTGTAGAGTGGGAGAATTATCGCTTTATCCCCGGAGTTAATTCCTTTTTTAATACATGCCAATATTCTGTTTGCTTTGTTAGCAGCAGCTTTGCATTGCATGCCATTGCTGAGCCGTTTATCTACTAGGACCCCTAGGTCCTTTTCCATCCTTGATTCCCTCAGAGGTTCTCCCCCTAGCGTATAGATTGCATTCATATTTTTGCCACCCAAATGCATTATTTTACATTTTTCTACATTAAACCTCATTTGCCATGTAGTTGCCCACCCCATTAATTTGTTCAGATCTTCGCGCAGGGTTTCCACATCCTGCGGAGAAGTTATTGCCCTGCTTAGCTTAGTATCGTCTGCAAATACAGAGATTGAACTGTTTACCCCATCCTCCAGGTCGTTTATGAACAAATTAAATAGGATTGGTCCCAGCACAGAAACCTGTGGGACCCCACTACCCACCCCTGACCATTCCGAGTATTCCCCATTTATCACTACCCTCTGAACTCGCCCTTGTAGCCAGTTTTCAATCCATGTACTCACCCTATGGTCCATGCCAACGGACCTTATTTTGTACAGTAAACGTTTATGGGGAACTGTGTCAAATGCTTTTCCAAAACCAGGTACACCAGGTCTACGGGCCTTCCTTTATCTAAATGGCAACTCACCTCCTCATAGAAGGTTAATAGATTGGTTTGGCAAGAATGATTCTTCATGACTCCATGCTGATTACTGCTAATGATACCGTTTTCATTACTAAAATCTTGTATATAGTCCCTTATCATCCCCTCCAAGAGCTTGCATACTATTGATGTTAGGATAACTGGTCTGTAATTCCCAGGGATGTATTTTGGGCCCTTTTTAAATATTGGTGCTACATTGGCTTTTCTCCAATCCGCTGGTACCATTTCAGTCAGTAGACTGTCAGTAAAAATTAGGAACAATGGTCTGCCAATTACTTGACTGAGTTCCCTAAGTACCCTCGGGTGCAAGCCACCCGGGCCCAGTGATTTTTTAATGTTGTTTCCCAAGTCTAATTCTAATTCTGTACTGAACTGTTCTGTCTCCTGGGTTAAAGTACATACAGTACCTGACCGCGAGATTGTGTTTCCAGCGTGATCCCATCGCGTTGGTTCTCGGCGACAGGGTACTGTGCATGTTGCGCTGGCTCACTCATCGGGAAAGGAAAACTTTGTTTTCCTTTCCCGATGAGTGACAGACAGTGCTGACAGCTGTCTGGTATGAATCCTGAGGGGGAACACCGCGCCAAATTTTAAATGAAAAAAAAACGGCGTGGGTCCCCCCCAGGGGCATACCAGGCCCTTAGGTCTGGTATGGATTGTAAGGGGAATCCCCTATGCCAAAAAATCGGCGTGGGGGTCCCCCCAAAATCCATACCAGACCCTTATCCGAGCACGCAGCCCGGCCAGTCAGGAAAGGGGGTGGGGACGGGCGAGCGCCCCCCCCCTTCTGAGCCTTACCAGGCCGCATGCCCTCAACATGGGGGGGTGGGTGCCTTGGGGGAGGGGGGGCGCCCTGTGGGTCCCCCCACCCCAAAGCACCTTGTCCCCATGTTGATGAGGACAAGGGCCTCTTCCCGACAACCCTGGCCATTGGTTGTCGGGGTCTGCGGGCGGGGGGCTTATCGGAATCTGGGAGCCCCCTTTAATAAGGGGGCCCCCAGATCCCAGCCCAACACCCTGTGTGAATGAGTATGGGGTACATGGTACCCCTACCCATTCACCTAGGGAAAAGTGTCAATAAAAAAAAACACAGTACACAGGTTTTAAGGGTAATTTATTAGGCAGCTCCGGGTCTTCCTCCGACTTCGGGGGGGTTCTTCTCCTGGGCCCCTCCGCTATCTTCTTCCAGCTCTTTTGCCAGCGAGGGGCCCGGTCTCCTGCCGCTGTCTTGTCGCCGCTGTCTTGTCGCCGCTGTCTCGTCGCCGCTGTCTCGTCGCCGCTGTCTCGTCGCCGCTGTCTCGACGCTTCTTCTCTTCTTCTCTTCTTCCGATGTTGACACGATGCTCTCTCTGGCTGGAATGCTTTGTGCGAGCTACGGAGCCATTTATATAGGCGGTGACCACGCCCCCTGTGACGTCACGGTCCCAGCATGCGCATGGACTTTGGGGTCATAAAGGGGGTGTGACCCCAGAGTCCCTGCGCATGCTGGGACCGTGACGTCACAAGGGGGCGGGGTCACCGCCTATATAAACGGCTCCGCAGCTCGCACAAAGCATTCCAGCCGGAGAGAGCGTCGTGTCAACATCGGAAGAAGAGAAGAAGAGAAGAAGGGACGAGACAGCGGGGAGACAGCGGTGGCAAGACAGTGGCGACAAGACAGCGGCAGAAGACCGGGCCCCTCGCTGGCAAAAGAGCTGGAAGAAGATAGCGGAGGGGCCCGGGAGAAGAATTGGAACACCGGGAGAAGTCGGAAGAAACCCCCCCGAAGTCGGAAGAAGACCCAAAGCTGCCTAATAAATTACTCTTAAAACCTGTGTACTGTGTTTTTTTTTATTGACACTTTTTCCTAGGTGAATGGGTAGGGGTACCATGTACCCCATACTCATTCACACAGGGTGGGGGGGCTGGGATCTGGGGGCCCCCTTATTCTGCTGGTTCTTCACCTGCTGAGTGCTGCCAGACCTTCCTGCACCTCCAACCAGCCAGCTGTCTGCCAAGCAACTGCCACCTGCTATCTGCCCAGTCTAGGGTCTGCTGCTCATGCTGCCATCTGCTGTTCTGGCCATCTGTTACTCACAGCTAAGGTCGGCTGGACAAGTTACAGGCAATAGTATTTCACCACGATTGCTCTTGTGGCCACTTTCTCAACATCGGTGGTCCCTGAGCCGGGGTTGTAAGAGATGCTTCCTTCTACACGTCAGGACCTGCTATAAGGTACGTGACACCCCCCAAACACACCAAGCTGTTGTGATGAGATAACGCATTCATTGATGCTGCTAATCGAAGGCGGGCTGACAGGGCATGTCCACACTTCCTTTCTGGAATGACTTTCCAGCAGCACTTTGCCGCTACCCCACAGTTCCTCCTTACTATCTGACTGCCAATCAGGTAATACATCTTATTCTTCCTCACATATTAACCCTTTTTTGGGACAATTCCTTGGTCACAGCTGCTGCACCCACATCCATGCCGGTGTACAGCTCCTAATCCATCCAGAATGCATTAGGGAACGTGTTCCTGTTCCTACACTGATGTCACATTGGAAACAGAAGCTGTATTGGTGCAGCATCTGCACCTCAATGGACAGAAATGGGACTGCATGAGGATGCGTGGAACACCTGTGCATTGCTGTGTGGGTAAACATGGCCCTCACTCTTAGAGCCCTTGCACACTGGGGCGGGGGGCGGCGTCGGCGGTAAAACGCCGCTATTATTAGCGGCGTTTTACCGTCGGTATTCGGCCGCTAGCGGTGCAGCTTTACCCCCGCTAGCGGCCGAGAAGGGGTTAAATACCACCGCAAAGCGCCTCTGCAGAGGCGCATTGCCGGCAGTATAGCCGCGCCGTCCCATTGATTTCAATGGGCAGGAGCGGTAAAGGAGCGGTATACACACCGCTCCTTCACCGCTCCGAAGATGCGGCTAGCAGGACTTTTTTTACCGTCCTGCCAGCGCATCGCTCCAATAATAGCGCCTGCAAACCGCCCAGAAAGTGCCGCTCCTTGCATTCCAGTGTGAAAGCCCCGAGGGCTTGCACACTGGAGCGATGCGCTGGCAGGACGGTAAAAAAAGTCCTGCTAGCCGCATCTTCGGAGCGGTGAAGGAGCGGTGTGTATACCGCTCCTTTACCGCTCCTGCCCATTGAAATCAATGGGACGGCGCGGCTATACCGCCGGCAAAGCGCCTCTGCAGAGGCGCTTTGCGGTGGTATTTAACCCTTTCTCGGCCGCTAGCGGGGGGTAAAACCGCCCCGCTAGCGGCCAAATACCGACGGTAAAACGCCGCTAATAATAGCGGCGTTTTACCGCCGACGCCGCCCCCCGCCCCAGTGTGCAAGGGCTCTAAATTAAGTGTTGCAAAGAGCTTAGTTATCTCTGTTACCTACTGATCATGTCTGAAATTCTGAGCTGTTCTGAGCCCTGTGTACATTTTCCTGTGTTAGCACAAGATGTCTCCTGAGTTCTTAGATTGCTCTACTGTCCAATCAAAGTGACAGTGTGTTTGTAAAGTGCCTGCCCCCAACCCAGTTATATTCACCTTACCAGCATTCGCTCTCAGCTTCTGCCTCTGCTGCAACCTGTCCTCGGATCTAAGGTGTAGGCTGATGTGGGACACTAATGGGATTGGTGATGTCACTTCACAATTATGTGACAGTGCTAAAGGAAGTGATTGGCTGCTAAATGCCATCGCTGTCACATGGGAGGATGTAACATGCTCCCCCATGCCCAGAAGCAACAGCAGGAGTAGCAGAGCTTGTAAGGTTAGTATTCCTGCTGTTGGGGACAGGGCACTTTACAAACAAACTGTCACCTTACCCTGAATGACCGAGGTGACAGGGTCTGTTGAAAAATATGATATGTCATAATCTTTTTATTTACAGACATTTAGGGATTGTTGACACAAGGTAAAGTGCAGGAACTCATGCGGAATCTCGCAATTTCTTGCACTGCACAAAACTTAGCTGCCTTTTGCAGACACGTGCGGGTGCCATTAATTTTTTATGGCACCCCATACATCTAGCAAACGTGCATGTGACCACACACCCGCCAAAACGCATCGTACAGCAATACCATGTGGTTTTGGTGCAGCTCAACTAAAAAATAATTTTGGAACCTTTTTGTGCATATTGCAACCCAGTAATTAAACACAACACGTGGGAACGTGCAAAAAAGCGAGAATGCTTGGATGCACCTCCTGGTATAAACAAGCCCTGTACTTAGAAAAAGTCAGAAACAGAAAAGCAAGTCACTGGTTAAGTTACTGGTGAAAGCATTTGTGTTTTAATCAGCAGATCTGGTTCCTTATATTTGCTTACAATGAGAGCCTCTTGAGCCCATCGGGAGAGAGAGCCCTGACTGATGGGGGCATGGCCAGGGAGGAGTTGCAGAAAAGTTGTTATAGTTCAAGATTGGTACAAAAGGGGAAAAGGGTTGGGCCTGAGCTCAGGAGTTTGGCACCCCAGGGGATTATGGTCCTTTTCGGACGGAAGCATGGAAGAGCTGCCCACCCTCCCGCCCTAATTTTGATGGTATGTCACAGCGTGTTGCGGTTTTGGTAACCTTGCCAGCAAATATGGAACCCCTTTGATGCCCGGATGGTAATTGGGAGATTGACGGACGGTCCGGCACTGATGGTAAGGACAGGCCCCTCCTTCATCTCCCTTTTACATTGGTAGTTGAGTGCTCACAGTACAACTGTGACTGGCACGGTTCTAAAGGTTAATATTAATGTTGATTTTAAATAAAGCTGTGGCCTTGCCCTTTCCAACGTTATTGGTTGTATGTGTGGTTCTTATTGGTTTAGAAGAAGGGGTAAGGTATGACAAGTGATGGTTGGGACCTGGGCTTATTGCACCTCAGCAGTCATGTTAGTTTGTGTAGCTTTACTTGAGACAATTTTTGGAGTGGTTTGGAAGGATGATCCTATTTGGTGACTTGAGCCTGTAAAGTGAGGGAGTGAAGCAGTGACAAAAAAACAAACAATCCTGGCTTTATTAATTTTGCCTTATTGCAAGCAGTGAACAGCGCTAGACATGTGCAGAACGGAAAAAAATTAGTTTTGTTTCGGATAAATTCGTCATGTTACTAAATTCGTTTTGTGGATTCTGTTTGGAATTCGTTTAGATTTGTTTCATTTAGTTTATTCATTCTCTAACGAATTACACATTTTCAGGACAAATCGAATTTGAATCGGTGTAAAATATATCAACCAATTTGAATTCTGTGTGAAGAATAGCTGGCTGTTAACCACTTGCCGACCACCGAACGCCAATATACGCCCTTACTTTGAGGACGGATATTGTTAATATGGCAGCAGCTAGCTGCCATAACCCCAGTATGTTCATGTTCAGCCGGCGGTTGGCTACAAGATAAAAGTGGTCTCTGTGGCGGATTCGCCGCAAGATCACTTTTATCGGCGGCGGAAGAGGCCCCCCCCTCCCGCCGCGCTTCGGTGCTCTCCGCCGCTTACCGGAGCCATCGGCAGCAGTGGAGATGATCAAGTCCTTTCACGTCAGTGGCATGGAGACAAGTGAGGGGAAGATGGCCCCCACCCGTCTCCAATACATTGCAGGGCGGAAGCAACATCAAAACGTCACTTCCGCCCATAGCTCTTGAAGGGACATTTTTTTTAAATCATTTTTTTACATGACAATTTTTTTTTTATTACATTTTAGTGTAAATATGAGATCTGAGGTCTTTTTGAGGTCTTTTTGACCCCAGATCTCATATTTAAGACGTGCTGTCATGCTTTTTTTCTACTACAAGGGATGTTTACATTCCTTTTAATAGGAATAAAAGTAATACATTTTTTTTTTTTTTAAAACAGTGTAAAAATAAAAAATAAAAGGTAAAATAAATAAGGAAAAAAATTTTTTTTTAAACGTGCCTCGTCCTGCCGAGCTGGCATGCAGAAGTGAACGCATACATGAGTAGCGCCCGCATATGAAAACAGTGTTCAAACCACACATGTGAGGTATTGCCGCGATTGTTAGAGTGAGAGCAATAATTCTAGCCCTAGACCTCCTCTGTAACTCAAAACATGCAACCTGTAGAATTTTTTAAACATCGCCCATGGAGATTTTTAAGGGTAAAGGTTTGTCACCGTTCCACGAGCGGGCGCAATTTTGAAGCGTGACATGTTGGGTATCAATTTACTCGGTGTAACATTATCTTTCATAATATAAAAAAAATGGGCTAACTTTACTGTTTTTTTTATTTTTTAATTAAAAAATGTGTATTATTTTCCAAAAAAAGTGTGCCTGTAAGACGATGCGCAAATATGGTGTGACAGAAAGTATTGCAACGACCGCCATTTTATTCTCTAAGTTGTTCGAAAAAAATGTATAATGTTTGGTGGTTCTAAATAATTTTCTAGCAGAAAAACTGTATTTAACTTGTAAACAACACATCTAAAAAATAGGCCTGATCCTTAAGTCTTTAAAGAGCGGGCCAGGAAGCCGGCCATCGCCCCCTTAACAACCGATGACTCATCAGCTGTCAGCGGGTTTTCCCACTGACAGCTGAATGTAAAAATAAGGGGAAAAAAACAGCGTGGGGTCCCCCCTCCCTTTTTCATACCAGGCCCTCCTGGTCGGGTATGGATTTAGGGAACCCCTTCCCAAAATGTAAAAAAAAGTCAAATCATGTGAGTGCTTTGATTCACTCTCACAGTGATCACATGATTGGGAGCCTGTCCCACTGCCTCCCAATCTGAAGCCATGTCCTAGAGCTCTCGGTCACATTTCAGTTCTCAACAAACAACCTCAGGCAGTCGTGGATGCATATATGCAGTAGCTTGGCATTAAAGCCCACTTTTCTTGCCAACACATATAAGTGTGTCATGGTCAGCATGAAGATAAAACTGTGTAATTAGGTGTTTTGTGCTAACTAGCTGGATCAAGTACTGGGAACTAACTATTGTGTGTATATTTATTTTGTATTATTCAAGGGATCAAAGATCACCATCGCAGCCATAAAATAGCAGAAACCATCTTTATATTTCCCAAACAGCAAATGAACAATGCTTCCAGCAGCAAACAGAAGGTGGCTACTTTTCAGCTCAATAACATAAAACAGGGTCTACCTAACTAAAGGCTTTATCTGCAGAAGGGTTATCACAGTCCCAGACTTTCTGGTTCTTAAAGTGTTACTAAACCCAGAACCTGCATTCACTATATCTGGTCTCTCACAGTATACAGATCATGGAAATGGAAATATTTTCATAAACATAAACTGCTAAATACCTTTTTTCATCAGCAGTTAGAACAGTCTTGTGACTTCTATCAGTGTGTGTTGAAAGCCTATAGGAGGAGTTTTAATTTTTTACCACGATTGTCCTATCAGGATGCAGGACCCATGACCCTCTGCCTGGACAGTGCTGATTGGCCCTGTGTTGATCACATGCATCCTCCCAAGAAAAAAAATACTCTTTAGCAATACACACCAAACTGAGCATGTGCATCTTGACTCCATAGACACAGCAAATATCTGATTTGTTTTGTAAACAGTGGAAGAAGGGGAGGATCAGATAAGACAGGATCAAACAGCCTTTTTATTTAATGCAGAGGATTATGCCCTTAGCTTCCACTGAGTATAACAAACATGCTTTACTGCATATACAGACTGATTTTACTGTTGTGGGTTTAGTAACACTTTAGGACACCTGTCTCACTATCAACTCCCACTCCTTCACAATGGGCTCTGTATAGTTTAATACATCTTACATCCCTCCTGTGGACCTATTAACCCTCTGATGCTCATAAACCAAACAGGGGAGCGATGTATCTCCTGTACAGGACCCAATCCTGGCATCTTGTACATATTCCCTTCACCCCTCCCACTCCTCAACCAAGAGGTGGTGGAGGCACTATGAGAAACCCTACAATGCAGAGAGAGAGAGCATCAGCATTTTGATATGGTCTACCCGATCTATGCAGTATAACGAAAATAAATTCCTTGTGGGGCCACCAGGTCACATTGCCATTGACATCTAGGTTAATGGGGCATGGTCTGACTCCAAGAAGAATCCCCTGTCCACCTTAAAGTATTGCGGAGGGTTGCTTGTCTCAATGTCCGTCAGGAGGTGGGGGAGGGTTCAATAAAACAGTTTTGTTTATACTTGAAATAGTTCTTAAAAAAAGTCAAATCAATACAGTTTTCTTTTTATTTAATAAATTCCATGCTTGTGTACTGCAGATTTAAAGTAAATGACAGCCCATGGAAAGAATGCTTACTGAAAACATAACTTCAAAAGGGCAGTCCACCCAAAGTTTTATTAAATGCAATCTGGTGGGAAGAATCAACCCTTGCCTTTTATTTCTTTGGGGGGTGTTCCCAAAAGCAAGCTAAATCTACCATATTTCTTAACTCATTTGTACCTATTGGGAGTTTTGGGAGTTCCACCTTTTCCACTTTCCTAATAAAATGTAAATGAAGGGGGCGTGGCCTAGCGCATGGAGTAGCAGGACATGTCTGCCTGGAGCTCCCGCACACGTCGGCACAAACGAGGCTCCCAGCGCCTGTGAAACCCTGCAAACAGGTCGGTAATGGGGAGGAAAGGAGCAGGAGAGAGACACCGCACTCCCGAGCCACATAACGAGGGTGACATAGACTGATTTTTCACCCATTTGGGCCAGACACAGCACGACCCCCCCTCTTCCAAGATGGCGACGGCCCGGACCTCAGGCACACACGCGGCCTCACAGGGAGCTGCTTCACAGCGCTCCACATCACACATGAAAACAAGACAACGTGCCAGGTCCCCTCCAGATTCAGATAACGGCTCTGTCCGCTTGGCCTGCCAATCCCCAGACTCACATAGATCTTATGGTGGCTGGGACATGGAAGCCTACATCAAGGCCCTACCCACCAAGCATGACTTTGAAACCTATGTGCAGAGACTAGAACGATCATACAAACAGGAGATTACTGAGCTCCGCAAAGATGTAACAAGCAGGCTGGAACAAGTAGAACATGAGGTAGAGGAAAATACCTCCACAATTCAAGCTCATGAAGTTATTTTACATGACCACACACTACAGATCCAACAACTGATTTACCACCAAGATGACCAGGAAAATAGAGCCAGACGCAACAACATACGCATCCGAGGCCTACCAGAGTCGGTAGAAACCACAGACCTAGCCCCTGCTGTCATCGCCATATTTAATGACCTGCTCCACAAGGAGAAAGCTGCTCCCTTAGAGTTAGATCGTGTTCATAGAGCTCTCGGCCCTAAGAACCGTAACCTGGAGCACCCCAGAGATGTCATTTGTAGAGTGCAATTCTATGCGATTAAAGATGCAATTATGAAAGCGGCAAGAACCCATGACGCCATTTACTTCAATGGGACCTCAGTATCATTACTCCCTGACGTCTCCAAACTGACACTCGACATGAGGAGAGCCCTGAAACCCCTCACAAGTGCCCTTCAAGCAAAACAAATAAAATATCATTGGGACTTTCCTTTCAATCTTTTTGCATCTCATGACGGAAAGTCAGCGACATTCCGCACTCTTGGAGACCTCCCAAAATTCCTGGGAACATTTGAACTGCCACAAATTCCCATACCAGATTGGCCTCTTCATGCTGCCACCCCAGGCTTCCAGACCACTACAGGCTGGCAAACGAAGACTAACAAGAACAAACGTCCTAAATCGCATGCATCCAGAGCAACCGACGGATGAACAATTGTTCTCTATTCTTGTCTTAACCATACTTTTCCTTCACAGGTTCCGGACCAGTGAAGATATTCCTTTTTACAGTTTGCAACTATGTTGGGACGTTGTATTATATTGTTGATCCCATCTTGATCTTCTGTACACGAATCTCACCTTTTTGCAGTGGGATACATGTTTTTTTTTTCCTCTTTTCCTACAGAAGTCATTTAAATGTTTATATCAACGGTCCCTTTTACCGCCATAGATTTCCACCCTTTTTTGATACATCTCTCCCCCCCAGCCTTATTGCAGAACATTGTTAAATTAAGAAGTTGTGAATGTATCCCTGCAGGCCTATAAGTTTATAATGTTGGATGTCCTTTTGTACATCCTTTAATAGTTTATTCTCTCCTTCTCATATTAGGCAATAGGGATGAGCTTCGTGTTCGAGTCGAACCCATGTTCGACTCGAACATCGGCTGTTCGGTCGTTCGCCGAATTGCGAACGATATGGGCCGTTCGCGCCAAATTCGTGTGGCGCGTCACGGCCCATAATTCACTGCGGCATCGCAGTGCATTGCTGGCTGATGATTGGCCAAGCATGCACTATGACCCGCATGCTTGGCCAATCACAGCGCCGTCAGTAGAGAGAGCTGTAATTGGCCAAAGCCAGGGTGGCTTTGGCCAATTATGGCACAGGGGATTTAGTACACGCCCCACACTATATAAGGCCGCCTGCACGGCGGCCCTGTGTAGTGTGTGTTCCGGTGTGCTGAGAGATAGAGAGAGAGAGAGACAGTGTCATTTGTAGGGATGAGCTGAACACCCCCCGGTTCGGTTCGCACCAGAACCCGCGAACGGACCGCAAGTTCGCACGAACGTTAGAACCCCATTGACGTCTATGGGACTCGAACGTTCTAAATCAAAAGTGCTCATTTTAAAGGCTAATTTGCATGGTATTGTCCTAAAAAGGGTGTGGGGACCCGGGTCCTACCCCAGGGGACATGTATCAATGCAAAAAAAACTTTTAAAAACGGCCGTTTTTTCGGGAGCAGTGATTTTAATGATGCTTAAAGTAAAAAAAAAAAAAGTGAAATATTCCTTTAAATATCATACCTGGGGGGTGTCTATAGTATGCCTGTAAAGTGACGCGTGTTTCCCATGTTTAGAACAGTCCCTGCACCAAATGTCATTTTTAAAGGAAAAAATCTCATTTAAAACTGCTTGCGGGTTTAATGTCATGTCGGGTCCTGGCAATATGGATGAAAATCAGTGAGACAAACGGCATGGGTACCCCCCAGTCCATTACCAGGCCCTTTGGGTCTTGTATGGATATTAAGGGGAACCCCGCACCCAAATTAAAATAAGGAAAGGTCCCTATATACTCTGAACAGCAGTATACAGGCGGTGCAAACAAGACAGGGACTGTAGGTTTGTTGTTAAATAGAATCTGTTTGTAATTTTGAACATTTTTAACGTGTTTAGCTCCAGCCAAAAAATCTTTTCTAAGCTTTTTGGAAAACATAGGGAAGGGTTATCACCCCTGTGACATTTGTTTTGCGTCTTTCCTCCTCTTCAGAAGATTTCACCTCACTTTTTTGTCCCAATGAAAAATGTTTTTTGAAAATTTGGGTTTTTTTGTGGAACAAGGATTGGAAAGCATCAGTGGAAAGGAGAAATTGTTTTCCCATATTAACTCTTACATGAGAGAATTTCCCTTCCTAGGGGTAGATTTCATCTCACTTCCTGTTGTCTCCTTCCGTTTGCAAGTAGGAGTCGTTTGTAAGTTAGATGTTTGAAAGTAGGGTCCTGCCCTATATACTCAGCAGAAATTTGGGCCTTAGGTGTTGCTGTGGCCAAAACACTGTAAGCCCTCACAGGGCCCTGCTGTGAAATATTAGATCAAGAATTGTAATTACATGCCCCTGTTGAACAGGAGCTGAAAAATTAGGCCTTAGGCACTGGTGCTGGTGCCACAACACTGCAACCCCTCACAGACACTCTAGTTGGAACGCAGGAACGAGCCCTGCTGCAAAGTATTGCATCAAAAATTGTAATTACACGCCCCTGTTAGACAGGGGCAGAAAAATTGGGCCTTAGGCACTGGTGCTGGTGCCACAACACTGCAACCCCTCACAGACACTCTAGTTGGAACGCAGGAACGAGCCCTGCTGCAAAGTATTGCATCAAAAATTGTAATTACACGTCCCTGTTAGACAGGGGCAGAAAAATTGGGCCTTAGGCACTGGTGCTGGTGCCACAACACTGCAACCCCTCACAGACACTCTAGTTGGAACGCAGGAACGAGCCCTGCTGCAAAGTATTGCATCAAAAATTGTAATTACACGCCCCTGTTAGACAGGGGCAGAAAAATTGGGCCTTAGGCACTGGTGCTGGTGCCACAACACTGCAACCCCTCACAGACACTCTAGTTGGAACGCAGGAACGAGCCCTGCTGCAAAGTATTGCATCAAAAATTGTAATTACACGCCCCTGTTATACAGGGGCTGAAAAATTGTGCCTTAGGCACTGGTGGTGGCGCCCAGAACCAAAAATGTTCTTACAAGCTATCAGCGTGATGATTGAGGAGGAAGAGGATAATTACTCAGGGATAGTCACTCAGCATCAGCATAGGCAGTCTTTGAAGGGATCTGAAAAAAATTATTCAGTTACATCAGCATCAGGTGCTTGGTAGCTGGTGGTGATCCAAGACTGATTCATTTTTATGAAGGTCAGCCGATCGACCGAGTCAGTGGACAGACGCACCCTGTGATCGGTTACCACGCCTCTAGCAGCACTGAATGTGCATTCCGAAAGAACGCTGGATGCAGGACAGGCCAGTAGCTCAATTGCATACTGTGCAAGCTCTGGCCAGTGATCCATCCTCAAGACCCAGTAACCCAGAGGATTTTCGGTGGGAAAGGTGTCCAAGTCTGATCTTGCCCCTAGGTATTCCTGCACCATGTAAAACAGACGCTGGCGATGGTTGCTGGAACCGATCATACCTTGGGGCTGCGGACCAAAAAATTGTCTGAACGCATCGGTCAGACGGCCACCTTCTCCATCGCTCCTTCTTTGACTGACCGAAGCCTCAGCAACACGTTGTCCAGAAACAGGAGTTTGTAACCTCCCAGTCTCTGGGAACGCGTTGCACAGACCTTTCTGCAAGGCCTCCCGAAGATGTTTCATCCTCTGCTCCCTCTGCGATGGCAAGATAAGGTCCGCAACCTTACCCTTGTAACGTGGATCAAGGAGGGTTGCCAGCCAGTATTGGTCCTTCTCCTTGATACCACGAATACGAGGATCCTTACGCAGGCTTTGCAGGATCAGGGAGGCCATGTAGCGTAGGTTTGCTGAGGCATTCGGTCCGGAGTCCTCTGGGTCACTAAGGACAACAACGTCCGCAGCCACCTCCTCCCAGCCACGTACAAGTCCATGTGTTCCTTGGGACTGATCCCTTAAAGACTGCTGATGCTGAGTGCCAGGCTCCACCTCCATACTGACACAATCTTCCTCCTCCTCCTCCTCCTCCTCCTCGTCCTCTTCCTGTGTGATCGGCGGGCACGCAGGAACACTGTCTGGATAAAGGGGGCCTTGAGAGCTAAGGAAGTCCTCCTCTTCCTGCCTCTGTTCTGCCTCAAGTGCCCTGTCCATTATTCCACGCAGCGTGTGCTCCAACAGGTGGACAAGGGGGACAGTGTCACTGATGCATGCACTGTCAGTGCTCACCATCCTCGTGGCCTCCTCGAATGGTGACAGGACATGCATCCCTGATCATGGCCCACTGGCGTGGGGAAAAAAAACCAAGGTCCCCTGACCCTGTCCTGGTGCCATAGTCGCACAGGTACTCATTTATGGCCCTCTGCTGCGTGTGCAGCCGCTGCAGCATGGCCAATGTCGAGTTCCACCTGGTGGGCATGTCACAGATTAGGCGGTTCTTGGGCAGGTTAAACTCCTTTTGGAGGTTCGTCAGCCGAGCACTGGCATTATATGACCGGCGGAAATGCACACAGACTTTCCTGGCCTGCCTCAGGACATCCTGTAAGCCCGGGTACCTGCCCAAGAACCGCTGCACCACCAAGTTAAGGACGTGAGCCAAACAGGGCACATGGGTCAGTTGTCCCTGTCGGAGGGCAGAGAGGAGGTTGGTGCCATTGTCGCAAACCACCATTCCTGCCTTAAGTTGGCGTGGCGTCAACCACCTCTGAACCTGCCCCTGCAGAGCTGACAGAACCTCTGCCCCAGTGTGGCTCCTGTCCCCCAAGCACACCAGCTCAAGCACCGCATGGCATCTTTTGGCCTGCGTACTTGCGTAGCCCCTTGAACGCCTACAGAGCACCGCTGGTTCCGAGGAAGAGGCCATGGAGGAAGAAGAAGAGGAGGGGGTGGAGGAGAGAGGTGTGTCACAATCAGCATTTTGGAGGCGTGGTGGCGGAACAACCTCCAACACTACTGCACCTTGTTCTGCATCCTTCCCAGCTGCCAGCAGAGTCACCCAATGCGCCGTGAAACTTAAGTAACGTCCCTGTCCATGCCTGCTGGACCATGAGTCAGCGGTAATATGCACCTTACCGCTGACCGCCCTGTCCAGCGAGGCATGGACATTGCCTTCCACATGCCGGTAGAGAGCTGGAATCGCCTTCCGTGAGAAAAAGTGGCGTTTGGGTACCTGCCACTGAGGAACCGCACATTCCACAAACTCACGGAAGGGGGCAGAGTCTACCAACTGAAAAGGCAGCAGTTGAAGTGCTAGCAATTTTGCCAAGCTAGCATTCAACCGCTGGGCATGTGGATGGCTGGGAGCAAACTTCTTTCGGCGGTGCAGCAGCTGGGGCAGGGAAATTTGCCTGGTACAATCTGGCGTCGGTGTACCAAAAGCAGATTGCCCACAAGTACTTGGCTGTGACACACCTAATTCTACACCTTCATTCCTCTCACTGCAGGTCTCAGAGAGGACTGAAGGTCTAGTGGGGTTGGAAATCTCAGCTGATGAGGAGCAAGGAGAGATCCTCTTTGTTCTTTGGTGTGGGTCTTTTAGATATGCTTGCCAACGAACTGCATGGCAGGTCAACATATGTCTGGTCAAGCATGTGGTACCCAAGCGGGAGATGTTTTGGCCACGCGAGATACACTTGAGACATATGTTGCAAATAGCAGCGGTGCGATCTGATGCACTCGTCTCAAAAAAGGCCCACACCAAAGAACTTTTTGAATAACGCGCAGAGACTGCAGCGCCCTGCACATGTGGAGCTTTGGGGTGTGATGCAGTCAATGTGCTGCCCTTAGGCTGGCCCCTGGAGGGCATCCTGCCTCGTTGGTGATGTGCCGCCTCCTCCTCCTCCTCCTCCTCCTCTCTCCTATCAGGCACCCACGTTGAGTCAGTGACCTCATCATCCCCTCCCTCCTCATCACTGGAGCAAACCTGGCAGTATGCTGCAGCAGGGGGAGCATGACTGCCAGATTGCTGTCCTTCTTGGGCACCCCCTCTGTCCGTGCTCATGTTACTGCCTTCATCGAGCTCAGTATCATCATCAGAGCCTTCCAAACGCTGGGCATCCTCCTGGAGCATGTACCCAACACTGTGGTCAAACAGTTCGAGGGAATCCTCATGAGGACATGGTGGAGCTAGGGAAGGAGTCACTGATGACATTGAGCTGAGGGAAGAGGCCGCTGCTTTGCCAGACAAAGCACCCTGGGCATGGGTGAGAGAGGATGAGGAGGATGAGGACGGCTTGGTCATCCACTCGACCAAGTTTTCTGCATGTTGCGGCTCAACACGGCCAGCTGCCGAAAAAAAGGCCAAGCGTGTCCCATGGCCACGGGCTGATGAGGATGCACCGTCTCCACGACCAGCACTAGACACAGAGCCTGCTTGCCCTCTCTTATTGGCTTGTGACTGTCTGCCTCTCCTTCTTGGCCTTCCAGACATACTAATGGCCTGTAGCTGCACTAAGCTGGGATAGAACACCTGTAATTTTCTTCAGGTAGCTTTATATACTGTAACCAGACAAGCCTGCCTGTCAGTAGGAAGATAACAGGAACGGATCTAGCTGAACACTGTGAGCAGGACGCACTGCACTAAATGTAAATAGCAGGAACGGATCTAGCTGAACACTGTGAGCAGGACGCACTGACTGCACTAAATGTAAATAGCAGGAACGGATCTAGCTGAACACTGTGAGCAGGACGCACTGCACTAAATGTAAATAGCAGGAACAGATCTAGCTGAACACTGTGAGCAGGACGCACTGCACTAAATGTAAATAGCAGGAACGGATCTAGCTGAACACTGTGAGCAGGACGCACTGACTGCACTAAATGTAAATAGCAGGAACAGATCTAGCTGAACACTGTGAGCAGGACGCACTGCACTAAATGTAAATAGCAGGAACAGATCTAGCTGAACACTGTGAGCAGGACGCACTGCACTAAATGTAAATAGCAGGAACGGATCTAGCTGAACACTGTGAGCAGGACGCACTGACTGCACTAAATGTAAATAGCAGGAACAGATCTAGCTGAACACTGTGAGCAGGACGCACTGCACTAAATGTAAATAGCAGGAACAGATCTAGCTGAACACTGTGAGCAGGACGCACTGCACTAAATGTAAATAGCAGGAACGGATCTAGCTGAACACTGTGAGCAGGACGCACTGCACTAAATGTAAATAGCAGGAACGGATCTAGCTGAACACTGTGAGCAGGACGCACTGCACTAAATGTAAATAGCAGGAACGGATCTAGCTGAACACTGTGAGCAGGACGCACTGCACTAAATGTAAATAGCAGGAACGGATCTAGCTGAACACTGTGAGCAGGACGCACTGCACTAAATGTAAATAGCAGGAACGGATCTAGCTGAACACTGTGAGCAGGACGCACTGCACTAAATGTAAATAGCAGGAACGGATCTAGCTGAACACTGTGAGCAGGACGCACTGACTGCACTAAATGTAAATAGCAGGAACGGATCTAGCTGAACACTGTGAGCAGGACGCACTGACTGCACTAAATGTAAATAGCAGGAACGGATCTAGCTGAACACTGTGAGCAGGACGCACTGCACTAAATGTAAATAGCAGGAACGGATCTAGCTGAACACTGTGAGCAGGACGCACTGCACTAAATGTAAATAGCAGGAACGGATCTAGCTGAACACTGTGAGCTGGACGCACTGACTGCACTAAATGTAAATAGCAGGAACGGATCTAGCTGAACACTGTGAGCAGGACGCACTGACTGCACTAAATGTAAATAGCAGGAACGGATCTAGCTGAACACTGTGAGCAGGACGCACTGACTGCACTAAATGTAAATAGCAGGAACGGATCTAGCTGAACACTGTGAGCAGGACGCACTGCACTAAATGTAAATAGCAGGAACGGATCTAGCTGAACACTGTGAGCAGGACGCACTGCACTAAATGTAAATAGCAGGAACGGATCTAGCTGAACACTGTGAGCAGGACGCACTGCACTAAATGTAAATAGCAGGAACGGATCTAGCTGAACACTGTGAGCAGGACGCACTGCACTAAATGTAAATAGCAGGAACGGATCTAGCTGAACACTGTGAGCAGGACGCACTGCACTAAATGTAAATAGCAGGAACGGATCTAGCTGAACACTGTGAGCAGGACGCACTGCACTAAATGTAAATAGCAGGAACGGATCTAGCTGAACACTGTGAGCAGGACGCACTGCACTAAATGTAAATAGCAGGAACGGATCTAGCTGAACACTGTGAGCAGGACGCACTGACTGCACTAAATGTAAATAGCAGGAACGGATCTAGCTGAACACTGTGAGCAGGACGCACTGACTGCACTAAATGTAAATAGCAGGAACGGATCTAGCTGAACACTGTGAGCAGGACGCACTGCACTAAATGTAAATAGCAGGAACAGATCTAGCTGAACACTGTGAGCAGGACGCACTGCACTAAATGTAAATAGCAGGAACGGATCTAGCTGAACACTGTGAGCAGGACGCACTGACTGCACTAAATGTAAATAGCAGGAACAGATCTAGCTGAACACTGTGAGCAGGACGCACTGCACTAAATGTAAATAGCAGGAACGGATCTAGCTGAACACTGTGAGCAGGACGCACTGCACTAAATGTAAATAGCAGGAACGGATCTAGCTGAACACTGTGAGCAGGACGCACTGCACTAAATGTAAATAGCAGTAACGGATCTAGCTGAACACTGTGAGCAGGACGCACTGACTGCACTAAATGTAAATAGCAGGAACGGATCTAGCTGAACACTGTGAGCAGGACGCACTGACTGCACTAAATGTAAATAGCAGGAACGGATCTAGCTGAACACTGTGAGCAGGACGCACTGCACTAAATGTAAATAGCAGGAACAGATCTAGCTGAACACTGTGAGCAGGACGCACTGCACTAAATGTAAATAGCCGGAACGGATCTAGCTGAACACTGTGAGCAGGACGCACTGACTGCACTAAATGTAAATAGCAGGAACAGATCTAGCTGAACACTGTGAGCAGGACGCACTGCACTAAATGTAAATAGCAGGAACAGATCTAGCTGAACACTGTGAGCAGGACGCACTGCACTAAATGTAAATAGCAGGAACAGATCTAGCTGAACACTGTGAGCAGGACGCACTGACTGCACTAAATGTAAATAGCAGGAACGGATCTAGCTGAACACTGTGAGCAGGACGCACTGCACTAAATGTAAATAGCAGGAACGGATCTAGCTGAACACTGTGAGCAGGACGCACTGCACTAAATGTAAAGAGCAGGAACAGATCTAGCCTAATCTAGCTCTCAAATCAAATGACACTGTCTGTCTCTCTCTCTATCAGCACACCGGAACACACTACACAGGGCCGCCGTGCAGGCGGCCTTATATAGTGTGGGGCGTGTACTAAATCCCCTGAGCCATAATTGGCCAAAGCCACCCTGGCTTTGGCCAATTACAGCTCTCTCTACTGACGGCGCTGTGATTGGCCAAGCATGCGGGTCATAGTGCATGCTTGGCCAATCATCAGCCAGCAATGCACTGCGATGCCGCAGTGAATTATGGGCCGTGACGCGCCACACGAATTTGGCGCGAACGGCCCATAACGTTCGCAATTCGACGGACGGTCGAACAGCCGATGTTCGAGTCGAACATGGGTTCGACTCGAACACGAAGCTCATCCCTAGTCATTTGATTTGAGTTAGATAGATTAGGCAGAACAGTCAGTCAGTTAGCTGCACTTACAGTGTATTGTGTATATATATGCATCCCAGGTTTTGCATATATATATATACACTGTATTGAGTTTAGCTAGATCCGTTCCTGTTATCTTCTAGACTATTTACATTTAGTGCAGTGCGTCCTGCTCACAGTGTTCAGCTAGATCCGTTCCTGTTATCTTCTAGACTATTTGCATTTAGTGCAGTGCGTCCTGCTCACAGTGTTCAGCTAGATCCGTTCCTGTTATCTTCTAGACTATTTACATTTAGTGCAGTGCGTCCTGCTCACAGTGTTCAGCTGGATCCATTCCTGTTATCTTCTAGACTATTTACATTTAGTGCAGTGCGTCCTGCTCACAGTGTTCAGCTAGATCCGTTCCTGTTATCTTCTAGACTATTTACATTTAGTGCAGTGCGTCCTGCTCACAGTGTTCAGCTAGATCCGTTCCTGTTATCTTCTAGACTATTTACATTTAGTGCAGTGCATCCTGCTCACAGTGTTCAGCTAGATCCGTTCCTGTTATCTTCTAGACTATTTACATTTAGTGCAGTGCGTCCTGCTCACAGTGTTCAGCTAGATCCGTTCCTGTTATCTTCTAGACTATTTACATTTAGTGCAGTGCGTCCTGCTCACAGTGTTCAGCTAGATCCGTTCCTGTTATCTTCTAGACTATTTACATTTAGTGCAGTGCGTCCTGCTCACAGTGTTCAGCTAGATCCGTTCCTGTTATCTTCCTACTGACAGGCAGGCTTGTCTGGTTACAGTATATAAAGCTACCTGAAGAAAATTACAGGTGTTCTATTTGATCCTATTAGTACCACGGTCAGGCAGCTAGACTATTTACATTTAGTACAGTGCGTCCTGCTCACAGTGTTCAGCTAGATCCGTTCCTGTTATCTTCCTACTGACAGGCAGGCTTGTCTGGTTACAGTATATAAAGCTACCTGAAGAAAATTACAGGTGTTCTATTTGATCCTATTAGTACCACGGTCAGGCAGCTAGACTATTTACATTTAGTACAGTGCGTCCTGCTCACAGTGTTCAGCTAGATCCGTTCCTGTTATCTTCCTACTGACAGGCAGGCTTGTCTGGTTACAGTATATAAAGCTACCTGAAGAAAATTACAGGTGTTCTATTTGATCCTATTAGTACCACGGTCAGGCAGCTAGACTATTTACATTTAGTACAGTGTGTCCTGCTCACAGTGTTCAGCTAGATCCGTTCCTGTTATCTTCCTACTGACAGGCAGGCTTGTCTGGTTACAGTATATAAAGCTACCTGAAGAAAATTACAGGTGTTCTATCCCAGCTTAGTGCAGCTACAGGCCATTAGTATGTCTGTAAGGCCAAGAAGGAGAGGCAGACAGTCACAAGCCAATAAGAGAGGGCAAGCAGGCTCTGTGTCTAGTGCTGGTCGTGGAGACGGTGCATCCTCATCAGCACGTGGCCATGGGACACGCTTGGCCTTTTTTTCGGCAGCTGGCCGTGTTGAGCCGCAACATGCGGAAGACTTGGTCGAGTGGATGACCAAGCCGTCCTCATCCTCCTCATCCTCTCTCACCCATGCCCAGGGTGCTTTGTCTGGCAAAGCAGCGGCCTCTTCCCTCAGCTCAATGTCATCAGTGACTCCTTCCCTAGCTCCACCATGTCCTCCTGAGGATTCCCTCGAACTGTTTGACCACAGTGTTGGGTACATGCTCCAGGAGGATGCCCAGCGTTTGGAAGGCTCTGATGATGATACTGAGCTCGATGAAGGCAGTACCATGAGCACGGACAGAGGGGGTGCCCAAGAAGGACAGCAATGTGGCAGTCATGCTCCCCCTGCTGCAGCATACTGCCAGGTTTGCTCCAGTGATGAGGAGGGAGGGGATGATGAGGTCACTGACTCAACGTGGGTGCCTGATAGGAGAGAGGAGGAGGAGGAGGAGGAGGAGGAGGAGGCGGCACATCACCAACGAGGCAGGATGCCCTCCAGGGGCCAGCCTAAGGGCAGCACATTGACTGCATCACACCCCAAAGCTCCACATGTGCAGGGCGCTGCAGTCTCTGCGCGTTATTCAAAAAGTTCTTTGGTGTGGGCCTTTTTTGAGACGAGTGCATCAGATCGCACCGCTGCTATTTGCAACATATGTCTCAAGCGTATCTCGCGTGGCCAAAACATCTCCCGCTTGGGTACCACATGCTTGACCAGACATATGTTGACCTGCCATGCAGTTCGTTGGCAAGCGTATCTAAAAGACCCACACCAAAGAACAAAGAGGATCTCTCCTTGCTCCTCATCAGCTGAGATTTCCAACCCCACTAGACCTCCAGTCCTCTCTGAGACCTGCAGTGAGAGGAATGAAGGTGTAGAATTAGGTGTGTCACAGCCAAGTACTTGTGGGCAATCTGCTTTTGGTACACCGACGTCAGATTGTACCAGGCAAATTTCCCTGCCCCAGCTGCTGCACCGCCGAAAGAAGTTTGCTCCCAGCCATCCACATGCCCAGCGGTTGAATGCTAGCTTGGCAAAATTGCTAGCACTTCAACTGCTGCCTTTTCAGTTGGTAGACTCTGCCCCCTTCCGTGAGTTTGTGGAATGTGCGGTTCCTCAGTGGCAGGTACCCAAACGCCACTTTTTCTCACGGAAGGCGATTCCGGCTCTCTACCGGCATGTGGAAGGCAATGTCCATGCCTCGCTGGACAGGGCGGTCAGCGGTAAGGTGCATATTACCGCTGACTTATGGTCCAGCAGGCATGGACAGGGACGTTACCTAAGTTTCACGGCGCATTGGGTGACTCTGCTGGCAGCTGGGAAGGATGCAGGACAAGGTGCAGTAGTGTTGGAGGTTGTTCCGCCACCACGCCTGCAAAATGCTGATTGTGACACACCTCTCTCCTCCACCCCCTCCTCTTCTTCTTCCTCCATGGCCTCTTCCTCGGAACCAGCGGTGCTCCGTAGGCGTTCAAGGGGCTACGCAAGTACGCAGGCCAAAAGATGCCATGCGGTGCTTGAGCTGGTGTGCTTGGGGGACAGGAGCCACACTGGGGCAGAGGTTCTGTCAGCTCTGCAGGGGCAGGTTCAGAGGTGGTTGACGCCACGCCAACTTAAGGCAGGAATGGTGGTTTGCGACAATGGCACCAACCTCCTCTCTGCCCTCCGACAGGGACAAATGACCCATGTGCCCTGTTTGGCTCACGTCCTTAACTTGGTGGTGCAGCGGTTCTTGGGCAGGTACCCGGGCTTACAGGATGTCCTGAGGCAGGCCAGGAAAGTCTGTGTGCATTTCCGCCGGTCATATAATGCCAGTGCTCGGCTGACGGACCTCCAAAAGGAGTTTAACCTGCCCAAGAACCGCCTAATCTGTGACATGCCCACCAGGTGGAACTCAACGTTGGCCATGCTGCAGCGGCTGCACACGCAGCAGAGGGCCATCAATGAGTACCTGTGCGACTATGGCACCAGGACAGGGTCAGGGGAGCTTGGTTTTTTTTCCCCACGCCAGTGGGCCATGATCAGGGATGCATGCACTGTCCTGTCACCATTCGAGGAGGCCACGAGGATGGTGAGCACTGACAGTGCATGCATCAGTGACACTGTCCCCCTTGTCCACCTGTTGGAGCACACGCTGCGTGGAATAATGGACAGGGCACTTGAGGCAGAACAGAGGCAGGAAGAGGAGGACTTCCTTAGCTCTCAAGGCCCCCTTTATCCAGACAGTGTTCCTGCGTGCCCGCCGATCACACAGGAAGAGGACGAGGAGGAGGAGGAGGAGGAGGAAGATTGTGTCAGTATGGAGGTGGAGCCTGGCACTCAGCATCAGCAGCAGTCTTTAAGGGATCAGTCCCAAGGAACACATGGACTTGTACGTGGCTGGGAGGAGGTGGCTGCGGACGTTGTCGTCCTTAGTGACCCAGAGGACTCCGGACTGAATGCCTCAGCAAACCTACGCTGCATGGCCTCCCTGATCCTGCAAAGCCTGCGTAAGGATCCTCGTATTTGTGGTATCAAGGAGAAGGACCAATACTGGCTGGCAACCCTCCTTGATCCACGTTACAAGGGTAAGGTTGCGGACCTTATCTTGCCATCGCAGAGGGAGCAGAGGATGAAACATCTTCGGGAGGCCTTGCAGAAAGGTCTGTGCAACGCGTTCCCAGAGACTGGGAGGTTACAAACTCCTGTTTCTGGACAACGTGTTGCTGAGGCTTCGGTCAGTCAAAGAAGGAGCGGTGGAGAAGGTGGCCGTCTGACCGATGCGTTCAGACAATTTTTTGGTCCGCAGCCCCAAGGTATGATCGGTTCCAGCAACTATCGCCAGCGTCTGTTTTACATGGTGCAGGAATACCTAGGGGCAAGATCAGACTTGGACACCTTTCCCACCAAAAATCCTCTGGGTTACTGGGTCTTGAGGATGGATCACTGGCCAGAGCTTGCACAGTATGCAATTGAGCTACTGGCCTGTCCTGCATCCAGCGTTCTTTCGGAACGCACATTCAGTGCTGCTGGAGGCGTGGTAACCGATCACAGGGTGCGTCTGTCCACCGACTCGGTCGATCGGCTGACCTTCATAAAAATGAATCAGTCTTGGATCACCACCAGCTACCAAGCACCTGATGCTGATGTAACCGAATAATTTTTTTTGAAATCTCAGATCCCTTCAAAGACTGCCTATGCTGATGCTGAGTGACTATCCCTGAGTAATTATCCTCTTCCTCCTCAATCATCACGCTGATAGCTTGTAAGAACATTTTTGGTTCTGGGCGCCACCACCATTGCCTAAGGCACAATTTTTCAGCCCCTGTTTAACAGGGGCGTGTAATTACAATTTTTGATGTAATACTTTGCAGCAGGGCTCGTTCCTGCATTCCAACTAGAGTGTCTGTGAGGGGTTGCAGTGTTGTGGCACCAGCACCAGTGCCTAAGGCCCAATTTTTCTGCCCCTGTCTAACAGGGGCGCGTAATTACAATTTTTGATGCAATACTTTGCAGCAGGGCTCGTTCCTGCATTCCAACTAGAGTGTCTGTGAGGGGTTGCAGTGTTGTGGCACCAGCACCAGTGCCTAAGGCCCAATTTTTCTGCCCCTGTCTAACAGGGGCGTGTAATTACAATTTTTGATGCAATACTTTGCAGCAGGGCTCGTTCCTGCGTTCCAACTAGAGTGTCTGTGAGGGGTTGCAGTGTTGTGGCACCAGCACCAGTGCCTAAGGCCCAATTTTTCTGCCCCTGTCTAACAGGGGCGTGTAATTACAATTTTTGATGCAATACTTTGCAGCAGGGCTCGTTCCTGCGTTCCAACTAGAGTGTCTGTGAGGGGTTGCAGTGTTGTGGCACCAGCACCAGTGCCTAAGGCCCAATTTTTCTGCCCCTGTCTAACAGGGGCGTGTAATTACAATTTTTGATGCAATACTTTGCAGCAGGGCTCGTTCCTGCGTTCCAACTAGAGTGTCTGTGAGGGGTTGCAGTGTTGTGGCACCAGCACCAGTGCCTAAGGCCCAATTTTTTTGTTCAACAGGGGCATGTAATTACAATTCTTGATCTAATATTTCACAGCAGGGCCCTGTGAGGGCTTACAGTGTTGTGGCCACAGCAACACCTAAGGCCCAAATTTCTGCTGAGTAAATAGGGCAGGACCCTACTTTCAAACATCTAACTTACAAACGACTCCTACTTGCAAACGGAAGGAGACAACAGGAAGTGAGATGAAATCTACCCCTAGGAAGGGAAATTCTCTCCTGTAAGAGTTAATATGGGAAAACATGTAAAACCTCCAAAACCATACCAAGAGGTTACATAACCAGATCTCTAGGTATCGATAATGTCTAATGCTTGATCTTCCACTAATTTGTGCAATCAAAGGTCACAGAAAAGCCAGTATTGCATCAAAAAATGAAATGACTATGATAAAAAACTAAAAAAAATCGCAAAATGGGAATACTTGGTCGCTTGTTTAAAATTAGCCCATACAAATATACAGAAAATCCACTGAAATGAATAGTAATAAATTGTTTGAAAAAATTAATAAAATTAGAACCACAGACTCCACAGTTTAAACAGATCTTCAAACCACACTAAAATAAATGAATCCAAATTAAAACATAACCTTATAAACTAACTGAATTGGTGATAATTAGTGCAGCGATCAAAAGATGGGTGGGTGATATGTGCAAATTCACTGGTGAAACAATAGGTGTAATTTTCACAAAATAAAAATCACGATCTGATAATATCAAACCTAAAATAAATATGACTAGAAATGTGTCTAATGAAAAAATAAAATAAAGAAAACCATAAGTATCAACATATGTGATCTAGCAGGGTGTGCACCAAAATAATCCCGCAGAAAAGCATTAAATTAAATAGAGCAGTCTCCAAAGCGTCCCATCCAAAAAGGAAACAAATCAATCAAAAAAAGTAGCAAGTAAACTATTGCAACAAACGTGATCACATAGAGTGTAGATAAATAGATAATATTTAAAGAAGATGTTTAGAAAGTAAATAAACAGTCTCAAAAAAGTCCCATAAAAGACAAGATCTCCATTGTGACAAATGATTGAAAAAACAAAGTTGTTTCAAAGATAATTCAGTGATAGATGTAGTGTGTAATGGTAACGGTTCCCTCAGCCTCTCACCTCCCGGCTGAACGATCACAGCCTAATTAGCATATGACAGAAGCAATAAATAAATGTGACTGAAGGTGTCTAATGAAAAAGTGAACCATGAATAATAACATATGTGATCTAGCAGGGTATAACAAATAATCCTGCAGAAAACAATAAATTTAAATAAAGCAGTCTCCAAAGCGTCCCATCCAAAAAGGAAACAGCTCAAGCAATAAAAGTAGCAGGAAAAAAAAAAAAATATACTGCAACAAATGTGATCACATGAAAGTGTAGATGAATAAATAGTAACCAGAGAAGATAGTGGAAAAATAAATAAACAGTCTCTAAAAAGTCCCACAAAGAATAAGATCTCCACCGTGACAAATAACTGAAAAAACAAAGTCGCTCCAAAAATATTCAGTGATAGATGTAGTGTGTAATGGTAACGGTTCCCCCAGCCTCTCACCTCCCGGCTGAACGATCACAGCCTATTTAGCATATGACAGATGAAACACCGGCTTCCCAGTCTCCTTGTTGCCAGGGGTCTCCAGAATGCTGCTTTCAGGTTCAGCTCAAAAGAAAGGAAAGATCTCCATAGTGTAGCAAGTAATTTCAATCTTTATTTCATCAATATTCCACTTACATAGAAAACTGGATAACACAGAAAACTCTCAGGCTGACTCTCAGCTCAACGATCCCGGCCGTGATCGGAGAGACAAGCTGCAGCCGAAAAAAGATCCGAGGCGGATGCCTCCATGCCACATTCACTCCAGAGGTTCTTGATTCTTATATTGATCCACTAGGCCGATATATATTTCTTAAATTGTCATACATGAACACGATTTACACCATAATTAATGTTTATTCTCCAAATCAGGAGCAGCATCGTTTTCTTTCCTCTGTGGTTTCTCGTTTGAAGAGATTCAGTACAACTAACGTTATCCTTGGAGGTGATCTCAATGCCACCTTGATACCCCACCTCGACGCTTCTTCTGGTAAGTCATCGCTCTCCCCGGCCTCTCTGACCAAAATACGCACTTATCTTATCTGACCTCTCCTTAGTGGACGTGTGGAGAACATTACACCCCTCCACTAAGGATTACACATATTATTCTCCAGCACACTCTTCTTATAGCAGACTAGACTATTTTTTCATATCCCAATCCTTGCTGGACTACTCCCCCCTCTCCTCGATAGGCCTTACTCCATGGTCTGATCATGCTCCTATACACATTACACTAGGTAACATGCCCCTGCAAAAGAAACAGTCGTCCTGGAGGTTGAATGACAACCTCCTATCTGACACAGTCTGCTCACAGGATATTGTACAGACCATTAAACATTTCATAGCTGATCACGCCCAAGACACCACCAACCCACTGACGAAATGGGAGGCACTTAAATGTGTGCTTAGAGCAGTGGCGGCTGGTGCTCAATTTTTTTGGGGGGGCGCAAAGCCCTAACCAACCCCAGCCACACCCCCCCCCCGTCGGTCTCTCGCCCGCAAGAGATAGATAAATAGACAGATAAATGGACACATAGATAGACACTGGGTGGGATGGATGGATGGATAGATAGACACTGGGTAAGAGGGAGGGATAGTTAGACACTGGGTGGGATGGATGGATAGACACTGGGTGGGATGGATGGATAGACACTGGGCGGGATGGATGGATAGATACTGGGTGGAATGGTTGGATAGACACTGGGTGGGATGGATGGATGGATGGATAGACACTGGGTGGGATGGATGGATAGACACTGGGTGGGATGGATGGATAGACACTGGGTGGGATGGATAAATGGATAGACATTGGGTGGGATGGATAAATGGATAGACACTGGGTGGGATGGATGGATGGATGGATAGACACTGGGTGGGATGGATGGATGGATGGATAGACACTGTGTGGGATGGATGGATGGATGGATGGATAGACACTGTTTGGGATGGATGGATAGAAACTGGGTGGGATGGATGGATGGATAGAAACTTGTGGGATGGATGGATAGACACTGGGTGGGATGGATGGATGGATGGATAGACACTGGGTGGGATGGATGGATAGACACTGGGTGATATGGATGGAAAGACACTGGGTGGGTGGGAGAGATAGACAGGGGGGAGGGGAGAGAGAGATATACACTGGGTGGGTGGGAGAGAGAGATATACACTGGGTGGGTGGGAGAGAGAGATATACACTGGTGGGAGAGAGAGATATACACTAATGGGTGGGAGAGAGAGATATACACTGGTGGGTGGGAGAGAGAGATATACACTGGGGGTGGGAGAGAGAGATATACACTGGGGGTGGGAGAGAGAGATATACACTGGGGGTGGGAGAGAGAGATATACACTGGGGGGTGGGAGAGAGAGATATACACTGGGGGTGAGAGAGAGAGATATACACTGGGGGTGGGAGAGAGAGATATACACTGGGGGGTGGGAGAGAGAGATATACACTGGGGGGTGGGAGAGAGAGATATACACTGGTGGGTGGGAGAGAGAGATATACACTGGTGGGTGGGAGAGAGAGATATACACTGGGGGTGGGAGAGAGAGATATACACTCGGGGTGGGAGAGAGAGAGATACACTGGGGGTGGGAGAGAGAGATATACACTGGGGGTGGGAGAGAGAGATATACACTGGGGGTGGGAGAGAGAGATATACACTGGTGGGTGGGAGAGAGAGATATACACTGGTGGGTGGGAGAGAGAGATATACACTGGGGGTGGGAGAGAGAGATATACACTGGGGGTGGGAGAGAGAGATATACACTGGGGGTGGGAGAGAGAGATATACACTGGGGGTGGGAGAGAGAGATATACACTGGGGTGGGAGAGAGAGATATACACTGGGGGGTGGGAGAGAGAGATATACACTGGGGGGTGGGAGAGAGAGATATACACTGGTGGGTGGGAGAGAGAGATATACACTGGATGGGATGGACACACACACACATAGATCAGTGATGAGGACTTACATATTAATGAGGCTCTGTCTTGCAGGCTGCAGTCCATGGCTAGTGGCACTGTCCTGACACCTCCTCTGCCTCCTTCCTTCCATACGCTGGCTGAGAAGGATGTCTTATCTCGTTCTTATCTCCGTGCATATTCAGTCACACAAGGCTGGTCTCTTAATTTCTACAGGATGGATGGATGGGGAGGCTTCACAACATGGGCTGTGTGTTTAACAAGAGCCTCCACTGACACTGCCAAACCGAGACACAGCAACACCAGTGGAGATAATAGAAGCACTGACGATCGGCACTTGTGAAACACACAGCCCATGTGAAGCTTCCCCATCCATCCATCCATCCTGTAGAAATAAGGAGACCAGCCTTGTGTGATCGTCAATGCTTCTATTATCTCCACTGGTGTTGCTGTGTCTCGGTTTAGCAGTGGAAACATTCGGCTTTGCCTCTTTGAAGTTGAAGGCAGCGGAGGAGTCCGCTCCTCCGCTCGGGTGCACTAGTCTGACACAGGGAAAACCGGAAGTGACAGACTACTAACTAGTCTGTCACTCAAAGCACACGGCCATAGTAATACACTATGGGCGCTGGGCGGATGCCGATCGGCGTTTTGCTTTGCGCCACAAGGCGGGTTAAAACCCCGCAAATGAAGCGCCTAGTCTGCAATCTTGTGATTGCATAGACGTGGCGCTTTCCATAGTGCACTGTGCCCGGCGCCCGAACACAGTGCACTTAAGGACTTTTTTTCAATTTTTTTTTTTTTTAAAGGGCCATTTAAAATTTTATTTTTTTTTCAATTTTTTTTTTCACATTTTTTTTTGACTGCCTGGAGGGGGGGGGGGGGGGCGTCGCCCGGGCGCCCCCTATGGACGGGCCGCCACTGGCTTAGAGGTAAATTTATCCAACATGGCGCTCGACTTAAACATGCGCGCACAGACGATATTACATGCCATTTAGCTAACATAGCCACTTTAGAAGAAACGCACAAAAAAAACCTCTGACACCACGGTTCTACTAGAACTTACCAATGATAGGAGAGACCTCTTGCAAATTTTCTCTGAACGTTCCTTGGTGGCAAGGGATAAGGGACGATTTGTTCATTATTCTCAGGCCAAAAAATGCGGTAGACATTTAGCAAATACACTTCAGCCCCGACAAACCCGTAAACCAATTCAACTCATTAACTCCTCTACTAAAGGTAAAATACTAAACAATTCGGCTATAGCTGAAGAATTCCGTCACTACTACTCCACCTTATATAATCTTACCCCACAATCCTCATTGTCCTCATCTCACTTGCAAGACCTCCCTTCATATATACAGGAAATGGCTCTCCCATCTTTCCCAACATCCGACACGGAGGAGTTGGAGTCTGCTCTTACCGAAGCGGACTTTCTTTCCGCCATTAAAAATCTTAAAAATGGAAAGAGCCCCGGCCCCGATGAGTTTTCCTCACGTTTTTACAAAACGTTTACTCTCCAATTAGCTCCTCTTTTAGCAAAAGCATTCAACGCCATTGACGGAAATCTCACCCCCTCCTCTACTTTGCTCCAAGCCCAAATAGTTGTGATCCCAAAACCAGGTAAAGACCCCTCCCTATGCCCCAATTATAGACCAATTTCTCTTTTAAATATAGATTTGAAATTATATGCCAAAATCCTCGCAAATCACCTATCTCCCTTGCTGCCCAACACGGTCCATAAAGATCCGGTGGGATTTGTCCCTGGACGTGAAGCCAGGGACAATACCACCAAAACTATACACCTTATGACGTACATTCAACGTAACCATATACCGACCTGTCTACTTGCATGCGACGCAGAAAAAGCCTTTGACAGGGTCAGCTGGCCCTTCTTATCAGCAACCCTCTCTCAGTTAGGCCTAGGCCCAAAAATGCTAGCACGCAAAATGTTCCTATACTCCAAACCTTCAGCTACAGTTTTAGTAAATGGCACTCAATCAGAGAAATTTACGATCACCAATGGCACCAGACAAGGCTGTCCCCTGTCCCCAATCTTGTTTGCCTTGGTAATTGAACATCTGGCCCAAGCTATTAGAGCTAACCCCAACATACACGGTATAGAAACCCCTTCCTCCCATTGTAAACTCTCCCTTTATGCAGATGACCTACTACTTTACGTAACCCAACCACATATTACTATCCCATCTATATTAGCTGAGATTGATCGGTTTGGCTGCCTTAGCAATTATAAATTGAACATCACCAAAACGGAGGCTCTAAATTTGTCCTTGTCACAGACCACCCTTGCCTCTCTTAAAACCAACTTCTCCTTTCAATGGCAGACAAGCTCCATATCATATTTAGGAACAGCCATTCCGAAACGTACATCAGAAATATACGCCCTCAACTTTAGCCCATTATTGACGAAATTGAGACGCCTAACTGACACCCGTATGGACTTGCCATTATCTTGGTTCAGTCGCATGAATGTATTAAAAATGGATATTCTCCCCAAATTACTCTATTTATATCAGGCCCTTCCAATCGCTCTCCCAGCAGCTTTTTTCCGTACCCTACGATCCATGGCAATTAAATTTGTCTGGCAGGGAAATCACCCTAGATTGAAACATAAACTTCTTTGCTCCCCCTCCGCCAAAGGAGGAGCTGCTTTACCAGATTTTGAACTTTATCACACATCGACAGTGATCTCACGTATCCTGGAGTGGTTTCCCCACCCTCTGGTCAAGGCCTCTACCTTAGTGGAACAACATCTGTCCTCAATTGATCTCCGCGCTCTCTTATGGGGCTATGGTCAGACACACAAAAATTAAACAGAGATATCCCCTCTCACTAGGGATGCCTTGATAATCTGGTATCGTAAGCGGGAGACTTACTCTCTAACCTCTGAACCGAGCCCTCTCACTCCCTTATTTGACATCCTGCCTTCCCCGAAGGCAGCTCGGTCCTAAACCTAGATGACTATGACAGAGCTTCCTGGCCTACAGCCAGACAATTCGTGCACAACACTCTAGGCACATATGTCACAGACCGAGTCGCTTTATCACCTAAGGTATCATGGCTTACACGTCTACACCTGGATTCCTTCTGTAAACAACTCCATAACTCTAAACAAATTCATAGACCCCTGACTGGATTCGAGCAACTTTGCACACTCCCGGAAACTCCTAGACACACTTTATCACTGATATATCAATTAGTTTTGGGCCGTGTACATACATCCCTACCTAAATATACTAAAATTTGGTCTGAGGAACTCTGGAGAGATATAACAGAAGCCGAATGGGAGAAAGCCTTCCTTTTCATTTATAAATCGGCCATCTCGAGCTATACTCGGGAAAAAAACTACAAACTGGTGTCGAGGTGGTATCGAGTCCCAACCTCTCTCAAGGTCATGTATCCTTCAGCCTCTGACATATGTTGGAGATGTAACTCAGCGAATGGTACGTACATACATATTTGGTGGGAGTGGGATGTACTTTTTTGGACACATATTTTTCAAATATACACGGAAATATACGATAAACCACTCACACCATCTCCAGCCATTGCTCTCCTTTCCATACTCCCTGGTACCATTAAATCACAAAAGCATAATCTTTGGAAATTTTTTCTCAGTGCAGGGAGACAGTTAATCCCAAGACATTGGAAAACCACTACCCCCCTTCCCTGGTGGAATGGGTAAATGAAATAAACAATGTAATGCACATGGAAAAAATGCAGGCCGAGGTACTAGACACACAAACAAAATTCTCTTTTATTTGGAGCATCTGGAGGCATTACTCTGCTTCTGACAAACTAAAGCATAGGCTCTCAGCAATTAATGGGACCTGAGATTCTAAAATTCTAAATTTCAATACAACAGCTTTTCCAAATGCCCGGAACAGATGCTGATATTGGGTCGAGGCCCATTGTCCCCCCCCCCCTTCCTCCCCAGACCTCCTTATCCTCCTTTACTTTATATTTCCCTTTCCTCTTCGGCTACCTTTAGCACATTCAAACCTATTCTCCTTGGCCTCTCTTGGCCACACCAAGGAATTACTAGTATTCTGGAGTTCTCACCATGAGTCCTTCCACAACTTAAAAGAACTGGAATACATTTTTTTTTTTACTTTTTCCACACCGAATTTATAAGCCTTATTAACAATTTATCTTAACCTGGACGCAGTACATCCCCTTTGGGGCGTCCAGAACTCATGACAGGGCATTAACATTTGAAGATGGATTACTGTTTAAACGTTAACTTTATAAACATTATGTCCAGCAACCTTTATATATGTAACAGAATACATCACACTGTATTGTCATATATAAGCACCTGTACTTGGTTAACCGGCTTGCCTAACGTTAGGCTCCGGTCTTATTCATGCTTTATTCTGTTTAAACCTGTGTTAAAAAAATAAAATTTTTATTGAACCTAAAATGTAAATGAAAAATCCAACAGTTAAAGTGGGACCTCTCTTAATAGCTGCAGTAGGTGTGCAGACCTTGGATCTCACCAATAATATCCCCCAGAAAAACAAGAAGTTGTCAGCAGGTTTAGTTCTTATATCCTTGCATTGACCCTTTAATAGTTTGTTCAAAATCTAATCCATTTTATGAAAAACAATCTTAAGAAACAATTACTTTAAGAAAGTAGTTAAAATGTCTGTAACTTACCTGTTTTGCTTTTACAAAGTACTGTCCAGCTAAGTACACTGAGAAGGAAGAGAGAAAACAGCAACTTTAGCTCCATGATTTCTGCATACACGAGAGTTTTCCAGGCAATGCTGTCTTTCTAATGCCAATTTATTTCTTTATCTAAGCATAAGCACTGATGTTCCCATAAGAGTGACTAGAACAATGCATACAGCCCTGGAGCACAGATTCTGTTAAGCTTGTACTTGCAGACTGGGTGTATACGTTCTTCTGGTTAACAGGGAGAGGATCTCTTACTGTGTCTCTTACTCTAATAGCTAAGTGAAGTCAGGGGAAAGCTGACGGCTTTTACTTGGGAAGACCAAACCACAAGCAGAAAATAGGATGCCATTAATGAACGCTATAAAATTTCCCTTTAAAATGACTTGTTCCACATTGGATATTTCTCTCAGCAAAATTAATTATCTGATTTCCTGTCATGGTGACAATTGTCTTTAGTTAACTACACAAACACCTTTTTTTCATAAAAGTCTGCAAGCAATGGAATACATTGGATATCAGAATTCTCTCAAACAGCCAACAAAATTTGACACTGGAACAGACAGAGACAATGCAGTCACATATTCCAATCTATAGAGGGAATGGCATTAAAGGGAGAGATGCTGCATTCATTGGTTTCATATTGATAGTAATTTTAATATGTAATATCCGAAGGACCAACTTCATTTCCTGTGGAAAGTGGTAAGAACTAATGGCTGTGCTTTGTGTAGGAGGAACTAGAATAAAGATCTGTGTGACATCACAATTGAATGAATCCAGAATGCATCATCCAGCCCAAACTTTCAGAGTTAAAATTACCAATTGTAAGGCTTTTCACTTGGAATATATAGTACAAATCAGAGTCTCGTCTGACACCACACGAAAAGATAAAGAGTTCTGTAGGGCAGTCTAGGAAGAGGAAGGTCTGAGAGAAATCCATCTTATAAAGCAGAGGAGAGAAACTAAGAAGAAATTTCTTGCTGAGTTTTTTTTGGGTTGGATTTCTGCTTGGACAGTGCCTAGAAGACAGAACAGAGAAGCTGGAGTTTTTACCCCACAAACTTAATTAATGCATTGTACTGTAAGCACCACAAGGCCCACAGAAAAAAGATCTAAAGATATTTGTAAAAATACAAAGAAAGAGACAGAGAGCACAAGCCCCTAGTGCGTCACCATTTAATAAATAGAGATACAAAGTAACAAAGAAACACTAAACACTTACATGGGGTTCTTAAAACAGAAGCATCTATGGTTGTGCTGTGATGTAGCTCCGGTGTTCTGTCAAATTCTCCAACCCATTAGAAACTCCAACCACGTAACTTCCGGTTTATTTAAACCAGCCGTTAATGGAGTATTTGACGAATTGGTGGTTGGACACAACACCGGCAACCGAATAGAGTCTGGTGCAGGATTTTATGAGTGGAGATTCTTACTCCATTCCAATACTAGCCAACAAAATGGCAGCCTCCTAGGCGGCGACAACTTTGTCCTCGTTAGCCGCTGTGCTGTCAAAACAGCTCAATATTCCTGTACCAGATTTGGTTGTCGGTGTTGTGTCCAACCACCTATTCATCAAAATCTCCAATTACTAAGGTTTTAAATAAACCAGAAGTTATGTGGTTGGAGTTTCTGATGGGTTGGAGAAATTGACAGAACACCTGGCACCTGGCGGCTAAGGAGACCAGACACATAGCTACACAAGGTAACTGAGACCAAGCAAAGTACCGGTATATATCATTAAAGTGATATTTATTTACGGTGAAACACAGCAAACCATAAACACAGAAAACACAGCATACAGTAAACATGAGCAATCCCAAACAGAACCAAAAACCCCGCTAACAAGAGCTTTTGAACCTGAACAACTAAATATATATACAGACCAAGCTAGGGACAAGGGTACAAGGAATGCAAGGTTGCAAGGAAGGTGGGAACACGGCTGGGTACAGAGCAAAGGGAGGCAGGAGCAAGGCAGAGGGGTGAAGACTGAATCAGGCAGCAAGGCAGGGACCAAAATCGTGACGCGCCAGGGGAAGGGAGGAGCAGCCTTAAGTACCCCCCCAGCAGCTGAACACTAATATGATTGATTAGTACAGCCTGCTGGCTCCTGGGAGACACCTGCTGGAGCTGCAGCAAACAGCTCAGAACAGGATAGTGCCACCAGCAGGTGAACCTAATCCTAACAACACCGGCACACAGGGCTCCAGACAGGATTCAGAGCGAGCGGAGATGAGTAGTCCCAGTGGGATGACGTACAGCCACCAACAAGCTGCACGTAAGCCGCCCACTCACAGTAGAAATCCTCCAGAGATAAGAGAACCTGGATCACAGCACAACCATAGATGATTCTGTTTTAAGAACCCCATGTGAGTGTTTAGTGTTTCTTTGTTACTTTGTATCTCTATTTATTAAACGGTGTTGCACTAGATGCTTGTGCACTCAGTCTCTTTCTTGGTATTTTGCAGCTGTCAGTTTTCCCTGCTGGTGGATGGAGCACACCACACCAAGTTAACCCCTTCTTTGGTGATCTATAGAGATTTGAAAGACTATTTTGACCCCACAAGACCATATCCATTTTTGATGGATTTTTGGTGGAACTTTGACTATCTATTTTTTGCTTTTTTTTTAAAGACTTCTCGGTCTTTAGCGCTAGCATGCTATTTTTGTTTTATGTTAAAGACATTTGTGCTACAGTAAATCGCTTTCAAAATCCTGAAGTTCCATTGCTTTGCTGCAACTGCATTACCAAATTATAAGATATGATAATTAATTTACTTAGACAGGGAAAACGTAACTAAACTAAAAAAATATTTTCCTTGTCAAAAGAAGTTTATTGAGTATACAATATTATAAAGATACATAAAGTAAGTTTACAAGGATCTATAAAGTAAGCTCATTGTTTTACAGTAGGGTTTATATAGGTAAATATCATGAAATTTCAAATATTAAACCTTGGGTTCACGTAAACCTAAATTAAAGATATATATCATTTCCTTAGTTACTTTTGTAGGTATTTAAATGATTTATACCTACTATACATATTGTTTACAGGTAGAGTGTATATAGGTCAAATAAATTCTGATAATGAGCTTTAATCGTAAGGTGGAGAAAAGGAAAGAGAAAGAAGAAAAATGGTAGAAAGGCAGAGGTATGGTCCACAAGGTTGTCCCGCTCGTCAGTTTATTATTCTTTTTAGTTCTCTTTGAAGCCTTAGAATGGGTGTCTCTGTCAGTCATTTAATCTGTTACCATGGCAACAGGACAGAGTCATTGAAATTTGACAGGAACTGTTGTTTTATCCAAGGATGCCAAAGTTTTTCAAATTTTGGAATTTGATTTTGATCGATGGCTACCATCTTAGCATGGGACATTGTATTATTCATTCTGTGTAAAAAAATATTTTCAAGTAAGGTAGAATACCCTATGATGAAAATATTTGCCCAAATTGCCCAAATTGTTCAGTTTTATTCAACAAATACTTTTGTAGAGATTAAATAAGAATCCCCACACATTGTTTGAATGGATATTAAGGTTAAAAGTAGTACAGTGAATACTTTCAGATATCAATGCATTATAATTTTTAAAAAATGAACACAGAAACGAAAATGACCAAAATCTTACCAGTATCAGTACAACAATAAGGCATGTGCTGAAGCATCAACTATGAAGACAATTAATGCAGTCCTAAGTCATAGTGAGCATTGTGATGATAACTGCTAACAAATAATTCCAAGAGTAAACTAAGGGAGATAGAAAAAGGAAGAATAAAGGAGGAAAAAGAAACAAAGAAGAAAATGCATGAAGAAGGTATAGGGGGTCTTGGTCTGGGAACTTCAATGAAAGAAATCTGATTCCTGAAAGGAATTATTGCAGAATTCAGATTTTTGTTTAAGGCATCTGACTCAGAATAAAGAATCTATATCATAGCAAAAGCCAATATTTTCTTCATAATATCATTCATTATATTAACCATTTTCTCAGTGAAAGGGGTCTTAGTCTTCCAATAAAACAGGATCAGTTGTCCACCAGTCAAGAGAAAATGTCTCAAAAGTTGTGATTTTTGACAGGCAACTGAGCCAGGAAGAATAGACAATAGACCAATTTTAGGAGACAGAGATAGAGTTTCACCATCTAGGTCATTATAGATATAAAAAAATTGATTGCCAGAACGTGCGTATGCAAAACGTGCTAATTGCCAGTGTTCACTGGCCTATATAAGGACACCAGTGGCTCTCACAAATTGCTGGATTATAATCAGCCTTGTATCCTGTGTTCTTGTGTTCCTGTGCCTAATGTTTCTGCTTGATTATCCATTACCAACTTGGCTTACCCCTGACCTACTCTGACTTCTCTCCTGGATCTGAACCTGGCTTGCTTCACAGACCTGCTCCTGCCTATTCCAGATTGACATTCTGTGTTTGACCCCGGCTTGATCTCAACTATGCTTTCTGCCTCTGCTCCTGACTGACTTCCTGTGTTTGACCCTCGACCTGGCTTCTGACCTTGCTCTTGCTTTACCCATCTGTCAAGATCCGCAAGCACCTCCAGAGAATCATTGGCAGTGACCACCTTCTCTGCTCCGGGGTATCCTTGCATCTGGAATCATCGGGCAACTTCACCTTCAGGCAACCTGTGCCTCTTTGGGCATAGCACCGTCTGTCACCACCTTCAGGGGTACTCTGCACTCAGCCGCAAGGGGAGCCCTCTCATCACCTCAGCCTCCAGTCTGGTACCTGACACCAACTCTGCTTCAATATTAAAAGACCATCCCCTTGATTGTCAACAACTGTCAAATGCTGTATCGGACATTGTACTTTCTAATGGCCTTAAATGGAAATGGAAACTTGCTGTATTGATTACTAGAAAATATATAATATAAATAAAGAATGAATGCAGAAAAAGTAAGAATTCCCAACTCACACCACCTAATAAACTGTATTTTCAAAAACAGTGAAAAATTTCTAATACATATTGTTAATAAAGGTATTAAAAGACTTTATATAGAGGTATCAAAAATACAAACGGATTTTGGAAAAGTCCTGAGTAAAATACCATTTATTAAACCCAGTTTCAAAATGTATATCTGGATATATTCATCACACATAACTGTATATATATAATAAATGAGCTAAAATGTACTGTAACAGCACAAGAAAAAAACTCACGCTATACTCCATTTTACAAGGTACCAAAAACTACAATTTTCGAATTGTGCCCAGGAGCCATTTAACACCAAGAGTGATAGTAAATATAAGCTCTAGAAATACTTAAAGAGAATGCTGAAGCTATAGCACATACATGCACGTGTCGCTTGCATGGCCGGAACATAAGGTTTTCTATAAAGATACTGTATCAGTTAATCTAAAAAATCTTTGAAGAAATAATTAATGATAAAATAAAAACATTTATTTTTCCATACATCAATTGATAAATGCTTGCCATCTTGAATTCACATTATAAACTCCAAGGATTCAAAGTATTAAAAAAAAGTATTCACACCAGATGCAGTTCCGTGTGGTTTTTTTTTTGCACTAAAAATGCATGCACAGTGTTTTCCATGTATTCCAATAGCTCTAGTTCACACCATGCAGTCAGTTTCCGGTCAGTTTCCGGTGCAGAAACTCACCGGAAACTGACTCCACAGTGTGAACTAGAGCCATTGGAATACATGGAAAACACTGTGCATGCATTTTGTGCAGAAAAAAAGTGCACAGAATTGAACGGAACTGGGTCTGGTGTGAACTAGCACTAATTATACAATAAGATGATTATACAATGAATTCAGGCATAGCTCTGCATAGAACATAAACACAAATACTCATAAATCAACATTTAAAAACAATATGCACTTAAAAATAAACAACATCGGCATTCAGATACCTACAGCTTAAACATGCCACTAGAGCCCAATTCCCCCGGCCGATCACACTCAAAGCTGATCCTATAGAGGAACTTTTGGCTCCAGGAGATCTAACCAAGCCTCTTTCTACTCTGTATTGTGCGTTATTGGGCAATGAGTCCCCCAAGATAGAACATTTATTATTATTATTTGGCATTACTGGGAGTAGGGATGAGCCGAACACCCCCCGGTTCGGTTCGCACCAGAACCCGCGAACGGACCGAAAGTTCGCACGAACGTTAGAACCCCATTGACGTCTATGGGACTCGAACGTTCGAAATCAAAAGTGCTCATTTTAAAGGCTAATTTGCATGGTATTGTCCTAAAAAGGGTTTGGGGACCCGGGTCCTACCCCAGGGGACATGTATCAATGCAAAAAAAACTTTTAAAAACGGCCGTTTTTTCGGGAGCAGTGATTTTAATGATGCTTAAAGTAAAAAAAAAAAAGTGAAATATTCCTTTAAATATCGTACCTGGGGGGTGTCTATAGTATGCCTGTAAAGTGACGCGTGTTTCCCATGTTTAGAACAGTCCCTGCACCAAATGTCATTTTTAAAGGAAAAAATCTCATTTAAAACTGCTTGCGGGTTTAATGTCATGTCGGGTCATGGCAATATGGATGAAAATCAGTGAGACAAACGGCATGGGTACCCCCCCAGTCCATTACCAGGCCCTTTGGGTCCTGTATGGATATTAAGGGGATCCCCGCACCCAAATTAAAATAAGGAAAGGCCCTATATACTCTGAACAGCAGTATACAGGCGGTGCAAACAAGACAGGGACTGTAGGTTTGTTGTTAAGTAGAATCTCTTTGTAATTTTGAAGGGGTACATTTTTAACGTGTTTAGCTCCAGCCAAAAAATCTTTTTTAAGCTTTTTGGAAAACATAGGGAAGGGTTATCACCCCTGTGACATTTGTTTTGCTGTCTTTCCTCCTCTTCAGAAGATTTCACCTCACTTTTTGTCCCAATGAAAAATGTTTTTTGAAAATTTGGGTTTTTTTGTGGAACAAGGATTGGAAAGCATCAGTGGAAAGGAGAATTTTTTTTCCCATATTAACTCTTACAGGAGAGAATTTCCCTTCCTAGGGGTAGATTTCATCTCACTTCCTGTTGTCTCCTTTTGTTTGCAAGTAGGAGTCGTTTGTAAGTTAGATGTTTGAAAGTAGGGTCCTGCCCTATATACTCAGCAGAAATTTGGGCCTTAGGTGTTGCTGTGGCCACAACACTGTAAGCCCTCACAGGGCCCTGCTGTGAAATATTAGATCAAGAATTGTAATTACATGCCCCCGTTGAACAGGAGCTGAAAAATTAGGCCTTAGGCACTGGTGCTGGTGCCACAACACTGCAACCCCTCACAGACACTCTAGTTGGAACGCAGGAACGAGCCCTGCTGCAAAGTATTGCTTCAAAAATTGTAATTACACGCCCCTGTTAGACAGGGGCAGAAAAATTGGGCCTTAGGCACTGGTGCTGGTGCCACAACACTGCAACCCCTCACAGACACTCTAGTTGGAACGCAGGAACGAGCCCTGCTGCAAAGTATTGCATCAAAAATTGTAATTACACGCCCCTGTTAGACAGGGGCAGAAAAATTGGGCCTTAGGCACTGGTGCTGGTGCCACAACACTGCAACCCCTCACAGACACTCTAGTTGGAATGCAGGAACGAGCCCTGCTGCAAAGTATTACATCAAAAATTGTAATTACACGCCCCTGTTAAAGAGGGGCTGAAAAATTGTGCCTTAGGCACTGGTGGTGGCGCCCAGAACCAAAAATGTTCTTACAAGCTATCAGCGTGATGATTGAGGAGGAAGAGAATAATTACTCAGGGATAGTCACTCAGCATCAGCATAGGTAGTCTTTGAAGGGATCTGAGATTTCAAAAAAAATTATTCGGTTACATCAGCATCAGGTGCTTGGTAGCTGGTGG
This sequence comes from Lithobates septentrionalis, assembly GCA_037952835.1. Classification (NCBI taxonomy): domain Eukaryota; kingdom Metazoa; phylum Chordata; class Amphibia; order Anura; family Ranidae; genus Lithobates; species Lithobates septentrionalis. Next base: position 4,130,622 of record JBBDGP010000687.1, on the reverse strand, counting down.
TGATCCAAGACTGATTCATTTTTATGAAGGTCAGCCGATCGACCGAGTCGGTGGACAGACGCACCCTGTGATCGGTTACCACGCCTCCAGCAGCACTGAATGTGCGTTCCGAAAGAACGCTGGATGCAGGACAGGCCAGTAGCTCAATTGCATACTGTGCAAGCTCTGGCCAGTGATCCATCCTCAAGACCCAGTAACCCAGAGGATTTTCGGTGGGAAAGGTGTTCAAGTCTGATCTTGCCCCTAGGTATTCCTGCACCATGTAAAACAGACGCTGGCGATGGTTGCTGGAACCGATCATACCTTGGGGCTGCGGACCAAAAAATTGTCTGAACGCATCGGTCAGACGGCCACCTTCTCCACCGCTCCTTCTTTGACTGACCGAAGCCTCAGCAACACGTTGTCCAGAAACAGGAGTTTGTAACCTCCCAGTCTCTGGGAACGCGTTGCACAGACCTTTCTGCAAGGCCTCCCGAAGATGTTTCATCCTCTGCTCCCTCTGCGATGGCAAGATAAGGTCCGCAACCTTACCCTTGTAACGTGGATCAAGGAGGGTTGCCAGCCAGTATTGGTCCTTCTCCTTGATACCACGAATACGAGGATCCTTACGCAGGCTTTGCAGGATCAGGGAGGCCATGCAGCGTAGGTTTGCTGAGGCATTCGGTCCGGAGTCCTCTGGGTCACTAAGGACAACAACGTCCGCAGCCACCTCCTCCCAGCCACGTACAAGTCCATGTGTTCCTTGGGACTGATCCCTTAAAGACTGCTGCTGATGTTGAGTGCCAGGCTCCACCTCCATACTGACACAATCTTCCTCCTCCTCCTCCTCCTCCTCCTCCTCTTCCTGTGTGATCGGCGGGCACGCAGGAACACTGTCTGGATAAAGGGGGCCTTGAGAGCTAAGGAAGTCCTCCTCTTCCTGCCTCTGTTCTGCCTCAAGTGCCCTGTCCATTATTCCACGCAGCGTGTGCTCCAACAGGTGGACAAGGGGGACAGTGTCACTGATGCATGCACTGTCAGTGCTCACCATCCTCGTGGCCTCCTCGAATGGTGGCAGGACAGTGCATGCATCCCTGATCATGGCCCACTGGCGTGGGGAAAAAAAACCAAGCTCCCCTGACCCTGTCCTGGTGCCATAGTCGCACAGGTACTCATTGATGGCCCTCTGCTGCGTGTGCAGCCGCTGCAGCATGGCCAACGTTGAGTTCCACCAGGTGGGCATGTCACAGATTAGGCGGTTCTTGGGCAGGTTAAACTCCTTTTGGAGGTCCGCCAGCCGAGCACTGGCATTATATGACCAGCGGAAATGCACACAGACGTTCCTGGCCTGCCTCAGGACATCCTGTAAGCCCGGGTACCTGCCCAAGAACCGCTGCACCACCAAGTTAAGGACGTGAGCCAAACAGGGCACATGGGTCAGTTGTCCCTGTCGGAGGGCAGAGAGGAGGTTGGTGCCATTGTCGCAAACCACCATTCCTGCCTTAAGTTGGCGTGGCGTCAACCACCTCTGAACCTGCCCCTGCAGAGCTGACAGAACCTCTGCCCCAGTGTGGCTCCTGTCCCCCAAGCACACCAGCTCAAGCACCGCATGGCATCCTTTGGCCTGCGTACTTGCGTAGCCCCTTGAACGCCTACGGAGCACCGCTGGTTCCGAGGAAGAGGCCATGGAGGAAGAAGAAGAGGAGGGGGTGGAGGAGAGAGGTGTGTCACAATCAGCATTTTGGAAGCGTGGTGGCGGAACAACCTCCAACACTACTGCACCTTGTCCTGCATCCTTCCCAGCTGCCAGCAGAGTCACCCAATGCGCCGTGAAACTTAGGTAACGTCCCTGTCCATGCCTGCTGGACCATGAGTCAGCAGTAATATGCACCTTACCGCTGACCGCCCTGTCCAGCGAGGCATGGACATTGCCTTCCACATGCCGGTAGAGAGCCGGAATCGCCTTCCGTGAGAAAAAGTGGCGTTTGGGTACCTGCCACTGAGGAACCGCACATTCCACAAACTCACAGGAGGGGGCAGAGTCTACCAACTGAAAAGGCAGCAGTTGAAGTGCTAGCAATTTTGCCAAGCTAGCATTCAACCGCTGGGCATGTGGATGGCTGGGAGCAAACTTCTTTCGGCGGTGCAGCAGCTGGGGCAGGGAAATTTGCCTGGTACAATCTGACGTCGGTGTACCAAAAGCAGATTGCCCACAAGTACTTGGCTGTGACACACCTAATTCTACACCTTCATTCCTCTCACTGCAGGTCTCAGAGAGGACTGAAGGTCTAGTGGGGTTGGAAATCTCAGCTGATGAGGAGCAAGGAGAGATCCTCTTTGTTCTTTGGTGTGGGTCTTTTAGATACGCTTGCCAACGAACTGCATGGCAGGTCAACATATGTCTGGTCAAGCATGTGGTGCCCAAGCGGGAGATGTTTTGGCCACGCGAGATACGCTTGAGACATATGTTGCAAATAGCAGCGGTGCGATCTGATGCACTCGTCTCAAAAAAGGCCCACACCAAAGAACTTTTTGAATAACGCGCAGAGACTGCAGCGCCCTGCACATGTGGAGCTTTGGGGTGTGATGCAGTCAATGTGCTGCCCTTAGGCTGGCCCCTGGAGGGCATCCTGCCTCGTTGGTGATGTGCCGCCTCCTCCTCCTCCTCCTCCTCCTCTCTCCTCTCAGGCACCCACGTTGAGTCAGTGACCTCATCATCCCCTCCCTCCTCATCACTGGAGCAAACCTGGCAGTATGCTGCAGCAGGGGGAGCATGACTGCCAGATTGCTGTCCTTCTTGGGCACCCCCTCTGTCCGTGCTCATGTTACTGCCTTCATCGAGCTCAGTATCATCATCAGAGCCTTCCAAACGCTGGGCATCCTCCTGGAGCATGTACCCAACACTGTGGTCAAACAGTTCGAGGGAATCCTCAGGAGGACATGGTGGAGCTAGGGAAGGAGTCACTGATGACATTGAGCTGAGGGAAGAGGCCGCTGCTTTGCCAGACAAAGCACCCTGGGCATGGGTGAGAGAGGATGAGGAGGATGAGGACGGCTTGGTCATCCACTCGACCAAGTCTTCCGCATGTTGCGGCTCAACACGGCCAGCTGCCGAAAAAAAGGCCAAGCGTGTCCCATGGCCACGTGCTGATGAGGATGCACCGTCTCCACTACCAGCACTAGACACAGAGCCTGCTTGCCCTCTCTTATTGGCTTGTGACTGTCTGCCTCTCCTTCTTGGCCTTCCAGACATACTAATGGCCTGTAGCTGCACTAAGCTGGGATAGAACACCTGTAATTTTCTTCAGGTAGCTTTATATACTGTAACCAGACAAGCCTGCCTGTCAGTAGGAAGATAACAGGAACGGATCTAGCTGAACACTGTGAGCAGGACGCACTGCACTAAATGTAAATAGCAGGAACGGATCTAGCTGAACACTGTGAGCAGGACGCACTGCACTAAATGTAAATAGCAGGAACGGATCTAGCTGAACACTGTGAGCAGGACGCACTGACTGCACTAAATGTAAATAGCAGGAACGGATCTAGCTGAACACTGTAAGCAGGACGCACTGCACTAAATGTAAAAAGCAGGAACGGATCTAGCTGAACACTGTGAGCAGGACGCACTGACTGCACTAAATGTAAATAGCAGGAACGGATCTAGCTGAACACTGTGAGCAGGACGCACTGACTGCACTAAATGTAAATAGCAGGAACGGATCTAGCTGAACACTGTGAGCAGGACGCACTGCACTAAATGTAAATAGCAGGAACGGATCTAGCTGAACACTGTGAGCAGGACGCACTGCACTAAATTTAAATAGCAGGAACGGATCTAGCTGAACACTGTGAGCAGGACGCACTGCACTAAATGTAAATAGCAGGAACGGATCTAGCTGAACACTGTGAGCAGGACGCACTGCACTAAATGTAAATAGCAGGAACGGATCTAGCTGAACACTGTGAGCAGGACGCACTGACTGCACTAAATGTAAATAGCAGGAACAGATCTAGCTGAACACTGTGAGCAGGACGCACTGCACTAAATGTAAATAGCAGGAACGGATCTAGCTGAACACTGTGAGCAGGACGCACTGACTGCACTAAATGTAAATAGCAGGAACGGATCTAGCTGAACACTGTGAGCAGGACGCACTGCACTAAATGTAAATAGCAGGAACGGATCTAGCTGAACACTGTGAGCAGGACGCACTGCACTAAATGTAAATAGCAGGAACGGATCTAGCTGAACACTGTGAGCAGGACGCACTGCACTAAATGTAAATAGCAGGAACGGATCTAGCTGAACACTGTGAGCAGGACGCACTGCACTAAATGTAAATAGCAGGAACGGATCTAGCTGAACACTGTGAGCAGGACGCACTGACTGCACTAAATGTAAATAGCAGGAACAGATCTAGCTGAACACTGTGAGCAGGACGCACTGCACTAAATGTAAATAGCAGGAACGGATCTAGCTGAACACTGTGAGCAGGACGCACTGACTGCACTAAATGTAAAAAGCAGGAACGGATCTAGCTGAACACTGTGAGCAGGACGCACTGCACTAAATGTAAATAGCAGGAACAGATCTAGCTGAACACTGTGAGCAGGACGCACTGCACTAAATGTAAATAGCAGGAACAGATCTAGCTGAACACTGTGAGCAGGACGCACTGCACTAAATGTAAATAGCAGGAACGGATCTAGCTGAACACTGTGAGCAGGACGCACTGACTGCACTAAATGTAAATAGCAGGAACGGATCTAGCTGAACACTGTGAGCAGGACGCACTGACTGCACTAAATGTAAATAGCAGGAACAGATCTAGCTGAACACTGTGAGCAGGACGCACTGCACTAAATGTAAATAGCAGGAACGGATCTAGCTGAACACTGTGAGCAGGATGCACTGCACCAAATGTAAATAGTCTAGATAGAAGATAACAGGAACGGTTCTAGCTAAACTGAATACAGTGTATATATATATATATATATGCAACACCTGGGATGCATATATATACACAATACACTGTAAGTGCAGCTAACTGACTGACTGTTCTGCCTAATCTATCTAACTCAAATCAAATGACACTGTCTGTCTCTCTCTCTATCTCTCAGCACACCGGAACACACACTACACAGGGCCGCCGTGCAGGCGGCCTTATATAGTGTGGGGCGTGTACTAAATCCCCTGAGCCATAATTGGCCAAAGCCACCCTGGCTTTGGCCAATTACAGCTCTCTCTACTGACGGCGCTGTGATTGGCCAAGCATGCGGGTCATAGTGCATGCTTGGCCAATCATCAGCCAGCAATGCACTGCGATGCCGCAGTGAATTATGGGCCGTGACGCGCCACACGAATTTGGCGCGAACGGCCCATATCGTTCGCAATTCGACGGACGGTCGAACAGCCGATGTTCGAGTCGAACATGGGTTCGACTCGAACACGAAGCTCATCCCTAACTGGGAGTTCACGATGACGAACAAAGACCACATAATTTAAAACTACTAATTGCATACCTATTTTTTTATGCAAAAAAAGAAATCCTTCTCAAATGGATCCTACCAGACCCCCCCCCCCCCCCCTCCATCTCCTCCTGGAAGGCACTGATCAAAGCTGCACTGCCCATGTATAGAATTACATGTTTAAACAGAGGCTGTAAGTGGAAAAAAGTTTGGACTCCATGAACCTCTGACTAGCATACTGGTGAGGATATCACATTCTAAGATAGCTAACTGTAAAAAGGTATACTACTAGTCACCTGTGCGGATTCTCTTAACCTAGTCCACATGCTACCCTGTATGCAAGCTTTTGATGCATGTTGTACTTGCTCACTGTATTTTCTGGACCTCTAAGTACACAAATGTATTCCATGTGATGATATGTACTGTACCTATGGATATGCTTTTTTATTCAACCTATATGACAACAATAAAACACCTTTTTTTGTTAAAAAAAATAAAATAAACAACATTACCTTCCTAAGTATTTAACTGAATTTGAAAATGTCACACCGCCTAAGTTAAGAAACTATTTTTTAATATGTTTGTACCAGCCCCAATACTCCTATAAAGCTTCCTTGATGGTAGCATCTCAAAAAAATCAAAATGGGTGGGTGCTATACTTTAAAAAGTCATGTCACCACAAAGCTTCTAATCCACTCCCTGGTTATCTCTCGCCTCGACTACTGCAACTCCCTCCTCATTGGTTTACCTCTAAATAGGCTATCCCCACTTCAGTCCATCATGAACGCTGCTGCCAGGCTCATCCACCTCACAAACCGCTCAGCGTCTGCCACACCCCTCTGCCAATCTCTCCATTGGCTGCCACTCAGTCACCGAATTAAATTCAAGATACTAACTATAACTTACAAAGCCATCCACAACTGTGCCCCCAGCTACATCTCTAACCTAGTCACAAAATACCAACCTAATCGTTCTCTTTGCTCCTCCCAAGTCCTCCTGCTCTCAAACTCCCTTGTCACCTCATCCCATGCTCGCCTTCAGGACTTCTCCAGAGCCTCTCCCATCCTCTGGAATGCTCTACCCCAATCCGTCCGATTTTCTTCTACTTTATCCACTTTCAGACGATCCCTGAAAACTCATCTCTTCAGAAAAGCCTATCTGGCCCCCACCGAACAACTGTACATTTATCTTCTCAATCAGCACATCACCCACAGTTATTACCTCTTGTATCTCTTGACCTTCCCTCTTAGATTGCAAGCGCTAAGGAGCAGGGCCCTCTGATTCCCACTGTATTTAAGTGTATTGTATTTGTACTGTCTACCCTCAAGTTGTAAAGCGATACGTAAACTGTTGGCGCTATATAAATCCTGTATAAAATAATAATAAAATAATAATGTGCCCCACCATCTCTGCTCTCCGATGTCCTTAATACCTGACAATGTAATGATAATTATCAGCAAATTCACAATATTCAATGATTGAAAATCAGGAAAAAATACCATCAAAAAGCGAATGCAACAAAAGACTTTTTAGTTTCATTAGATTAGAAACACTACTGTGCCTAATTTAAGAAGAAGAAAACATTCCAACATATATATCAAAACCTTGGCTTGTCCATCCGAGAAAACACCAATAGGATTCTTGTACTTTATGCTCACAAAGGATAATGTTTGTAGCATTGTCAAGTAAAGTTTAATATAAGTCATTGTTTATAATTCTAATGATTTTTTATATTTTTTCTGTCCATATTAAAGTAGCTGAGAATCCTTACACAATACATTGTGTGAATATTCACTTAAAGTGTTTGTAAATGATCACCTTGTAAAACAACTCATTGAGTTTAAAACTAAAATGAAAGGCAAAACATTCATTTATAGATTTAAAAAAAACATTATAAATACTTTTTCCCCATTTTTTTTATAAGTGATCACATTCCCTCTGTTATCAGCTGCATAAAATCTGGGGGAAAGAAGCAGCAGTGCACTGGGCTTCCCAGTGATAGGCTGTGCAGGGGAGGCGTGTTAGGACAAGTCTGATCATTGGAGAAGAGCGGGCTGAGTTCCCAGCATAGCTAGAGAACTGACCACGATGTGCTCTTCTGCTTACTGTGGTCAGGTTCTAATAGGAAAGCAGAGTGACTGGCGGGAACACCAGGGATTTTACACAAAGGAAGCAATACAAAGAGAACAGGCAGCAGACACATATAATGAATATGAAATATTGGGGTAACAAACACTTTAAATTATTCAAACATTTGAAAAACACATTTCTGTTTACTTATTTACTATTATTATTTATTATATTTACTATTATTTCTTCTGCACATGATTGGATACTTGAAGTGAAATTCTCAACTCCCTTAGTAAATAAGCACAGTTATCTTATATGTACTGTTATGTACTGTATATGTGTTGGATACACCCTTTACCATTTTTCTTTTCTGTGTAGCAAGGTCCCAGGCCTCCTTTAGTCTAATGAGAACCTCCAGAGCCAAGATCTGCTGACATCCTTCTGTATAGAGTGGGTTGTAAGGCATAGTGGGTGTAAAGCAAGATAGGTTAATGGGCGTCAGGCACTTCTTGAATGCAAAGAGATTGTATTGCTCTTGAACAGAACTTTGGGAGAAAGGGTTAGGGCCAGGACACCCTTAGGTAGTTGCAATGTTAATTAGCAGACTCTGAGACTTCTACAGGTGGACAGCCATGCAGAGAAAGACATCCAGCAAGACACCACATCTGCATGTGTAGGAATGCTGTCTCCTATGGCAACAGTCTTAGAACAGTTCGTAACACAAGTTGTAACAAACTCCTTTACTTTCTTTACAGTCACTTCTTGTAGGTTATCAACCCACCGAGCTCCCAGTCTCTCTCACTAGACTTGCTGATGCCTTCGAATCCCTTGAGCTCTTCCAATCTTCACTGAAGTATCTTCCTCAAGCGTCACCCCCACTTCTCTGCTGGGTCCCTAGCTTGGCACTCCAGATACTTCTCAAGCTTCACCCCACTGGCCTGCTAAGTCCCTGGCTTGACACACAAGACTGCTCTGCAAATGTTACATTTGCTGGCTGGGTCCCTGGCTTGACACCTGCTGAAGTTTCCCAATTCTTTACCGTCCCCGATTGGTGAGAATACTGCTCCGGTACTTGCTTCAGCTACTTACTGTGGTCCCTAGTAATAAGTTGGTTGGTCCCTTAGAGGCGACATCTTCCCTTTTACCTCCGACCACGACAGGTTCTCTGGCTGGCAGAACCGGCACTTCTGGTTGGACTGCAAGTCGCAGTCCCGACCCTACGCTGCTCTCTTGCTTCTAGATAGGCCCTCAAACAGCCTAGCAGCCAGATATGCCCTATATAGGCCCAAACTCCGGCCTAGCAGCCTGGGCAATATGACACATGTCCACCCAGACAGCCGTCCAGGTGGCAAACAACACTGATCAACTGACTCCACCCAAATATATAGGTTCTCCCAGCAGGCCAAGAGATTTAAGAAACTCCCTGCCCATTGGCTGAGATACCCCAAATACTCCTAACCTGTCCTTGCTTTGCCCTTGTCTTATCTAATGTCACCAGGTACCCAGCCACCTAGCGGCAGAAGAGATAAGTGCAGCATTTCTAGATTTAGGGTGGAATCAATTGATCCCTAACAATGAGCCAAGGTAACTACACCTGGCAGGTAAATTTAGGAGCTAGCCTGCCTAAACATCAGGGTGCTACATCTGTATATCAGAAAATAAGTAAATATCTCTAATATGAGGAAATCTATTCACTTTGGATTAATTTCCTTTAAAGCATAACTAAACCCATTGATTAAACGGTTTTAAAAACAGTTACATTCCCAGGATGCTGGGAATGCTAACTGTCACATTTACTTGTGCTCTCAACCAAACTGTCAAACCATCAAATGGCTGGGCTAAGATGGCAGCTTCCTTGGCTGAAAAGGATAGTAGGGTTTAGTTCCACTTTAATTTCCTAATGCCTCATTTGGACAGCAAGTGAATGGAAATTTATCCTCTCCATAGGCAGCAAAAAATAATCCCCTAGGAGTTTAACCCTTCCCAAGTTTTAATAATAATAACAACATTTTTTTTAACACTTTAACACTGGTTTCAGAATTTCATCCAGCCTGGCTACCTCCTTCCTTTTGTCACTATGTATTATCACATGGCCTGGTACAGGGGTTGTAGAATATAGAATTCAAAAACCTTCAGTCAGCTCTAGGGGCCAGTGTTGGGTTACATTTGACATGGTTGCTCAAGGCAGACCCAATGCAAGAACAAGGCAGTTTGCCTTATGTCCTATGGCTTTAGTTCACAATAACGTAACGCATTGATTTGAGCTGTAAAAATAGGACATGTTGCATTTGTGTATAGCGTGTTCTGATGCGCTGAAATGCATGACAAGAAAACATAAAAAAAGAAGAAAGAAAGTAAGCACTGCAGTTCATTATATCAATGCATAGCAGCATGACACACAGCAGCACACGTGTTATACACACCAGAAAGTTGTGTTAAAGAAAATTCCACTGTTGTAGATGTTAGATGATCTCACATTCTGAATGAGGCACTCAGCCAAAGTACTTCTTTTAATTATACTGTTGTTATCCCATTACTTACACTGATGTAGATCCACAAGTCAATTAGTCAAGACATTTAAAAAATTATTTATTGGGTTTCGTGGTTTTTAATTATAATTTCAACTCTTGCTGAAAAGCCTACTATAGTGAACAATATTGTATTCTGATAACTGCATGCTGTAATAGATGTTATGATATTATTCAGTATAATTTCCCCCTCTTTAAGTCTTTATTTGTAGTTAACTGTTGAAACTGTATTCACTTCAAGTAACTAATCCAATTTCCGTGCACATTATTTGCTGTTGCAACCATGATTCATTTTATTTAATAATGAACTGACAGCCACCACTCTTTTCTGCTGTCCAACATCCTGAGTTGTAGGCAGACCCTCGCAACCCTCCCATACAATGCAGAACTGCTAATCCTACATTGAAAGTGATAAAGTCAGAGGGCTGCAGCCAGCCAGACAGCAAAGTGAAGTGGTTTTGGGGTACTGGTAGCACAGTGAGGACAAAGCTTGTAGGAGCAAGGAATCTTTTAAACATTTCTTCTTATTCCTCCCTACTAGTCAAATGAGCAGGGATAACCCCACTGCGTGGATAAATTTCAAAGCAGCGAAGAATTGGGCTTTAAAATCATAACATTAAAAGTGAAGTATGGCCAAAGCTTTTTTGGCCATACTTCTCTTGTGGGACACAGGAGTGCACTTACTCTTATGCCCCGTACACACGGACGGAAAATGTGTGATAGGACCTTGTTGTCGGAAATTCCCGTGTGTAGGCTCCATCACACATTTTCCATCGGATTTTCCGACACACAAAGTTTGAGAGCAGGCTATAAAATTTTCCGACAACAAAATCCGTTGTCGGAATTTCCGATCATGTGTACACAAATCCGACGCACAAAGTACCACGCATGCTCAGAATAAATAAAGAGATGAAAGCTATTGGCTACTGCCCTGATTATAGTCCCGACGTACGTGTTTTACGTCACCACGTTCAGAACGATCGGATTTTCCGACAACTTTGTGTGACCTTGTGTATGCAAGACAAATTTGAGCCAACATCCGTCGGATAAAATCCTAGGATTTTGTTGTCGGAATGTCCGATCAATGTCCGACCGTGTGTACGGGGCATTACTCTCCTATGACTTGGAATCAGCAGATAGAGGGCTATTGGCTGCTATCAGCTGACAAGGCAGAGCTGCTCCAGGCTCTGGAAGGATCCTGGCAAGATCGTTAAGATACCCAGCTGCCTGATTGACAGCTGGTGCTGCCTCTCAGTACATGGCTCTTCCCCTGTCTTGCATTCCAGTGAGCAATGGAGGAGCAGGACCCCCACTAGATGTGAGCCAATGCTCTCCTCTTCTGGGACTCCATATCCCTTTTCCTCCATGGGGGCCCACTTCCACCCTCACTGCAGCACCCATGCGCGGCTGGGCTCACAACGCCGGTAAAGCGTTGATGCATGATGTCACCCCACCCAGATGGGGTTGCGCCCGCACGTCACTGCCACAGGGGACCGCCCCTACCACTTACAGTGGGGCGTACTTGGCATCTATTGCTTATTTTTTATTTACAAAATGCAAAGTGAGCGAACAGGAGAAAAACTTAAATCAAATCTATATTTGGTGTGACTACGCTTTGGCTTCAAACCAGCATCAGTTCTTACACTTAAACAAAGTGTATTTTTGTAGGATTAGAGTCAGGAATATGATTAACCAGTTGCTAATGATCATCAATTTTATATGTAGGTTGAAACACAGTAATTAACTGAAACATGACCAGCTGTGTAGGAGGCTAACACTGGGTGAGGAACAGCCAAACTTTTCTACTAAGGTGAGGTGGTTTTTATTGATCTCTAGTAAAGATGATTTGCATTATACAATATAATCAGTGAACATAAAAATAGAATCGAACAGATGATAGATCAATAAATATTACAGTACTGTATAAGACATGTTAATCACCACAGTATTTACACATACTTCTTTATGCATAGAATCTGATATACATTTTTAGTACAAGAGGTGTCATAGTTGTCTTGTTTTGTCTGTTTTCCCCAAAGGATATACTATCATAGGTACAGACTTTCCTATCCTTTATCAACCATGGTAACAATCGTGGTATTTCTAAAGGGGGGCACCCCAGGGGGGGTGAGAGGAGTGGGGGAAGACACTGAAGGGGGGGGGATCTCTCACATCCTTAATAGGGCCTTAACTGTCAGCCCAGGGACCCCAGATCTTTTCAAATTTTTTGGGGCATTTACGACTCATATATGTAAGTTTATAGAGTGGTAGAGTAGTGTCAATAAGTTTTCTCCACTGCCCAACCATCGGGGGCTCCGGCTGCTTCCATTTAATTAGGATGGCCTTTCTGGCATAGTATCAGGTATAGAAAATTAGCAACCGTTTGTGAGTATTTATGGTAATGGTGTCACAGACTCCCAGTAAGAGGATACGTGGGTCAAGACCTATGGTTAAATTCCCAATCGAGTTTATATACTGCACCACCTCCCTCCAAAATTGTTGAATAAGGGGACAAGTCCACACTACATGAAAGAACGTTCCCACTGCATTATTGCATTTTGGGCATTTGTCAGAATGAGTGGGATATATTCTGGCAAGCCTCTGGGGGGTATAGTAGGCCCTGTGGAGGAATTTCAGCTGAATGTAACTATCCCTGGCGGATATCATTAAAGGTATGTATTGTTGAACTCCTTCTTCCCAATCATCATCCGTCAGGGAGGGCACATGTACCTTCCATTTATTAAAAAGCTTAGTTCCCTGACCGTCGGTCCCACAGGACATCCGGAGGTACAGGGAGGAGAGGATACGGTCCGCGTTGGCTGAGATAAGAAAGCCTTGCGTGGCTTAGGGATCACTACGATTACAGCCTCCGACATAGATGGGGGAAGACTCTGAGCCTCCAACATGGGTAAGAGAAGCTCGTGAAGCTGTGGGGCCAGGGCTTCACTATTAGTCTTGTAGAATTCAGCTGGTAGACCATCTGGGCCCGGAGTTTTTGCAGGCTGGAGCGATGAAATCGCCAGTTGTACTTCTTTAAGGGTAATTGGTGCATCTAGCTTAGCACTGTTAGCCTCTGATAAAGTAGGGAACTCTACCTGAGCCAAGAAATCCTGCAACGAGTCTGATGTGTAGTCCGCCCTAGAAGTGCATAAACCTTCGTAATATTGTGCAAATCTAGCATTTATCTGGATAGGGTCTGTCAGTATTTGTCCCCGGTCATTTCTGATGTTCGCAATGTGTGCCACAGTGGAGCGCTCCCTGGCCAACAACGCCAACAATCTACCAGATCTCTCCCCCTGTTCAAATATCCCCTGTGACTGTGATAACAGAATTTTCCGAGTCGCATTAGCCCTCAACACCGAAATTTCTCGGTGCAGTGTCTGAAGTGTAGCGTATGTCACGGCATCTCTGTTAGCCACATAGCTGGACTCCAAACTCTGAGCTCGACTCTCCGCCTCCTCCAGAGCAAGTCTGTTATTTTTCCTGACCTTATTGATTATTGTGGAGTATTGTCCGCGGGTATATGCTTTAAAGGCATCCCAAAGCATTGGAGGAGGGGCCGTTCCCTTGTTTACCACCCAGTAGGTATCCATCTCCTCTGCAACCTCAGGAGCGACCCGTTCGTCAGTGATCCAAAAACCTGAGAGTCGCCAGAGGCTGTTGCCTACCGGCGAGTCTGTGCTGAGCCGTAGTAGGAGTGGAGCATGATCAGAGATACCACGCGGGAGAATTTCAACTCCTTGGATGCGTGGGAGTAAGGAGCCACTAACATAGAATAAGTCTATCCTAGAACAGGAGGCGTAGGTAGACGAGTGGCAGGTGTATTGCCTGTCTCTGGGATACCGCCACCTCCACACATCACTGAAGCCATACTCATCTGCCTATCTAGATAGTGGGGATTCAGAGGCCACATCCGTGCCAAGCTTATCCATACTGGGGTTGTGGGTTATATTAAAATCACGCGCCATCAACACTGCCGCAGTAGGATATTGGGCCAGTATAGGGGTCAATTTATGGAGGACAGCAAGGGAGGCTGGGGGCGGGTTGTATAGTCCAACTATAACCAATTCCATCCTGTCACACATAGCATGTATAGCAACGTATTTCCCCGCGGGATCCAAATGGAGATCTAGGAGGGTGAAGGGTAATGATTTGTGGATCAGAACGCTAACACCTCTGGAATAGGTGGAATAGGTGGAGAGATAATAGGATCCTACCCAGGGCTTTTTAAGAGCCAGCGCCCTGCTCCCAACTAGATGTGTCTCCTGCAATATGCAGATATGAGGGTTGTATTTTTTAATATAATTAAATACTAAGGAACGTTTTATTTTGGAATTGAGGCCCCGTACATTCCAGGACAAGATGTTAAGTGGAGTCATTTAGACCACGTATTAATGTCTGACAGGATTGGAATAGCCCCCTTGCCACATAGAACTTGCATAATACAGCAATATGTCTGATAGGTAGTGCAAATATCTGTGCAAATATCAGTTATTGAATAGACTACTCCCTCCAGTGGCAAGAGAGCAATCTTACATGTCTTACGATTATCAATCAAATCATCATCAAAATTTAAAAAGGAAAAAAAACAAAAGAAAAACCCAAACCAGAACATGGAGCAGAACCAGTCGCTCCAAAACCTCCCCCACCCTGCACCACCACCCAAACTACGGGGTGCCTGATCCCCGTAACAAATCGTGACAACTGCCCAGGGGGCACGTGAACAGTGGAGCACCAGAGCGACACAGTCTGTGCTCGAGAGTCTAGGTATGGAGACAAAAATTCAGGATAGACAGTCCCTGCAGATCAATAGTTCACCCAGAATGTTCTGGGGTTTATACTTCTTGAACTTAAACATGTTACTAACTCAAAACTTCAGGCCTAAAAACTTCAGGTGTCCATGTTGGAGGTGGTGACAGGATCAAATGGCTCACTCCATCACAGCAAACATATAATTCCTGAACCGTCACTGTGTATACTCACAACACAAATTCTTGTGAAGAATCCTGAGCAGTGTGGATGGAGAAGTCGGCGAGAAGCCTGAAGACTCAAAAAGGTAATGGAAGTCAGAAAGCCGGCAACAGAAAAAAGCCTGCATAGAGAGTAAAATTAAGGCGAGTTGAGACGTAAGATCCCAGCAGCAGTAGGTTCATCCTCTTCAGAGGCGGCTCTCTAATTAGGCAAATTAGGCGGCCACCTAAGGCCTCGCACTCACAGGGGCCTCGCGGCTGCCTAATTTGCCTCTGCTCGATCACTGGACTGACAAACAGGCTCCAGGTGCCATCTGTAAAAGCTGTGCGGGCAGCCATAGGGCACACCAGGCGCAAATCCATGTCCAAGTCCAGCGCAGGCTGCTCCTTCTGCCCACGCTGCTCATCTGGCCTCTCCGCGTCTGGCCGGCTGCCTATTCGGATCAGGAGTCTGGCCAGGCGGCGGAAACTATTCCTGCCCTGTGACTGTCTGTGAAGGGGAAGGAGGAGCTCCGGTGGATGGATCCTATCCCAGCGCCTGCTGCAGCCTGGCCGACCGCCCAGAGAGAACATGAGTGCCCGGCCGTGCCGCCCTCCTGTGTGCCTGGATAGGAGGAGCGGCGGGGACAGCTGCATATGGAGGAATTGATCTTTTCATGTTCCTCCTCCAGCCGCTGAATGACCGCTTCTTCTGCGGGCGTTCATTGGCTGCAGAAAGAATATGGAAAGATTAATTCTTCCATATGCAGCTGTCCCCGCCGCTCCTCCTATCCAGGCACACAGGAGGGCAGCACAGCCGGGCACTCACGTTCTCTCTGGGTGGTCGGCCAGGCTGCAGCAGGCGCTGGGATGGGATCTATCCACCGGAGCTCCTCCTATCCAAATATTTTACTGCCCCGTGCTCCCTGGTTCCTCCCAGTTCTCCCTGCATATCCCCTCTGCTCCCTGGCTCCTCCCCCCAGTGCTCTCTGGTCCCCTGTGCAGCCTGGCTCCCCCACTGTGCTGTGCAGTCGTCGTCCCCACTGCTCCTCAGCTCCCCCCATGCTCTCCCCCACAGTGCTGTCTATTCCCCCACCCACTGCTCCCCAGCTGCCCCCAGTGTTCTCTGGTCCTCTTTGTGCTCCTTGGCTCCCCCACAGTGCTCTCTGGTCCCCTCTGTGCTCCCTGGATCCCCCCATGCTCCACCCCCCCCCCCCACTGTGCTGTCCAGTTGCCCCCCACTGCTCTCCACCTCCCCCCCCAGTGCTCTGTGCTCTCTGGCTCCCCCCACACTGATTTTCCCCCACAGTGCTCTCTGGTCCTCACTGTCTCCCCCCATACTCTCCCCCCAGTGCTCTCCGACCCCCCGTGCTCCCTGGCTCCCCCCAACAGTGCTCTCTGCTCCCCCCGTGCTCCCTAACTCCTCCCAGTTCTACCTGCACCCCCAGTGCTCTCTGCGCCCTGTGCTCCCGCTGTGCTTTAAACTCCCCCCTCGTGCTCTCCAGCTCTCCCCTTGTGCTTTCCAGACCCCACTTTTCTCCCTGGCTCCCCCCATGCTCTCCACCCCACTATGCTATCAAGCCCCCCCCTAGTGCTTTTCAACTCCCCCACCCCCCCGTGCTCCCTGGCTCCCCCCATGCTCTCCACCACACTGTCCTATCCAGCTCCCCCAGTGCTCTCCACCCCCCACCCTCCTTATGCTCTTCTGCCCCTCCCCCAGTACTCTCTGGCCCCTATGCTCTCCATCACCCCCCCCATGCTCTCTGCCCCTGCCAGGCTCTTCACTCCCGCCAGTGCACCCCCCTAGTGCTCTCCAGCTCCCCCAGTACTCTCCGCCCCCCTGCTCTCCACTCCCCCAGTGCTCTTGCTCCCCACACTCTCGGCCCCCCCTGCCACTGCTGCTTTCAGCCTCACTCCCATGCTCCCTGCCACCCCTGTTTTCTTTTCTGGCCCCCTCACCCCAGGGCAGCTCTCTTTTCACTCCGGCTGCTGCGGGGGTCTCTCAGGCTGGGGAGCGGGGAATGGACAGCTATCATGGGCTGCTCAGTCTATTTTTTGTCCCAATCCAGGCCTGGCGGGCAGGTTGAGCAGCGAGGCTTGCAAGGATCGTTAGTCCTGGAGGGAGAAGAGCTCTAAAGACCTCCCAGGACTGGAGGACAGGCTGACTGGTGTCGGAAAACGAGGACGGGTGGAAGGTAAAGGTGACCAGGGACCACTCCATCTCACAGCAAACAGATCCTCTGGAAGGAGCAGGACACTATCCCCACCCAGAATGAGAATGGACCCTGCCTGCTGCTGGCCGTCATGAACATCATGTTGGCATGGAAGGTACCGTACCAAGCATCACACACAGCTTCCCACAGACAGGCACTGCAGACTGGGACATGGTACACAGGAGGGGCTGCAGAGAGGAATAGGGCTAGAGATCTCTCTCTCCCCCTTCCTCCCTCTCTCCACTCCCTCTCCCTCTCCCTCCTCCTCCCTCTCTCTCCCCCTCCCCCTCTCTCTCTCCCTCCCCCTCCCTCCCCCCTCCTTCTCTCTCTCCCCCTCCCTCACCCCCCCCTCACTCTCTCCCTGCCTCTCCCTCTCTCTCTTCCTCTCGCTCTTCTCTCTCGCTCTCTCTCCCTCCCTCTCTCCCCCTCCTTCTCTCTCCCCCTCCCCCTCTCTCTCCCTCCCTCCCCCTCCCTCACTCTCTCTTCCTCTCTTTCTTCCTCTCTTTCTCCCTCCCTCACCCTCCCTCTCTCCCCCCTCATTGTCTCTTCCTCTCTCTATCCCTCCCTCTCACCCTCCCTCTCTCGCTCTCCCTCTCTCCCTGCCTCTCCCTCACTCTCTTCCTCTCTCCCTCCCTCACCCTCCCTCTCTCCTTCACTCCCTCTCTCCCCCTCCCTCTCTCTCCTCCTCCCTCTCTCTCCCCCTCCCTCACCCTCCCTCTCTCTCCCCCTCACTCCCTCTCTCCCCTCCCTCTCCCCCCTCCCTCTCCCCCCTCCCTCTTTCCCCCCTCCCTCTCTCTCCCCATCTCCCCTCCCTCTCTCTCCCCATCTCCCCTCTCTCTCCCTCCCCACCTCCCCTTTCTCTCTCTCTCCCCCTCCCACTCTCTCTCTCTCTCTCCCCCTCCCTCTCTCTCCCTCTCTCCCCTCCCTCTCTCTCCCTCTCCATCTCTCTCTCTCCCTCCCCATCTCTCTCTCTCTCCCTCTCCCCCCTGTCTCCCCCCTCCCTCTCTCTCCCCCTCCCTCCTTCTCTCCCCCTCACTCTCTCTCTCCCCTCCCCCTCTCCCTCCCTCAACCCCCCCTTCTCTCTCTCTCTCTCTCCCTCTCTTCCTCTCCCTCTCTTCCTCTCTCTCTCCTCCTCTCTCTCTCCCTCCCTCTCACCCTCCCTCACCCCCCCTCTCTCTCTCACTCTCTCTCTCCCTCACTCTCTCTCACTCTCTCTCTCTCTCTCTCTCTCTCTCTCTCTCTCTCTCCCTCCCTCCCTCTCTCTCTCTCTCCCTCTCTCTCCCCTCCCCCTCTCTCTCTCCTTCCCTCACCCCCCCCATCTCTCTCTCCCCTCCCCCTCTCTTTCTCTCTCTCTCTCTTCCTCTCTCTCACCCTCCCTCACCCCCCTCTCTCTCTCTATCTGTGTTGGGATACCCCCACTCTCCTTCCTCTGTGGATGTGGAATGATTCAGTGACACCCCCTTCCCATTCTCCCAAGGCACAGGGGAAAATCCTAGAGGGGTTGTCACCTTGCTGGGTCCCAGATGTTGTATTGGCTGCATATGTCTGATGGGTAAGGAGGGTGCCCTGGAAGTGGTGCTGATCGCCTGTGTGCTAGATCCACGCATCTTTCTGCAGCCATTTTTACTTGCTTAAATTTTTTTATACATTATAGGCGTGAGTGGGGCCTCATGTCTAAATTTTGCCTAAGGCCTCACAAAGCCTAGAGCCGCCTCTGATCCTCTTGGTAGTGTATCCAACCATCTGGACGCATCTTCAGGGGAAGTAAAGAACCGCACTGATTCTCCATCTTGGACTCTTAGTCGAGCAGGGAACAACATGCTGTACATAATTTTATGATTGCGTAAGTCCAATTTAATTTGGTCAAAGGATCTCCGCATTTTTTGTGTGTCGACTGAATAGTCTGCGATTATCATAATCTTTGCTCCCTCATGGCGGAGTACTTCAATCTGCCGCGCTTCTTGTAGGACTAGGTCACGATCCCTGAAGTTCAGGAGTTTTAAGATAAAAGTGCGTGGAGGAGCTCCCGGGGGCCCCCGGGTAGCAGGCATTCTGTGTGCCCTCTCCACTACAAAGAAATCGGAAAACCGGGCATTAGGAAGGAGGGTGCGCAGAAACTGTTCGGTAAATGTTGTGGAGTCCTTCCCTTCCGCTCCCTCAGGCAGCCCCACTATCCGAAGGTTGTTTCTGCGATTTCTGTTTTCAGCGTCCTTTGCACACGCTTCCAGGGTTTTCATCTTGGTCTGCAGCGTGCAGAGTGAGACTTCATGTGATTGCAGCATGTCCTCTGCCTCTCCCACTCTCCTCTCAGATTCAGTCAATCTGGAAGGAAAGCTGTCCATATCCCTGCGGATCAGGCTTATATCAAGCTGCATAGTTTCAATTTTCCCTGTCAGGGTGGACTGGCAGGTGGTTATATCTTGCATGAGTGCAGTAAAGTTGTCCTGCTCCCCCATCCCTGTGTCAGCCCCTTCTGTTTGGGACGCCATGCTGATAGCTGTGGCGGGAGACGACCGTGCTGCGGAGGACGAGGTTTTGGCTGTATTGCGGGTGGTACGAGACACCGAAGTGTGTTTCCCGCTGGGCATACCTCTCCGTAGGGGTTCCTGCACCGTTTGGGATCGGTTTGGGCCAGTTCTTCTGCAGGGAAACGGATGATAAGGCGGCCAGGTCTTGGAGCTCTCCTAAAGCACGTCTGCTCCGGTGGCCATCTTGGACACGCCCCCGTAAAAGACTGTTTAATGTAACAGGACATACACTAGAGCTGCACGATTCTGGCCAAAATGAGAATCACGATTTTTTTGCTTAGGATAAAAAGATCACGATTCTCTCATGATTCTCACAACGTAAAATCTTTCACATTATACAAAAATAATTGGGCTAACTTTACTGGTTAGTTTTTTTTTTATATAATTGATTAAAGTAATTTTTTCCAAAAAAATTGCATTTGAAAGACCGCTGCGCAAATACAGTGTAACATAAAATATTGCAAAAAACACCATTTTATTCTCTAGGGTCTCTACTAAAAAATATATATATAATGTTTGAGGCTTCTAAGTAATTTTCTATAAAAAAAAAAATGATTTCATGGCGCCTTTCACACGGACGGCTGTTCTGCCGCAGTTAAAAGCATATAATATGTTCTGTGAAATTCAAGACTCCAGGCACTGCGATCAGCTGCATTTGTATAGTGCGATTACCTGCGTGAGTTTTGATGAATTGTTGGGACTTGCTCGAGGACGCCTCACCAGACACAGGACCAACATGAGACGATGCATTAGTGAGGAAGAACGGCTGTTACTTACTTTAAGGTTGGTTTTCCATATCTTGAACATATGCTTACATTCATGCACATGCAGGTTTATATTATTGAAAACAGTGTGTGTGTGTATATATACATTTATATATATTTTATACTTTTTTCTATTTTCTGAATTCTTCTCAATTTTGAATTGCAGATACCTCCCTTCATCATGACACCTGTATTGACATTTGGGAGGAGCTTAAGACCACAGTAATGCCGGAACCAACAGCCAGTCTGTGGGAAGAGATAGCGGAGGAATTTTGGGAGAAGACTAACTTCCCAAATTGTATCGGGGCATTAGACGGGAAACATATCAGGCTCACCAAGTCACCAAACTCAGTTTTCCGCTTTTTTAATTACAAAAAGTACTTCTCTGTTGTCCTGCTGGGACTGAGTGACGCAAACATGCGCTTCATAGCGGTGGACGTTGGAGCTTACGACAGTTCTGGAGATTCGAGAATTTTTAGGAATTCCATGATGGGCCAGCGTTTGTAGTATGGAGAGTTTAATGTACCACAGTCAAGGCCTCTACCTGGTACCGCTGGACCGGATCTGCCCCTAGTAGTGCTAGGAGATGAGGCATTTGCCCTATCCACCCACCTCCTCAGGCCCTATACGAGGCATGGTCTTACTGCCAAGAAGCGCATTTTTAATTACCGTCTGAGCCGTGCACGCAGAATAGTGGAGTGCGCATTCGGTATTTGTACCGCCAAATGGCGTGTACTGTTGCCTGCAATGCACCTTGAAGTGGATCACGCAGTTAATGTGGTTTTGGCATGCTGTGTTCTCCATAACTTTCTAACGGGAAAGGAGATTGCGCCCAATGAATCCCCGTTACCTGTTTGTGAAGAACACAGAGGGCATGTTACTACCACTCGCCCAAGCAATCATGCGCTACAAGTCCGTGAACATTTCTGTGATTATTTCCTTACTGACGATGGACAGCTACCGTGGCAGTATGATTATGTTTAGTATTTTCTTTGTTACCCATTTGCATCAACCTTCTTGTTATCACTGTTTAAATTTTTTTTAAATAAAGTAGATGACAACTTTGTCCAATTAAATTGGATTTATTTTTATCTTTGCTATGTAAATTAACAAAGGGTATAAAAAATAGAAAGACCTTACAAAAACATTGATGCTTGCATCTGTAGAAGATTTTTTTTTAATATTATTTTTATTCCTTTGGAATGTTGAGATGTTTTTTTTATTTTCAAATAAAACACGACTCGGTACAACAGATAACATCCCATAAAATATAGAGTGACTCAGTAGAACAGATAACTTCCCAAAAATCCCTTATATGAACCCTCAAGCAACCACAAATATAGAGTATTCCACAAATATAGAGTAAGGGATTGTAAACATTAGTTCGTGTAAAGCAAGGATCTTCAAACTACGGCCCTCCAGCTGTTGCGGAACTACACATCCCATGAGGCATTGTAAAACTCTGAGATTCACAGACATAACTAGGCATGATGGGAATTGTAGTTGCAGAACAACTGGAGGGCCATAGTTTGATTACCCCTGGTGTAAAGGTATAAAACATTGCATTAACAAAAACTGAAAAATAAAACAGTCATTAAAATAATAAAACTACAAGTTTTCATACACTGGGTAAGGGGAACGCAGGGAAGAATTGCTTGGTTCACTGCCAACATCTATAAGTGATCCAGATTGGGAAGATGGGGGTGAACTGACTGGGTGTGGCTGCTAGGGATGAGCTTCGTGTTCGAGTCGAACCCATGTTCGACTCGAACATCGGCTGTTCGACCGTCCGTCGAATTGCGAACGATATGGGCCGTTCGCGCCAAATTCGTGTGGCGCGTCACGGCCCATAATTCACTGCGGCATCGCAGTGCATTGCTGGCTGATGATTGGCCAAGCATGCACTATGACTCGCATGCTTGGCCAATCACAGCGCCGTCAGTAGAGAGAGCTGTAATTGGCCAAAGCCAGGGTGGCTTTGGCCAATTATGGCTCAGGGGATTTAGTACACGCCCCACACTATATAAGGCCGCCTGCACGGCGGCCCTGTGTAGTGTGTGTTCCGGTGTGCTGAGAGATAGAGAGAGAGACAGACAGTGTCATTTGATTTGAGTTAGATAGATTAGGCAGAACAGTCAGTCAGTTAGCTGCACTTACAGTGTATTGTGTATATATATGCATCCCTGGTGTTGCATATATATATATACACTGTATTCAGTTTAGCTAGATCCGTTCCTGTTATCTTCTATCTAGACTATTTACATTTGGTGCAGTGCGTCCTGCTCACAGTGTTCAGCTAGATCCGTTCCTGCTATTTACATTTAGTGCAGTGCGTCCTGCTCACAGTGTTCAGCTAGATCTGTTCCTGCTATTTACATTTAGTGCAGTCAGTGCGTCCTGCTCACAGTGTTCAGCTAGATCCGTTCCTGCTATTTACATTTAGTGCAGTGCGTCCTGCTCACAGTGTTCAGCTAGATCCGTTCCTGCTATTTACATTTAGTGCAGTGCGTCCTGCTCACAGTGTTCAGCTAGATCCGTTCCTGCTATTTACATTTAGTGCAGTGCGTCCTGCTCACAGTGTTCAGCTAGATCTGTTCCTGCTATTTACATTTAGTGCAGTGCGTCCTGCTCACAGTGTTCAACTTCAGCTAGATCCGTTCCTGCTATTTACATTTAGTGCAGTCAGTGCGTCCTGCTCACAGTGTTCAGCTAGATCCGTTCCTGCTATTTACATTTAGTGCAGTGCGTCCTGCTCAAAGTGTTCAGCTAGATCTGTTCCTGCTATTTACATTTAGTGCAGTCAGTGCGTCCTGCTCACAGTGTTCAGCTAGATCCGTTCCTGCTATTTACATTTAGTGCAGTGCGTCCTGCTCACAGTGTTCAGCTAGATCCGTTCCTGCTATTTACATTTAGTGCAGTGCGTCCTGCTCACAGTGTTCAGCTAGATCCGTTCCTGCTATTTACATTTAGTGCAGTGCGTCCTGCTCACAGTGTTCAGCTAGATCCGTTCCTGCTATTTACATTTAGTGCAGTGCGTCCTGCTCACAGTGTTCAGCTAGATCTGTTCCTGCTATTTACATTTAGTGCAGTGCGTCCTGCTCACAGTGTTCAGCTAGATCCGTTCCTGCTATTTACATTTAGTGCAGTCAGTGCGTCCTGCTCACAGTGTTCAGCTAGATCCGTTCCTGCTATTTACATTTAGTGCAGTGCGTCCTGCTCACAGTGTTCAGCTAGATCTGTTCCTGCTATTTACATTTAGTGCAGTCAGTGCGTCCTGCTCACAGTGTTCAGCTAGATCCGTTCCTGCTATTTACATTTAGTGCAGTGCGTCCTGCTCACAGTGTTCAGCTAGATCCGTTCCTGCTATTTACATTTAGTGCAGTGCGTCCTGCTCACAGTGTTCAGCTAGATCTGTTCCTGCTATTTACATTTAGTGCAGTGCGTCCTGCTCACAGTGTTCAGCTAGATCCGTTCCTGCTATTTACATTTAGTGCAGTGCGTCCTGCTCACAGTGTTCAGCTAGATCCGTTCCTGCTATTTACATTTAGTGCAGTGCGTCCTGCTCACAGTGTTCAGCTAGATCTGTTCCTGCTATTTACATTTAGTGCAGTGCGTCCTGCTCACAGTGTTCAGCTAGATCTGTTCCTGCTATTTACATTTAGTGCAGTCAGTGCGTCCTGCTCACAGTGTTCAGCTAGATCCGTTCCTGCTATTTACATTTAGTGCAGTGCGTCCTGCTCACAGTGTTCAGCTAGATCCGTTCCTGCTATTTACATTTAGTGCAGTGCGTCCTGCTCACAGTGTTCAGCTAGATCTGTTCCTGCTATTTACATTTAGTGCAGTGCGTCCTGCTCACAGTGTTCAGCTAGATCCGTTCCTGCTATTTACATTTAGTGCAGTGCGTCCTGCTCACAGTGTTCAGCTAGATCCGTTCCTGCTATTTACATTTAGTGCAGTGCGTCCTGCTCACAGTGTTCAGCTAGATCCGTTCCTGCTATTTACATTTAGTGCAGTCAGTGCGTCCTGCTCACAGTGTTCAGCTAGATCCGTTCCTGCTATTTACATTTAGTGCAGTGCGTCCTGCTCACAGTGTTCAGCTAGATCTGTTCCTGCTATTTACATTTAGTGCAGTCAGTGCGTCCTGCTCACAGTGTTCAGCTAGATCCGTTCCTGCTATTTACATTTAGTGCAGTGCGTCCTGCTCACAGTGTTCAGCTAGATCCGTTCCTGCTATTTACATTTAGTGCAGTGCGTCCTGCTCACAGTGTTCAGCTAGATCCGTTCCTGCTATTTACATTTAGTGCAGTGCGTCCTGCTCACAGTGTTCAGCTAGATCCGTTCCTGCTATTTACATTTAGTGCAGTGCGTCCTGCTCACAGTGTTCAGCTAGATCCGTTCCTGCTATTTACATTTAGTGCAGTCAGTGCGTCCTGATCACAGTGTTCAGCTAGATCCGTTCCTGCTATTTACATTTAGTGCAGTCAGTGCGTCCTGCTCACAGTGTTCAGCTATATTCGTTCCTGCTATTTACATTTAGTGCAGTGCGTCCTGCTCACAGTGTTCAGCTAGATCCGTTCCTGCTATTTACATTTAGTGCAGTCAGTGCGTCCTGCTCACAGTGTTCAGCTAGATCCGTTCCTGCTATTTACATTTAGTGCAGTGCGTCCTGCTCACAGTGTTCAGCTAGATCCGTTCCTGCTATTTACATTTAGTGCAGTGCGTCCTGCTCACAGTGTTCAGCTAGATCCGTTCCTGTTATCTTCCTACTGACAGGCAGGCTTGTCTGGTTACAGTATATAAAGCTACCTGAAGAAAATTACAGGTGTTCTATCCCAGCTTAGTGCAGCTACAGGCCATTAGTATGTCTGGAAGGCCAAGAAGGAGAGGCAGACAGTCACAAGCCAATAAGAGAGGGCAAGCAGGCTCTGTGTCTAGTGCTGGTCGTGGAGACGGTGCATCCTCATCAGCACGTGGCCATGGGACACGCTTGGCCTTTTTTTCGGCAGCTGGCCGTGTTGAGCCGCAACATGCGGAAGACTTGGTCGAGTGGATGACCAAGCCGTCCTCATCCTCCTCATCCTCTCTCACCCATGCCCAGGGTGCTTTGTCTGGCAAAGCAGCGGCCTCTTCCCTCAGCTCAATGTCATCAGTGACTCCTTCCCTAGCTCCACCATGTCCTCCTGAGGATTCCCTCGAACTGTTTGACCACAGTGTTGGGTACATGCTCCAGGAGGATGCCCAGCGTTTGGAAGGCTCTGATGATTATACTGAGCTCGATGAAGGCAGTAACATGAGCACGGACAGAGGGGGTGCCCAAGAAGGACAGCAATCTGGCAGTCATGCTCCCCCTGCTGCAGCATACTGCCAGGTTTGCTCCAGTGATGAGGAGGGAGGGGATGATGAGGTCACTGACTCAACGTGGGTGCCTGATAGGAGAGAGGAGGAGGAGGAGGAGGAGGCGGCACATCACCAACGAGGCAGGATGCCCTCCAGGGGCCAGCCTAAGGGCAGCACATTGACTGCATCACACCCCAAAGCTCCACATGTGCAGGGCGCTGCAGTCTCTGCGCGTTATTCAAAAAGTTCTTTGGTGTGGGCCTTTTTTGAGACGAGTGCATCAGTTCGCACCGCTGCTATTTGAAACATATGTCTCAAGCGTATCTCGCGTGGCCAAAACATCTCCCGCTTGGGCACCACATGCTTGACCAGACATATGTTGACCTGCCATGCAGTTCGTTGGCAAGCGTATCTAAAAGACCCACACCAAAGAACAAAGAGGATCTCTCCTTGCTCCTCATCAGCTGAGATTTCCAACCCCACTAGACCTTCAGTCCTCTCTGAGACCTGCAGTGAGAGGAATGAAGGTGTAGAATTAGGTGTGTCACAGCCAAGTACTTGTGGGCAATCTGCTTTTGGTACACCGACGTCAGATTGTACCAGGCAAATTTCCCTGCCCCAGCTGCTGCACCGCCGAAAGAAGTTTGCTCCCAGCCATCCACATGCCCAGCGGTTGAATGCTAGCTTGGCAAAATTGCTAGCACTTCAACTGCTGCCTTTTCAGTTGGTAGACTCTGCCCCCTTCCGTGAGTTTGTGGAATGTGCGGTTCCTCAGTGGCAGGTACCCAAACGCCACTTTTTCTCACGCAAGGCGATTCCGGCTCTCTACCGGCATGTGGAAGGCAATGTCCATGCCTCGCTGGACAGGGCGGTCAGCGGTAAGGTGCATATTACCGCTGACTCATGGTCCAGCAGGCATGGACAGGGACGTTACCTAAGTTTCACGGCGCATTGGGTGACTCTGCTGGCAGCTGGGAAGGATGCAGAACAAGGTGCAGTAGTGTTGGAGGTTGTTCCGCCACCACGCCTCCAAAATGCTGATTGTGACACACCTCTCTCCTCCACCCCCTCCTCTTCTTCTTCCTCCATGGCCTCTTCCTCGGAACCAGCGGTGCTCCGTAGGCGTTCAAGGGGCTACGCAAGTACGCAGGCCAAAAGATGCCATGCGGTGCTTGAGCTGGTGTGCTTGGGGGACAGGAGCCACACTGGGGCAGAGGTTCTGTCAGCTCTGCAGGGGCAGGTTCAGAGGTGGTTGACGCCACGCCAACTTAAGGCAGGAATGGTGGTTTGCGACAATGGCACCAACCTCCTCTCTGCCCTCCGACAGGGACAACTGACCCATGTGCCCTGTTTGGCTCACGTCCTTAACTTGGTGGTGCAGCGGTTCTTGGGCAGGTACCCGGGCTTACAGGATGTCCTGAGGCAGGCCATGAAAGTCTGTGTGCATTTCCGCCGGTCATATAATGCCAGTGCTCGGCTGACGGACCTCCAAAAGGAGTTTAACCTGCCCAAGAACCGCCTAATCTGTGACATGCCCACCAGGTGGAACTCAACGTTGGCCATGCTGCAGCGGCTGCACACGCAGCAGAGGGCCATCAATGAGTACCTGTGCGACTATGGCACCAGGACAGGGTCAGGGGAGCTTGGTTTTTTTTCCCCACGCCAGTGGGCCATGATCAGGGATGCATGCACTGTCCTGTCACCATTCGAGGAGGCCACGAGGATGGTGAGCACTGACAGTGCATGCATCAGTGACACTGTCCCCCTTGTCCACCTGTTGGAGCACACGCTGCGTGGAATAATGGACAGGGCACTTGAGGCAGAACAGAGGCAGGAAGAGGAGGACTTCCTTAGCTCTCAAGGCCCCCTTTATCCAGACAGTGTTCCTGCGTGCCCGCCGATCACACAGGAAGAGGAGGAGGAGGAGGAGGAGGAGGAGGAAGATTGTGTCAGTATGGAGGTGGAGCCTGGCACTCAGCATCAGCAGCAGTCTTTAAGGGATCAGTCCCAAGGAACACATGGACTTGTACGTGGCTGGGAGGAGGTGGCTGCGGACGTTGTTGTCCTTAGTGACCCAGAGGACTCCGGACCGAATGCCTCAGCAAACCTACGCTGCATGGCCTCCCTGATCCTGCAAAGCCTGCGTAAGGATCCTCGTATTCGTGGTATCAAGGAGAAGGACCAATACTGGCTGGCAACCCTCCTTGATCCACGTTACAGGGGTAAGGTTGCGGACCTTATCTTGCCATCGCAGAGGGAGCAGAGGATGAAACATCTTCGGGAGGCCTTGCAGAAAGGTCTGTGCAACGCGTTCCCAGAGACTGGGAGGTTACAAACTCCTGTTTCTGGACAACGTGTTGCTGAGGCTTCGGTCAGTCAAAGAAGGAGCGGTGGAGAAGGTGGCCGTCTGACCGATGCGTTCAGACAATTTTTTGGTCCGCAGCCCCAAGGTATGATCGGTTCCAGCAACCATCGCCAGCGTCTGTTTTACATGGTGCAGGAATACCTAGGGGCAAGATCAGACTTGGACACCTTTCCCACCGAAAATCCTCTGGGTTACTGGGTCTTGAGGATGGATCACTGGCCAGAGCTTGCACAGTATGCAATTGAGCTACTGGCCTGTCCTGCATCCAGCGTTCTTTCGGAACGCACATTCAGTGCTGCTGGAGGCGTGGTAACCGATCACAGGGTGCGTCTGTCCACCGACTCGGTCGATCGGCTGACCTTCATAAAAATGAATCAGTCTTGGATCACCACCAGCTACCAAGCACCTGATGCTGATGTAACCGAATAATTTTTTTTGAAATCTCAGATCCCTTCAAAGACTGCCTATGCTGATGCTGAGTGACTATCCCTGAGTAATTATCCTCTTCCTCCTCAATCATCACGCTGATAGCTTGTAAGAACATTTTTGGTTCTGGGCGCCACCACCAGTGCCTAAGGCACAATTTTTCAGCCCCTCTTTAACAGGGGCGTGTAATTACAATTTTTGATGTAATACTTTGCAGCAGGGCTCGTTCCTGCATTCCAACTAGAGTGTCTGTGAGGGGTTGCAGTGTTGTGGCACCAGCACCAGTGCCTAAGGCCCAATTTTTCTGCCCCTGTCTAACAGGGGCGTGTAATTACAATTTTTGATGCAATACTTTGCAGCAGGGCTCGTTCCTGCGTTCCAACTAGAGTGTCTGTGAGGGGTTGCAGTGTTGTGGCACCAGCACCAGTGCCTAAGGCCCAATTTTTCTGCCCCTGTCTAACAGGGGCGTGTAATTACAATTTTTGAAGCAATACTTTGCAGCAGGGCTCGTTCCTGCGTTCCAACTAGAGTGTCTGTGAGGGGTTGCAGTGTTGTGGCACCAGCACCAGTGCCTAAGGCCTAATTTTTCAGCTCCTGTTCAACAGGGGCATGTAATTACAATTCTTGATCTAATATTTCACAGCAGGGCCCTGTGAGGGCTTACAGTGTTGTGGCCACAGCAACACCTAAGGCCCAAATTTCTGCTGAGTATATAGGGCAGGACCCTACTTTCAAACATCTAACTTACAAACGACTCCTACTTGCAAACGGAAGGAGACAACAGGAAGTGAGAAGGGAAATTCTCTCCTGTAAGAGTTAATATGGGAAAAAAATTCTCCTTTCCACTGATGCTTTCCAATCCTTGTTCCACAAAAAAACCCAAATTTTCAAAAAACATTTTTCATTGGGACAAAAAGTGAGGTGAAATCTTCTGAAGAGGAGAAAAGACAGCAAAACAAATGTCACAGGGGTGATAACCCTTCCCTATGTTTTCCAAAAAGCTTAAAAAAGATTTTTTGGCTGGAGCTAAACACGTTAAAAATGTACCCCTTCAAAATTACAAAGAGATTCTACTTAACAACAAACCTACAGTCCCTGTCTTGTTTGCACCGCCTGTATACTGCTGTTCAGAGTATATAGGGCCTTTCCTTATTTTAATTTGGGTGCGGGGTTCCCCTTAATATCCATACAGGACCCAAAGGGCCTGGTAATGGACTGGGGGGGTACCCATGCCGTTTGTCTCACTGATTTTCATCCATATTGCCATGACCCGACATGACATTAAACCCGCAAGCAGTTTTAAATGAGATTTTTTCCTTTAAAAATGACATTTGGTGCAGGGACTGTTCTAAACATGGGAAACACGCGTCACTTTACAGGCATACTATAGACACCCCCCAGGTACGATATTTAAAGGAATATTTCACTTTTTTTTTTTTACTTTAAGCATCATTAAAATCACTGCTCCCGAAAAAACGGACGTTTTTAAAAGTTTTTTTTGCATTGATACATGTCCCCTGGGGTAGGACCCGGGTCCCCAAACCCTTTTTAGGACAATACCATGCAAATTAGCCTTTAAAATGAGCACTTTTGATTTCGAACGTTCGAGTCCCATAGACGTCAATGGGGTTCTAACGTTCGTGCGAACTTTCGGTCCGTTCGCGGGTTCTGGTGCGAACCGAACTGGGGGGTGTTCGGCTCATCCCTAGTGGCTGCACATGCATTCTTTGAAAACCAGGATGAGGTGGAAAAGGTGTATACGTTGGTGGCGGTCCTGCGTCTGGGTTCATGGCTGGTGTCATCTCATGGTACTGATGACTTGACATTGGTTTATTCAAAGAGCCACTAGGTGAATTAAAACCCAAACCCCATGGCTGAAATCTTGGATATGGGCGTTGCTCTTAGCAAGCATAAACTATATACGTAAGATATATTCATGTATATCACCCATGACTTCAGTACGCTTATCAGGAGGAATCTCCCTGACTACACACAGTGAGATGTTAAGGAATTCATCATCTTTTGTGGCAGGGTTTTGTGATTGGTTTCTCACTTCTTGAATTATATGATCAAAATATTCCAAGGTGGCTCTTGCTGAGTACGGCATGTTCGACGAGTGGTGGAAGTAGACCGGACTCTCCTATTAAGATTTGCCTGCAAATAGATAGAATATATAAATTATGCTTCTGATGTTGAGGTCACACTTGATGGACAGCATACTGATAAACCTGATGCTTGCCCAAATATTGAAGTCGTGTCAGAGCTTGCAGCACCTGTTTTGAATAGATCAGACACAGGCACTTGTTTTTGCCCCAAAAAAGCGATGCCACAGTATTAGCAGCAAGACCTCCAAATCCAGAAGTACTGATATGATACTTTGCCCAAAAAAAAGAAGCCGTTGTGTACCAACACCAGCTGCCATTGTAATATGTAAGTAATAAGTTTATTGTGGATGGCGGTTGTGACGTTTTGAATATACAAACCGCAGGTTCTTGAGTGACCTGTTGATAATCTTGTGATGAAACCATCTCTGAATTGGTTTCTTGACTTGGGTCAGCGTCATCATTTTCTGGTGACAAACTTGCACGCCTTGCTCTTGCTCTTGCAGGAACACTTGAGACAGTTCTAGGTAAGAATAACAACATTACAAGTTTAAAAAAAAATACCATGGTTTTAGTGTTTACAGAATACTGTCATGTGTAAACTACAGAACAGACCTCTATCTGGAGCTGGGGGAACATTAAAAAAAAAGGGGTTTAGACACCTTTCACACTGGAGCGGTGTGCTGGCAAGATGTGAACAAAAATTCTGCTTCACCTCTCCAGCCCATTGAAATCAATGGGACAGTGCAGCTATACTGCCCACAAAGTAAAATAAAGTTAATTTATATATATATATAAACACTTACGAGAGCATCTCAGTGGTGCGCCTCAAAAATGACTCTGCATGGGGGTTAGGCCTACGACGAGTTGAGGGTGCTCCGTTTCTATCTGCAGACCTCTCTTCGTTTAGTTCCTTCCTGTACTAATCGCGTAGGGACCTCCATTGTGTATAAACCTCCTTTCCTGCAATATATATTTCATTGTATAAATTTGTTATATATCAAACATAAGGTATGTTAGGAACAAAAGTTGAGAGAGAGCTGCTCTCACCCCCCACCCAGGACACACTTCTAGGGGAGACACCAACCATTTGATTTCCCATTAGTATTGACCCCTTTCACTGCCAGTGACATGAATACAGTAATCAGTGGCTATTTTTTAACTCTGAGTGCTACTGTCACTGGTCCCAAAAAAAGGGTCAAAAGTGTGCAATCTGTCTGCCAAAATGTCGCTGTCCCTCCCACAAATTTTTTTTTCACAAATCAGCATACTAGTACAGACAAAAAAAATACAAATGCCATAAACCTTTCCGAAAGACACTGCATTTGTTTAGAAAAAAATAAAAGAACAACAATTTTGGTTTGTAGCATTGTACAATTGTCAGTGACGCAGTGCTGTATCGCCACAAAATGGTCTGGTCATTTTTAGGGGGTAAATGTTCAGCTTGGTTGGAATGGGAAACAGCTATGATGCATGTGTACCCTGCTACATAGACACGACAAACGTTGCACTCACCTTGGTTATCCAGTTCAGTTGCAGACATATCGTCCCAGCCAGTTCGGTGTGACATATCTGTATACTTGGGTGAAATGTGCAGCGCTTATGTGATCATATAAACCATAACAAATAATATGAGTACAAAAAACGTGAATAATAAATGATGTGCTCAAAAATACTCCAAGCAGTCCTCTATGACATGTGATGTCTATAAACAGAGGAACTTGGACGTGTGATGTTCAAAAAAGAAAAAAGTTAGTGACAAGCTTCAATCATGTGTGATGATAATCCTCAACCACATGTGGATATAATATAGTGACAGTCTTTAACTTCAAATATGTATGATGTAATAACAGTTAATAGTAGGTCCACTACCAAAGACACCAGAAGCTGCTTACCAGAGGGATTGAACTCAAATAGGTGTACACCTAGTGAGTCAATCAAGCTTTGTGGTATAATATACCAAGGGGATCAGATGCTCTATCCAGATATGACCTCCAGATGGACCTCCGAACAAGTGTAAGGTATGGATGGACTCAGTAGATATAGGTAGTCAGCCCCATCATTAAAAGAAAGAGGAAGGCATATAGTGTAACTCCGTATGGAAATTTTAATACATAAAAAGCAAAGGAAATGCACTCACGTGTTTAGCAGTAAAATCAAGCGCTTGTATAAAAGAAGACAGCGGTCTCAGCATATCCCTCTGACGCGTTTCGACTTAGAAGTCATCATCTGGGGTGCTGGACCACTGTACTGGCTGAGTATTTATAGATACTGGTTACCCCCATAACAAGTGGCGGCTCCGTCTGATTGAAAGTGCAAATTATGGAGATTACTTCCTGGCTCCTCCAAAATGGCGCCCGGGCTTGCATTCCAAGCCTCGTTTTCATATGTAGAGGAGGATTACTTCCTGGTTCTGCCAAAATGACGCCCGGGCAAGCATTCCAAGCCTCATTTTACATTCCGTGTACAGAACAACTCCAGGTAGCCATATTGCAATGCATTCTCATAAAATTACAGTGGCTGCAGTTTGAAAGGGAAAGGTAATTTTTAATAACATTCAATCACAATATGACTTGTGTCGCAATTATATGCGCTATATTATTTTTTCATTATTTGCAATTTTTTTTCCCACGAAAGTGGAGTTATCCTTTAACGGTACACTTCTGTCAAAAAAGCAATATTCTTGTAACTAAACTTGGTTTACCTTAACCGACCAGCCGCCGTCATTATACTGTGGCAGGTCGGCACATTCCTGCGAGCCGTCATAGCTGTACGTTGGCCCTTTAAGCAGGGATAGCAGGCGCGCACGCGCAGCTGCACTGCAGGGGTGCCGTTGCGCGTGGCTGACGGTTCCGATGACTGCCGGCCATGCGCAATCGCAGGTATGAGAGCCAGAACAGGGACGTTTGTGTGTAAACACACAAATCCCTGTTCTGTGAGGAGAGGAGAAACAAATCGTCTGCTCCTACTAACTAGGAAAAACGACCTGTCATCTTCTCTAGTCAGTCATATCCCCCTACAGTTAAAACACACACGAGGGAACACAGTTAACCCCTTGATCGCCCCTAGTGTTAACCCCTTCCCTGCCAGTGACATTTACACAGTAATCAGTGCATTTTTATAGCACTGATCGCTGTATAAAAGTCACTGGTCCCAAAAATGTGTCAAAAGTGTCCGATCTGTCCGCCATAATGTTGCAGTCCAGATAAAAAATTGCAGATCACCGCCATTACTAGTGAAATAGTTTGCAGACACTATAACTTTTGCGCAAACCAATCAATATACGCTTATTGCAATTTTTATTACTAAAAATATGTAGAAGAATACATATCGCCCAAAACTAAGGAAAAAATTCGCTCTTTTTAAAAAAAATGGGGACATTTATTTCAGCAAAAAGTACAAAGTATTGTGTTTTTTTTAAAATTGTCGCTATTTTTTTGTTTATAGCGCAAAAAATAAAAACTGCAGAGATGATCAAATACCACCAAAAGAAAGCTCTATTTGTGGGGAAAAAAAGGACATAAATTTTGTTTGGGTACAATGTCGGCGGACCACGCCATTGTCAGTTAAAGCGACGCAGTTCCGTATCCTAAAAAATGGCCTGGTCATTAAGCAGCCAAATCTTCCAGGATGAAGTGGTTAAAGACGTTATATCTGTGTCTGTAGTGCATGTTCAAACCTTAATACCATAAATAATAACCTATTCAATTTTTCACTCCAGGAGTGTATAAGAAGTTTGAAAATTGTAGAGAAAGGCTTACATAATGCATTACAATGTAACTAAACCCATTCCCCACCCACCTCTCAGTATCGCCCCTTTTAGAGACTATAGAGCCAAGCAGGGCCGGCCCTACCATGGGACCCGATGGAGCCATGGTTCCAGGCGGCACATTCAGGGGGTCGGCAAATTGCCGCCAGCCAGCCCACTCTGCCCGCTCCGCTGCGGATCCCACTGGGAGGATCCACCGAGAAAGGTCCCCCATCGGATACTGTCCGCCCTGTACTGCGCAGGCGCAGTGCTTGCACAGTACGGAGGACAAAGGAGACGCCAAAAGTCTTCGAACATGAACAGCTGTTCATGAGCTCTCCACGGCGCCTGCGCTTCAGAGTACATTGTGCCACACGCTCCCGCTGTTGAAGTCCGGAGACTTCCGGCATCTCCTTTGTCCTCCGTACTGCGCAAGCGCTGCGCCTGCGCAGTACAGGGCGGACAGTATCCGATGGAGGAACTTTTTCAGCAGAACACTGGGCTCCTCACAGTGGGATCAGCAGCAGTGGCAAGTGACAATCCACAATGTGTGCCTGGTGACGTGGCAAGTGACAATCCGGTACGTGTGGCAGGTGGTGTCGTGGCAAGGTGACAATCCGCAATGTGAGGCAGGTGGCAAGTGACAATCTGCAATGTGAGGCAGGTGGCAAGTGACAATCCGCAATGTGTGGCAGGTGGCAAGTGACAATCCGCAATGTGTGGAAGGTGGCAAGTGACAATCCAGATTGTGAAGCAGATGGCAATTGACAATCTGCAATGTGTGGCAGGTGGCAAGTGACAATCCGCAATGTGAGGCAGGTGGCAAGTGACAATCCGCAATGTGAGGCAGGTGGCAAGTGACAACCCGCAATGTGAGGTAGGTGGCAAGTGACAATCTGCAATGTGTGGCAGGTAACATCATGGCAAGTGACAATCCGCAATGTGAGGCAGGTAACGTCGTGGCAAGTGACAATCCGCAATGTGAGGCAGGTAATGTCGTGGCAAGTGACAATCCGCAATGTGAGGCAGGTAATGTCGTGGCAAGTGACAATCCGCAATGTGTGGCAGGTGGCAAGTGACAATCCGCAATGTGTGGCAGGTGGCACTGTGCCAAGTGACAATCCGCAATGTGAGGCAGGTGATGTTGTGACAAGTGACAATCCGCAATGTGAGGCAGGTGATGTTGTGACAAGTGACAATCCGCATCTGAAGGCAGGTGAGGTTGGTAAGTGACACGCTCAGGGCTCCCACTGATTCTGCATTATGGTGAGTTGAACTATTTTATTTTATATAACAATGTAATAATAGAAATATTGCACTTTAATCATTTTTTTTTGCGATATGACACCGCGTCGCTTTAACTGACAATTGCGTGGTCGTGCGACGTTGCAACCAAACAAAATTTACGTCCTTTTTTTCCCACAAATAGAGCTTTCTTTTGGTGGTATTTGATCACCTCTGCGGTTTGTATTTTTACAGGTCTTCTTTATACTCCTTTACATGTATAGAGCCATGATAGGTCCTCTTCATACTTCTATATACATGTATAGAGCAATGACAAGTCCACTCTAGTTACCATGATATAAAATAATGGATGTGGGGACATTTTGGTGGACCTGATTTTTTTTGGGGGGGGGGGGGGGGCAGCATTTCATTCTTGGTACCAGGCAGCACAATGTCTTGGGCCGACACTGGAGCCAAGTATCATTTTGTGGTGCTAAGTAATTTGTATGAAATGTGTTAATGGTAACAAGAAAAGCAGAACAATAGATCCCCTGCAACCAGCAGCAATAGACCATCCCCAGCAACAACAGATCTCCCCCAGCAACAATGGACCCCTGCACAAAAATATCACCCCAGCAATAAAAGACCTTGAGCAGCAAGAACAGATCTCCAACCAGCCAGAATCAATAGACCCCTTCCTCAACAGCAGATCCCTTCCAGCACCAATTGACCCCCCCAGCAACATAAGCACCCCCCCAGCAAAAACAATAACAAAAGACCTCCCCAGCTACAATAGATCACCATGCAAAAAAGATCCCCTCCAGCATCAATAGACCCTCCAGCACACCCCACCACCCCTTATCATTGCATACAGTACATTCAGTACTGGAGGTGCCGGAACTGCGTTCCCCCGCGTTCCTGCTGAAAAAAAAACCCTGGTCGGAGGTAGTGACATCATCCACCCGCCTCTCTGTCCCTGCCAATCAGAGGGACCTTTGTATTCATTCATACAAGCTCCCTGTGAATGGCTGAGCAGCAGGCAGCCAGAGATTCAATGGCTACCATGAATAGAAGCAGAGACAAGGAGCAGCCATACCACTTTTCAGATCAAATTTGGGCAAAACCACTCCACCGCTCTGAATTATCACAGTAGAGCTGGTTTATAAGACTTTGACTCTTAGCTAGGTAAGTACACATAACTGACATGTGTATATCCTGAATGGGCAAAGTGATAGTGTTTCCTATTAGCCGTTTCCTGCCCACGTCATTGTAAAATGATGGTCGGGAGGGAACCCTATTGTTTTGTTCATCATTTGATGCCCTCCTGAGAACACACCTCACATGGCCCCTCAGGCGCGATCTGTCACTAATCGGATGACTGATCAGTGGACCAGCCTGTTGTCAGTACCATGTGACTGCTGTGACCAATCATGCTTCTTTTCATGCCATTCATTTTATACAATTGTGTTGCTAGCTGTGATTGGTTACAGTGATCATATGATACAGACAGGGCCAATCACAGCCCATTTGCACCATGTGATTAGCTGTGGCCAACAATACACAGTGTCTACACACTGTCTTTCAGTAAAAATATTTGCTTATAGTAGTGAAAATCACTGCTATAAGCAATCATAGTATGTAAAAAATAAATAAATCCTATTCAACTCCCGAGAGTGGTACAGTGTTATTATCGTAACACTCTATTGCTCTGGTCACAGTATGTAAATATATATATACACTACCGTTCAAAAGTTTGGGGTCACATTGAAATGTCCTTATTTTTGAAGGAAAAGCACTGTACTTTTAAATGAAGCTAACTTTAAACTAGTCCTAACTTTAAACAAATATACTCTATACATTGCTAATGTGGTAAATGACTATTCTAACTGCAAATGTCTAGTTTTTGGTGCAATATCTACATAGGTGTATAGAGGCCCATTTCCAGCAACTATCACTCCAGTGTTCTAATGGTACAATGTGTTTGCTCATTGGCTCAGAAGGCTAATTGATGATTAGCAAACCCTTGTGCAATCATGTTCACACATCTAAAAACAGTCTAGCTCCTTCCAGAAGCTACAAAACTGACCTTCCTGTGAGCAGATTGAGTTTCTGGAGCATCACATTTGTGGGGTCAATTAAACGCTCAAAATGGCCAGAAAAAGAGAACTTTCATCTGAAACTCGACAGTCTATTCTTGTTCTTAGAAATGAAGGCTATTCCATGCGAGAAATTGCAAAGAAATTGAAGATTTCCTACAACGGTGTGTACTACTCCCTTCAGAGGACAGCACAAACAGGCTCTAACCAGAGTAGAAAAAGAAGTGGGAGGCCGCGTTGCACAACTAAGCAAGAAGATAAGCACATTAGAGTCTCTAGTTTGAGAAACAGACGCCTCACAGGACCCCAACTGGCATCTTCATTAAATAGTACCCGCAAAACACCAGTGTCAACATCTACAGTGAAGAGGCGGCTGCAGGATTTTGGGCTTCAGGGCAGAGTGGCAAAGAAAAAGCCATATCTGAGACTGGCCAATAAAAGAAAAAGATTAAGATGGGCAAAAGAACACAGACATTGGACAGAGGAAGACTGGAAAAAAGTGTTGTGGACGGATGAATCCAAGTTTGAGGTGTTTGGATCACAAAGAAGTACGTTTGTGAGACGCAGAACAAATGAAAAGATGCTGGAAGAATGCCTGACGCCATCTGTTAAGCATGGTGGAGGTAATGTGATGGTCTGGGGTTGCTTTGGTGCTGGTAAGGTGGGAGCTTTGTACAGGGTAAAAGGGATTCTGAATAAGGAAGGCTATCACTCCATTTTGCAACGCCATGCCATACCCAGTGGACAGCGCTTGATTGGAGCCAATTTCATCCTACAACAGGACAATGACCCTAAACACACCTCCAAATTGTGCAAGAACTATTTACAGCAGAAGCAGGCAGCTGGTATTCTATCGGTAATGGAGTGGCCAGCACAGTCACCAGATCTGAACCCCATTGAGCTGTTGTGGGAGCAGCTTGACCGTATGGTACGCCAGAAGTGCCCATCCAACCAATCCAACTTGTGGGAGCTGCTTCTAGAAGCGTGGGGTGCAATTTCTCCAGCTTACCTCAATAAATTAACAGCTAGAATGCCAAAGGTGTGCAATGCTGTAATTGCTGCAAAAGGAGGATTCTTTGATGAAAGCAAAGTTTGATGTAAAAACAATGTTATTTCAAATACAAATCATTATTTCTAACCTTGTCAATGTCTTGACTCTATTTTCTATTCATTTCACAACGTATGGTGGTGAATAAGTGTGACTTTTCATGGAAAACACAAAATTGTTTGGGTGACCCCAAACTTTTGAACGGTAGTGTATATTTTATTTTTTTTTATTCAATATAAATATTTTTTTTTAATTGAAAAAAAAATATTAAAAATGTTTGCTTTTCTTTTTTTACATACTGTCACCAGTCAGTGTCCCTGGTCACTGCCACACCAGTTATATGATGACGCTGTACTGCACTAGTGACAGTATGCAAAAAAAGTGTTTTATAAATGTAAAAAAAAAAAAAAAGCTTTTCTTCATTTTCCAAAAAATTGTGACCAAAAAAATGACACTTCAAAAAACGCCTCATGCCTCTTACTACATACCTCAGACTGTCTACTTTCCAAGAAGGTAATTTGGGGGGCATTTGTACTGTCTTGGCCTTTTCAGGTCTCAAGAAATGACAGGCCGTCAGAACATCAGGACTGATCGATTTTCAGATATGTACACCATAGTTTGTAGATTCTATAATTTTCCTATTTTCACCATAGAAATGTAGCAGAATGCATTTTGTCCTAAATTTATGAAGACAGATTATTTATTTGCAAAATTTTATAACAGAAATGAAGAAAAACACATTTTTTGGCTTTTTTTTGTTTATTTAGCAAAAAATAACAATCTCAATAGTGATTAAATACCACCAAAAGAAAGCTCTATTTGTGTGAAAAAATTATAAAAATTTAATTTGGGTACAGTGTTGCAAGACCGCGTAGTTGTCATTCAAAGTGTGAGAGCGCTGAAAGCTGAAAATTGGCCTGGGCAGGTAAAAGTGCCCTGTATTGAAGTGGTTAAACTGTATTAATATTTAGTGTATTTTTTATTTAATCTCTTATAGCACTGTGCAACTAGATAGGAAGCATGTAATTTTTTTTTAAAATAGGTTCTCATTCACATCTATAATGATATGCTATATAGCGGGCTGATTCCCGCTGAGCAGGCTGATGACTGGTCCGTGTTTACTCCACTATGCAGAGTATACAGGGATGGAAACAGACCTATGGGGCCGTTGGATGGAAACAGACTGCATGTCCGTTTCCATCCGATTGTCATCCAATCCGACCTGCTGGACCTGCCGTCCGTCTGTTTTCAGCTGATTTTGTCGGATCGGATGCCAGGCAAGGCAGGTGTCAGTGGACACACATGTCCACTGACATCTACCTCCTCATAGAGGACAATGGGTGGCCCGATCAGATCTGCCTGAAAAACGAACAGGTGGACCCAATAAGTCCGGTTGTGTGAAAAGGGTCAATACAAGATTTAAAACAAATTCTCTCTTTGACCTCTATAGCTGCAGGCACTGTGGAGCAGCTCCTGCTCTCTGTTTACCTGTTAGGAAACCAAGTGCTGATATCTGGAAAAAGCAAGGTGGCTTGATCTGTGTAGCTGTACAAAGGAGACTGGACCCAAACTAGGTTTATAATGAGATTTATTAATAACAGAGCAATACCATCCAACACCATACACAGTGTACATGCAACAGTGAAACACGCATGACAAGTACAACCTAACATTGAACGTCAATGCTTCTGCTGTGAATTTTGAGAATGAATTGTTCTACAGTGCCTACAGCTACAAAAGAAAATATTTTGTAAAACAATTAATTTACGTGTGGCCTTAATAAATGATTAAAAATTACGCTCAACTGCCATGCATTCTGTTTAAAAGAATATTTTAAACAACTTGAAGTTGTTCAAATTGTTCTTTCATAAGCTTACCTTCTGAAAGTGTTAAAGTGTTAAAGTGTTACTAAACCCAGGACCCTGCATTCATTATAACTGGTATCCCACAGTACACAGAAGATGGAAATGCAATTATTTTAGTAAATATAAACTGCTAAATACCTTTT
Organism: Lithobates septentrionalis; assembly: GCA_037952835.1. Taxonomy (NCBI): domain Eukaryota; kingdom Metazoa; phylum Chordata; class Amphibia; order Anura; family Ranidae; genus Lithobates; species Lithobates septentrionalis. The sequence continues at coordinate 4,089,765 of JBBDGP010000687.1, read as the reverse complement.
CTCATCACTATATAGCAACCTTGTGACTTCTATCAGTGTCTGGTTAAAGCTTTTCATTCTGTTCTGACTGTCCTATGAGGCTGCAGGACCCCTGACACTCTCTCTGGACAGTGCTGATTGGCCCTGTGCCGACTACATGCACCCTCCAAAAAAAAAAAAATTCTATAGCAATACACACCACATTGAGCATGCGCAGAGTGACCCCAACGTTTTATCAGGAGATAGAAGAAGGGGAGGATCAGAGATGACAGGATCAAACATTTTTTTTGCACAATGTGAAGAATTAACCCCTTAGGTTCCACACTGAGTATATCAAGTATGCTTTACTGCATATACAGACTGATTTTACCGTTGTGGGTTTAGTAACACTTTAAAATCATTAGCCTTGTCACAGGTTCACCTAAAGTTTGAGATACTGAGCTCTGTAAGCAACAGGCTTTTTCCAACAAAGCAGATAAGGATAGGAAACATGTCAAAAGGAGTCAAGAGCTCCACCTGCCGACTCCTTATAAAAATACAAAAAAAGTGAATATGAATTATATCTTATTTACTTTACTAAAAACGTATTCTGTAAATATAATTTTATTCCTGGCAATAATAAATAAAATATACACAACTACTATGCATTCTGTTTAAAAGAATATGTTGTATATGTTTAGAAAATGCATATAAAATTATTGATGGTAGATCATGACATTGTATATGTTTGTTTTGTGCTAGCATATTCTATAAAGAACTGTAAATTCTCCTGCTGAGATAAAATTGGTTACAAGACTGGAAAATGTGTAAAGCCATTACTGATCTGACATAATCCATTGACTTGTATTGAGGTAGGATGGAGTAAAGCTGCATTGCTGTGCAGAACCATTAAGTAGGAAGCACAGCAAAATCCAACTTTGCGACTTCACTTGAATTTGCACAATTTCAAAGCTACATGTCAATGTGACTTCAGGTGTGACTTGGCTGACATCTTAACAATTTCATGCACAGATGTCTATGCAAGTTGCACCTGAAATCGCCAAAAATAGTGCACAAACTTCCTTTTCAAATCGGTGCAGCACAACAAAGTCGGTGTCGCACTGATTTTAGCAGTTCCACTGCGGACAATAGGATGCGACTTGTCATGCGATTTGGATCTGTCAAGTCGCATAACAAGTCGCACCCGTGTGACCAGGGGCTAAATGTAATGAGAAAACCTGTATTAAATATTGACAAATTATGGACAGAAACTCATTTTTTAAACATTAACACACCCTGATAAGATTATTTACATTAAAGTTTATCTAAAGCAGATTTTTGCAGTGTTCATAGGGAATGGATAAAACACTTGCCCCATACTTTTTATTATCTGTTTTGCATTAGGAAGATTTCCATTAACTTCTTGTCCTGGAGACACAACAGGAAGTGAAATAAATCTCTCAGACATAAGAGGAAAGCTCCTCTTAGTTGTCACTATAACAGGTTGTCCTTTGAACACATTTCCCTAAATTTCAGGCCTGGTGAAAACTGTAAAGTTTTGGATTTCCCATCATTTTCTGTTAATAATGCTCACCAAGACAATTAGAGATCTCCATAACAAGGACAGTCATATACACCATAACAACCTTGCAAGATTCAACCTTGCAAATTCTTTCCTGCTCTAAAATAATAAATAAATAATTGGTTTTAGATATACAAACAAAGGTTTGCTCAGTTGTACATATTGGATTACTAATATAGAGTAGAAGTGTTTTCTGTAGAAGGTTCCTTTTGTCCCGTTAGCTGTTGTGTTGCTGACTGCACTGCCTTTGCCTTTCTACAGCCTAGCAAGCTATATGCATGCTTCCGATACTTTGCAGAAGCGTAGTAATAGATGAGTGGATCCAGACAGGTGCTGACACTGCTGATACAGGTACACAGAATATAGGCAAAATACATAGACTCATCATAATTATTACGGAAATGCAAATAATGGATTAAAAAGACGACATTGGTTGGACCGAAGCAAATCAGGAAAGCAAAAAAGACCACAGCAGCAAGTATCACCGCTCTTGTTTTCTTACAAGAATTCTTAATGTCTTTGGTGCTCAGTGTCCGGATGATGCCGATGTAGCAGATAGTGGTAATAACCAATGGCAAGAAGAAAAAAACGAAAGAAAAGGTGGTAAAGTAATACATATAAAAATTCTGGAGGTCACCTAAATCCAAGACATCATGGCAAGTTGTAATGTTTAGTGTGTCTATATACATAGTTTGTTTGGATAAAAGAAGAGGTAGTGAGCTGGCTATTGATATTATCCAGATGAAGACGCATACCAGCCAGGCTCTCTTCTTTGTTCTCCAGGTAAGAGCCTTCATTGTGTATACCACAGCCACGAACCGGTCCACACTGATGCCTGTCATGAGCAGGATGGAGCAGTACATGTTGCAGTAAAAGGCAGCAGTGACAAAGCGGCACATTCCATCCCCAACGTTCCAGTTATTTCCAGAGAACCGATAAGCAATGTTGAATGGCAGGACACTAACAAAGAGCACATCAGCAGTCGCTAGATTTAGCATATAGACCAGTGCTGGGGCTTTGATTTTTACCTTGAACACACACACAATAATTGCCATGACATTCAGAGGCAAAGATACAGCAACCACCAGGGTGTACACCGATGGCACAAACTTGGTCAACCACAGACTGGAGAGGTAGTATTGGGTAGCAACTGTAATGCTTTCATCGGGGGCTAAGAAGAATATTTCTAAAGGCAAAAGAAACATAATTGTTTAGGTTCTCAAAAAGGTTAAATCTGAACTCCATCCTAACTTTAAGTCTTGCACAGTAGTATAGATGTCTCTTCTGTACTGAAATTGCTTACTCACTGATTTCACTGCACAATGGGAGCTTTAGAAGCTGCAGCATTCCACCTCATTTGCTGGCTAGAGGTTGTCCAGCATTGTCTAACCCTTTTCTCCCCAACCTTGCTGTACATGGCCCGCTTTTATTTATTGGATTTCAGTTCTTTTGATCACAGAGGCTCAGCATCACATGTGAGCATTACCTAATGCAGTATGCCGGCAAATGCAGTCTGCCTAGGGATGCCCACTCCTCCAGTCTGACAATATACTGTAAAATGTTTACCGCTATTTGCGAGAACACTAAATTGAGATCTATAAATTGAAGGATTGACAGTGCCCTGAAAAAGTATTCATACCGCTTGAAATTTTCCACATTTTGTCATGTTACAATCAAAAACGTAAATGTATTTGAAGGAAGATGATAAATGGTTTTCAAAATGTTTTACAAATAAATATGTGAAAAGTGTGGCGTGCATTTGTATTCAGCCCCCCTGAGTCAATACTTTGTAGAACCACCTTTCGCTGCAATTACAGCTGCAAGTCTTTTTGGGGATGTCTCCACCAGCTTTGCACATCTAGAGAGTGACATTTTTGCCCATTCTTCTTAGCAAAATAGCTCAAGCTCTGTCAGATTGGATAGAGAGCGTCTGTGAACAGCAATTTTCAAATCTTGCCACCGATTCTCAATTGAATTTAGATCTGGACTTTGACTGGGCCATTCTAAAGCATTAATATGCTTTGATCTAAACCATTCCATTGTAGCTCTGGCTGTAAGTTTAGGGTTGTTGTTCTGCTGGAAGGCGAAGTTTCAAATCTTTTGCGGACTCTAACAGGTTTTCTTCTAAGATTGCCCTGTATTTGGCTCCTTCCATCTTCCCATCAACTCTGACCAGCTTCCCTGTCCCTGCTGAAGCAAAAAAAAAAATGCTGCCGCCACCGTGTTGCACGGTGGGGATGGTGTGTTCAGGGTGATGTACAGTTTTCCGCCACACATAGCGTTTTGCTTTTAGGCCAAAAAGTTAAATTTTGGTCTCATCTGACCAGAGCACCTTCTTCCACATGTTTGCTGTGTCCCCCACATGGCTTCTCGCAAACTGCAAACGGGACTTCTTATGGCTTTCTTTCAACAATGGCTTTCTTCTTGCCACTCTTCCATAAAGGCCAGATTTGTGAAGTGCACAACTAATAGTTGTAAATAAATAAATAGTACTTTCGCGCCTGTGGTAATAATGTGCAAAAATAGTGATAAATAAATCAAAAAAACAAAAAACAAAAAAAGGATTGTTAAAAATAGGTAACAAAAATTAAAATTAAAATTGCAAAAAATACAAGCTGCTCCCCTAATTTGAATGAAATATTCAAATGAGTGATAATAATACAGTAGGGGGCGCTAGAGACCTGAGAACATATGTATCTGCCACTAGATACACACACACTCAACAACAACCACAATGGGTTGTATAATCCTTGTTGTGCTAAACTATAATAAATAAATACATAGTAAGAATTCCAAATACACAATTATAAAGAATAAAAGTGAAAAGTGTTGTTGAAAACAAATAAGTCCTTAGTGTAAAAGTGATAAATAGACTCGTGATGTTTGATTGTCCCAATCCATTGAAAAGATCAGAGTAGACCAATTCATTGAAAACAACCGAGCAAACACATGAATCTTTCAAAGGTGCAACAAATCTTGCGATGTTAATAGATTCCGTCACCCAAGAGGAAAAGACACCTGAAGGTAATAGATATCTGCTTACCAGATACCAATGACTCCTTTAACTAAAAAGAGAGTCATTAGCGCTTGTACAGGATTGTGCCTGTTCACATGAAGGCTGGAAGGCTGGATGGTACTTTAGGCATAGATCCCTCCCATCCCATTCATTCAGGATAGGAAAGACAAAAGGAAATTTCCATAGTGTAAAACCGTTTTAATGTAGATAAGTAAAAACAATAAAATAGCCAAATGGCCTCTTACATTGATCGGTGCCCACCCGGCACTGGGACTGCTTGCATGTCAGGGTGAATGGTAACAGGAACCCTTCGCATCACTTCGCACATGCGGCGTGCGTTCCACCCCGTGCGTTTAGCTAACCAGATAGTCCGGAATTGGGAGGGACGATCCTAAGACATGTGACCACGTACCCCACATGGCTTCTCGCAAACTGCAAACGGGACTTCTTATGGCTTTCTTTCAACAATGGCTTTCTTCTTGCCACTCTTCCATAAAGGCCAGATTTGTGAAGTGCACAACTAATAGTTGCCCTGTGGACAGATTCTCCCACCTCAGATGTGGATCTCTGCAGCTCCTCCAGAGTTACCATGGGCATCTTAGCTGCTTCTCTGATTAATGCTCTCCTTGCCCGGCCTGTCAGTTTAGGTGGACGGCCATGTCTTGGTAGGTTTGCAGTTGTGCCACACTCTTTCCATTTTTGGATGATGGATTGAACAGTGAGATGTTCAAAACTTGGGATATTTTTTATCACCTAACCCTGCTTTAAAATTCTCCACAATTGTTTCCCTGACCTGTCTAGTGTATTCATTGGCATTCATGATGCTGTTTGTTCACTAAGGTTCTCTAACAAACCTCTCAGTGCTTCACAGAACAGCTGTATGCTGAGATTAAATTACACACAGTTGGACTCTATTTACTAATTAGGTGACTTCTGAAGGCAATTGGGTCAACAAGATTTTAGTTAGGGGTATCAGAGTAAAGGGGGATGAATACAAATGCACGCCACAGTTTTCAGATATTTATTGGTAAAAAAATTTGAAAACCATTTATCATTGTTCTTCCACTTCACAATTATGTGCCACTTTGGCTATTTTCACACTGGGGCGGGGGAGCAGCGTTAGCAGTAAAGCATCGCTAGTTTCAGCGGTGTTTACCGCTGTTGTAGCAGTGGTTTTCGGCCGCTAGCGAGGCACTTTTAACCCCTGCTAGCGGCCGAGGAAAGGGTTAAAAGCGCCCAAAAAGCACCGCTGCCAAAACGCTCTGCAGACGCTTCGGCAGCGCTGCCCATTGATTTCAATGGCAGGAGCGGTTTAGGAGCAGTGTATACATCACTCCAGTACCGCCCCAAAGATGCTACTTGCAGGACTTTATCTCCTGTCCTGCAAGCGCACCATCCCAGTGTGAAAGCACTCAGGCTTTCACACTGGGGCTGCAGAAGAGGCAGTTTTCAGGTGCTTTACAGGCGCTATTTGTAGCACAAAAACACCTGTAAAGCGCCTCAGTGTGATAGATGACAGAAAATCCCAATAAAAGTACTGGGAGACTGGTCTGGGTAAGCAATGACATGGCTAAACATGTCAAACAAATAATGGTTATTGATTATTTCTTTGTCTTTGGTTTTATATGGCATGATACACCATTGCAGTATATTATAGTATGTTTTGTCTTCTAAATAGTGACTGTTAAAAAATCCCCTGAGGAAGCCCTTGGTGGCAAAACATGTCAGGATAGACACTTAACCGTCACTGCTTTTGTGAAAAGGAATAGAAAGCAAAATGTTTTTGTTTCTTTTTTCTGTTTAATTACAATTTTTAACTTTGTATAGATAGAAATGTGTTTTTATTTATAAACATCTTGGTTCTATTGATTTTATGGCACCCAAAAAATCCCCTTAAAAAACTTCTATCTTCTTTTCAGGGATGTTGGTGCCTTTTTGCATTTGTCACTAATCTACATCACAAATCATTCTCCCAATAAAATACATTTATGTTTTTGGTCGTAACATGACAAAATTTGGAAAATTTCAAGGGGTAGGAATACTTTTTCAAGGCAGATAGATCCTATGGACCAATAATTATGTACATCATTTATTTAATTCAGATACATTTTATTCTTTTGAATAGCTATGGGCTTCTTCCAAACACAATTTTTATGACCTACAGTTCTGCCATGCTATTAATGCACAAACCCAGGCTATGAGTATAAAATTTCAACACGCTAATTAAAGTGATGTCAAACCCAAAAAGCTAAAATGCATTATATTGCAGCTTACGAATTCTTCAAGTGGTTGTTACCACAGTCATATAATTCACTGCCAGCCCCTCTACTATAACTAGTCATAACACACAGGGTTAGTATTTTATGAAAACAAAGCTTGTAAATATGTTTTTAAGCGATCTTCAGGCCAGTCACGTGACTCCCGGCCGGTCTCCTACTCCAATCCAGGGCTACTGTGGGAGGGGCTGAGCGGCCACGTGACCTCCAAAGCTGATGTCAGAGGGAGATCTCAGCCCCTCCCGCAGTAGCCCTGGAACAGAATAGGAGACCAGCCGGGAGACACATGACCAGCCTAAAGATAGCTCTAAAACGATATTTACATGCTTCGTTTTCATAAAACACTAACCCTGTGTGTTATGAATAGATATAATAGAGGGACTGGCAGTAGCAATTTCTAATATTTTATTTCTACTAATCGCGGCAGAAGGTGGAGGGGCGGAGACAGAGACACAGACACGGAACTGACAGGCAGGGAGGGAGGGGGTGAGGGGGGCAGAGGAGAGCTGCAGGTGACGGAGGGACCAAACTGACCATGGTAGTCAGGGCTCAGCAGCCATGATTATCGTGGTCAGCACAAATTGGTGGACATAGGAAGTGGCAGGATCAGCCAGGTTTTTTACGGTTTAGAGAGGGGCAGATTAGACAGCACAAGCACTGTGCTGTTTAATCTGCTATAAGGGAACAGGATCTCTTTTTTTAGGGTTACAAACACTTTAAATGTGGTGGCTACATTAGTTTCCTTTTTAGTCTTTCTTTCCTTTATTTTCACCTGGTGATCCAGCCAGTAAGTTTGCTATTCTTCAAAGTCAACTGCAAAAGTGACAGTTAGAGGGTTTAGACAAACCATTTAACATTGACAGGGGTTCCTAAATGGTCAGTTTTTATTTATTTATATGTTGCTAACTGTGATTGGGCACAATAATCACATGGTACAGACAGGGCCAATCACAGCCCATCTGTACCAAATGATTAGCTGTGACCTAATCACAACAAAACACACTGAATGAAACAGTTTAATTTAAAAAAAATGGTTGCTTATACCAGTAGAATTCACTGTTATAATTTACAAAAAAAACAAATGCTGATCACTTCCCCAGAGTAGTATAGTGTTACTATGGTAACACTGTATTGCTCTGATCACAGTGTGTTGAAAAAAAAAAAAAACTAAAAATAAAGAACAAAAATTTAATAAAGGGATTTTTTTTTAAAAAAATGATTAAAAATGTTTTTGCTGTTTTTGTCACCAGTGTACCTGATCACAGCCACACCTGTTATATGATAACTACACTGGTGACAGTATGTAACAAAAAATATTTGTAAAAAAAAAACAATTTTTTTCAATTTTTTCATTTTCCAAAAATTGTGACAAAAAATTACAACTTCAGAAAACTCTCCATGTCTCTTATTAAATAACTCAGAGTGTCTACTTTCCAAAAAGTGGTAATTCGGGGGATATTTGCACTGTCCTGGTGTTTTCTCACCTCAAGAAATGAGATAGGCCACCAGTACATCAGGATTGATCAATTTTTGGATATGTGGAATCTATAACTTTTCTACAGACTAAATAATAAACACTGATTGGGTTATTTTCACCAAAAAAATGTAGCAGAGTACAGTTGAGCCTACATTTATGAAGAAATATTATTTGCTTGCAAAATTTTATAACAGAAACTAAGAAAAAACATGTTTTTTTTTTTTCAAAATGTTCGGTCTTTTTTCATTTATTTAGCAAAAAATAAAATATCCAGTGGTTATTAAATACCACCAAAGAAAAGCTCTATTTGTTTGAAATAAAATTATACAAATTTCATATGGGTACAGTGTTGCATGACTGCGCAATTATCATTCAAAGTACAACGGCGCTAAAAGCTTAAATTTGGCCTGGGCAAAAAGTGTCCAGTATTGAAGTGGGTAAGGATTGGTAAGCTGCAATAAATTGCATTTTTATTTTGGGGTTTAATTCAGCTTTTAATGAGGTAGTGTTTGCTTCTTCAAGGAAAGGATTCATCTCATATATCGATGTAAAATTATGGTAAGTCAAATAAATGTAGGTTAGCTTCCAATTAAAATTGGGGAAACGTGGGAAAAAGATACAAGGACTATAACAGAGACCCAAAGAAGAGTTATGGTAAAAGGCTGTCTGTCAATCCTTTTCCCCCTCACAAAAATTAATACAATTGTATACACAGGATTTATTGGACATCCAGAAAGCTATTTTCATTATGATGGAGACTCTTGTACCAGGTGTGGCTCTAACTCTGGTGACCTAATTAATTTGTTATATAGATGTACAAAATTTTTCAGGTATTGGAATATATTATAATATAATTTATAACCTATTTTTGACTTTGAAACTTTTGAAATAAATTATATTTGATGCTAAATTATGTGTTATATCTTGAGGTCGCACAGTACAATATATTTATACATTTAGCAATTGTTGAACAATTTTTGTAGCTAAAGTAACAGAATTAAGGAACCTACCCCCTATTAGACTTTGTGATTAATGTGTAAACCAAGTAATTCCTAATAATAAACAATATATAAATGAATAATACATAAATGCATCAACATAATCTTCATAGAAAAGCCCATGATATTAAATCTTCATGATTGTGAATTATGGTTATCCATCGTGCAAAAGTGCCATAGTGCTGTAAATTCAAATAAAGTGCAGTTTGTGTTCTTCTTCAGTGTGCCCACTCACTCACCAGCTGCTATGGACCCCCCAGTAACAGGAGTCAGATGCATTTATAAGTATCCTGGGTATGCTGGACCTTGTTGTCCTCCTCACTGGTTTGGCTCCTCAGTATTTAGGGAAGTAAAGTACTCGTGCATATGTGTGGATAAAACGGCAAAAGAAATCAACATAGCATAATTTCATTTGTTACCTAAAATCAAGAGGTTAAAAACATATCCACTCACTTTTGGATGGAGGTATGGACACCTGGTGACCGCGGGTGGTGATGTCATATCTAGCCAGTGCGGTGCACTTCCTGTTACGTTTTCTATGTTTGCATACCTTCATACAAATGTATGCACTTTTTCACAATGGATAACCTTATTTCACGATCATGAAGATTTAATATCATGGACTTTTCTATGAAGATTATGTTGATGCATGTACATATAATTCATTTATATATTGTTTATTATTAGGAATTACTTGGTTTACACATTAATCATAAAGTCTAATAGGGAGTAGGTTCCCCAATTCTTATCCAATCCAGCGCTCTACACAAGTTAATTTATATTAAAGGCACAGCAATTTATTAGAGCAGCAACTCATTAACAGCACATATTACCCATATATTACACACCATAAGCACGGGGATACATTGATTTCTTTACTTTTTGTAGATACATTGTTAAAAAATTGTTGTTATCAGTTGCTCTATCAGTTAAGATTGAATTGGATAAGGTTGGATTCATGGAGTCAACTTTAATAGTAAGAATGGGAAAAGTGGCATATTCCAAAAGTGGCTACATGTATACATTTCCTAAGATCTGGAAGCAGGGTTGCCAACCACCAATAAATTTACTGACAGTTTGTTAAAATCAGTGTTTTTTTACAACTGCCAGTAAATATCAGGGGCTGATACTTTCATGTTGTGTTGACTTTTTAAGTGTAAATCAAGCAAATTACTTTGTTATAGGTATTGTCAGAGTTTCCATATCATGTTTATACTGTTCAAATATTCACTGTGTTAGTTTTCAATAGGAGTTCTGTAATTTCTCCGGTTGCCAGTAAAAAATGTGTTCCGTCAGTAAATTCCCCATGTTTTGTCAGTAAAAAATGCTGTGGGAGGTTGGCAACCCTGTCTGGAAGAAATTTCTAGATGTATAGGGACTATCTCAAACTGATCTTAAAATAGACCGGTTACTGTGTGATTGGGTGACACAGGCCTGTGCTTGTATGCAGCAGAGACAAAGTAAAGCCCTTTCCTTTTATAATTATCAGTTGTCTTTTTTTTCCCTCATCATTAGAAATGCAGTCATCTCTTCTAAGTTTATTTACACACCGTCCGCCATAATAATAGGACCAATACAACTGGAAGATGTTCTGTGTAAAGAGATGCCTATAGCGGAGGGGTGCTGCAATGTGTCCCTGTAGGCTCCAGTGATACAAATCCCTCCCTACACATAGTAGATACAGACTTAATGTTATGTTATAAGTTTTCTACTTACCTGTAAGATTAAGTTGTTTGTCTTCACTGAAGTGGGGAAAAGAATAAGCAACAGAAGGAGGCTCTGGGAAATCTGAAATAAAAAAGCACATTTAAAAAAATGATTTGTGATAAGGGCTGTTAAGGCTGTTATCTATCACATTTCTTCACAAAAAAAGGTTTGCAGAAGCATACATGGAGATTTTTCTTTATTTCTATTTCTTCCAAAATAGACAAAGCTCTGAGTCGTGATGTTCATTTCTCTATTATTGTCTGAAACAAAAACAAAAAAAACTGAAAATCAGATAAGAATGAAAAATAGCAGTTAGACTTGGCACTTATCTCATTAAATATCTGTAATCAGCAGTTCCCATGAAATCGCCACAGGACCATTCCTATCTTGTTTCTTGGCAGTAGATGAGAGAGAGGGTACATTTCTTTCTAACTTTGTTTTTAATCGCTCTCTCTCTTTTGCCCATTCCTCTGATATTCAGATTGTTTTAATGGTCTGGGTGGGATGGTTTCAGTCCCACAGAGGCAACGTTATTTGATGTTTATACAGTATATTGGTATGCTTCCCCATAGGTGTGCACAGACTATTGCGTTAGGGTGTGCACCTCAAAGCTCAAACATATATGTGTGTATATATATATATATATATATATATATATATATATATATATATATATATATACTTTATTGTCATTGTATACACACAACAACATTTTTCTGGATACTCTTTACAGCAGCAATAAAACATTTCTCAAGAAAACCACACATACATACTCCTAGCACATGCCCACATATCTATTTAAATATATCAAAAAATAAAATGTTATTTAAAAAATAAATAAATGAATGTTAAAATTCCTAAAACACTGTACCTGATGGGATTATGGACAATACGGCCCTAGGGAAAAAACTATGCTTTAACCGGTTCAATACCGGGCATTTTCACCCCCTTCCTTCCCAGACCAATTTTTAGTTTTCAGCGCTGTCGCACTTTAATCGACAATTGCGCGGTCAAGCGACGTTGTACCCAAACAAAATTGATGTCCTTTTTTCCCCACAAATAGAGCTTTCTTTTGGTGGTATTTGATCACCTCTGCGGTTTTTATTTTTTGCGCTATAAACAAAAGAAGAGCGACAATTTTGAAAAAAAACACAATATTTTTTACTTTTTGCTATAATAAATATCCCAATTTTAAAAAAACTAATTTTTTCCTCAGTTTCAGCCGATACGTATTCTTCTACATATTTTTGGTAAAAAAAATCGCAATAAGCGTATATTGATTGGTTTGCGCAAAAGTATAAGGGCCAATAAAATACAGGATAGGTTTATGGCATTTTTTTAAAAAAAAAATTATTTTTTTTTTACTAGTAATAGCGGCGATCACGATTTTTTTTCGTGACTGCGACATTATGGCGGACACATCGGACACTTTTGACACATTTTTGGGACCATTCACATTTATACAGCGATCAATGCTATAAAATTGCATTGATTACTGTGTAAATGTGACAGGCAGTGAAGGGGTTAACCACTAGGGGGCGGGGAGGGGTTAAATGTGTTTCCTAGGGAATGCTTATAACTGTAGGGGGAGGGGACGTTAAAGGGGAGGAGACCGATCAGTGTTCCTCCGTTCTGGGAACACAGATCGCTCTCCTCTGAGCTGACAGGACATGGATCTGTGTGTTTACACACACAGATCCACGGTCCGGCCTGCTTAACGGGCAATCGCGGGTGCCCGGCGGACATCGCGGCCGCCGGGCACACGCACCGAGTCCCGAGCGACGCGGCCGGGAACCCGAGGCCGTCATATGATGTCCACCCAGGATGGGAGATCCCATCTGTGGACATCATATGTCTATAGGCCGGTATTGAAGTGGTTAAGCGTTTAGTGTGCGTTTTAAGTGTTCTATATCTTTTCCCTGATGGCAATGGGACAAACACACTGTAACCTGGGTGGGTTGGATCAATACTAATAGCTTTTGCCCGCTTTTTTAATCGGCTGGCATATGCTGTGTCCAAATTTGGTAGATCTGTTCCTATGATCCGCTGTGCTGTTTTCACCACACGAGACAGGCACTTCTTATCCTCCGCCCTGCAGCTGGCATACCACACTACAGCGCAGTGGAGAAGAATACTCTCAATGGTACAATGATAGAAATTGACCAGAAGCCTTAAGGGCAATCCAGCCTGCTTCAGTCTCCGAAGGAAAAACAGTCTCTGCTGCGCTTTTTTCACTAGAAAAAAAGTATTTTGAGACCATGACAGCTCCCTTGTAATATGTACTCCCAAAAATTGAATAGTGTCCACCCTTTCCACCTCCTCACCACCTATATAAACCGGGCAATGATTGATCTTTCTTGATCTCCTATAATCCACTATTATTTCTTTAGTTTTTGCCGTATTGAGTATTAAATCATTTTCTCTACACCACTCAACCAAATGTTGAATTTCCTGCCTATAAGCTGTCTCATCATTACCTCATATGAGTCCCACTAAAGTGGTGTCATCAGCAAACTTCACTATAGTGTTAGATGCATGTATGGGAGTGCAGTCGTGCGTGAACAATGTAAACAAGGCCGGACTTAACACACATCCCTGTGGTACCCCTGTATTCAAAATAATAGTGTTAGACATCTGATCTCCTATTCTCACCATTTGTGGCCTGTTTGTTAGAAAATCCATAATCCATGAGCGCAGCAATGGTCATAGGCCCAAAGCTTTTAACTTTTCCACTAATTTTTCAGGAACTACTGTATTAAATGCAGAGCTAAAATCAATGAATAACATCCTAACATATGTGTTTGGGTGCTCAAGATGTGTCAAGGCAGCATGCAATGCAATAGCAATTGCATCATCTGTGCATCTATTTGCACGATAGGCAAACTGATATTTATCCAGATCAACAGGAATGCTTAAGATGTGATAATACGAGCCTCTCAAAACATTTCATGATGATAGGAGTTAGGGCAACTGGGCGATAATCATTTAAAGTGGAGTTCCACCCACTTTTACAACTCTTCAGCATCCCTCACTAAACTGTGCACTGTAAACAAATTGGATATTTTTTAATTTTTTTTCTCAGCACCTACTGTATATCTGCTGTATTCATTTTTCACTTCCTCCTCCCTGGCCGCGGCCCATCACATCATTTCCAGTTTGCAATGCCTTCTGGGAAGGGGCGGCAACTTCCTCTGAAACTGCCGTTGCTATGGAAACCTGACCTGAAACCTATTACACTGCTTGTGCTGCACTGAGCATGTGCGAGATCTGCAAGGATGAGATCCAGGAAGAAATACAGTCTGGCTTCAGATGCCCACACTTAAGATGGCCACGGCCTGCTGTAAGTTTATAAAATAACAAACTACTGCTATAAACTAACAAAACAGACCTTAGTTTACAGACTAACTTTACTAGAATACATTAAGCTTATTATAGGGGTATTTTTACTTAAAAAGTATAATTTTGGCCGGAACACCACTTTAAGCATGATACCGCTGATTTTTTAGGTATTGGGACAATAGTAGTAGATTTAAAACAAGAAGGTACTGCAGCCTGCTTTAATGACAAATTAAAAATATCAGTAAAAACACCTGCTAACTGGTCTGCACATCCCCTCAGTATACGGCCTCACACCCTGTCTGGTCCTGCTGCCTTTCTGATGTCAATCTTCCTCAAATTTGACCTGACTTCATGTATTTTTAATACCAATAAATGGTCGTCCTCCACTAGTTCTTTACTATGGATTTCACATCTCATATTTCGGCCCTCAAAGCGAGCAAAAAATATATATACTGATGGTGTCAGTAGAGCCGTGGATGGTGTCAGTAGGGTAGAGATTGGTGTCAGTAGGGCAGTGGATGGTATCAGTGCTTTTTATTTTTATCTATTATTTTTTATAATTTTTATTTTTTAAATAATTTAAAAATATTTTTTTTTAGGATCCCCGTTAGGGGGCTTTGGTGAAATATCAGTTGGAATCTGCACAACACAGGGTGATTAGGGTGTGCCCAGGCACACCTGGCACACCCTGTGCGCACGCCTATGTGCTTCCCCCTACCACTTGCTGTTAGCACAGCCTTTAGCTAGAGACTCCCAGTCTGCTGTTCATTTCATTTCACTTTACCAGAAGAGTCAGGCTAATGACACATGTGCAATTCTGCCACTACCAGCAAATCGCCAGCAGCAGGATCACTAAAGAGGCTGCCTGTCTGTCCCTATGAAAGCCCTCCCCCTGTATCCAAATGCAGGGAGATGTTGCTCTGTCGCTGGCCCGAGTGATGCTAAATCTCAAATTTTAGTGATGTGAGCGACATCGAGCAGTATTGGCAATTCCAAAGGGATCAAACAGACAGCCTTTTAGCGATCCAGCTGCTAGCAATTTCACCAGCAGCAGGTTTGCAAGCTCGTCACTAATCTGACATCAGCCTAAAGCCCCATACACACTATTAGAATTTCTGCAGATTGTTGTCTTCAGATTTACCAAAACCATATAATATGAGGTCAGACCTTAATGCCGCGTACACACGAGCGGACTTTCCGGCAGACTTGGCCTGGCGGACCGGACTCCGTCGGACAATTCGATCGTGTGTGGGCTCCAGTGGACTTTTTTTTCCCAAAAGTCCGACGGACCTAGAAATAAAACATGTTTCAAATCTTTCCGACGGACTCGAGTCCGGTCGAAAAATCCGCTCGTCTGTATGCTAGTCCGACAGACTAAAACCGACGCTAGGGCAGCTATTGGCTACTGGCTATCAACTTCCCTATTTTAGTCCGGTCGTACGTCATCACGTACGAATCCGTCGGACTTTGGTGTGATCGTGTGTAGGCAAGTCCGTTCATTCGGAAAGTCCATTGAAAGTCCGTCGGATAGTCCGTCGGACCAGTCAGGTCGAAAAGTCCTGCTCGTGTGTATGCGGCATTAGAGTTTCAATTTGTATGCAGTCAGGCAGGCCCTTGCACTACATGGTTTCGGTAAATCTGAAGACAAAAATCTGCAGAAAATCTAATAGTGTGTATGGGGCCTTGGGTTCAGAAAGTCACTGTCCTATTATGCCCCGAACACACGAGCAGAATTTCCATTGGAAAAATATTGGATGATTTTTCTGACGGAATTCCACTCAAGCTTGGCTTGCATACACACGGTCACACAAAAGTTCGCGGAACATTCAAGAACCCGGTGACGTACAACACTACAATGAGCCAAGAAAATGAAGTTCAATGCTTGCGAGCATGCGTCGAATTGTCTCCGAGCATGCGTAGGAATTTTGCGCATCGGAATTGGTACAGACGATCGGAATTTCAGATCGGAACTTTTTCCGACCGAAAAATAGAGAACATGCTCTCAATCTGTTGCTGGCTGGAATTCCGCCAGCAAAAGTCCAATGGAGCATACACACAGTTGCATTTTCGGACCACAAGCTCTCATCAAACTTTTGCTGGCGGAATTTCCGCTCGTGTGTATTAGTCTTCAAAGGACTTGAATAACATCCTCTGTATTGCACTTCGCTGTAAGTAAAACCGCATTGGGTTAAAATTTTGTGTCTTCTTGAGGAGTTATGCTGTATGCAGATCTTGTCAAGTCAGAAAGTGCCATACTGTCAGACTGGGTTTTATGAGGTCTTAGCATATAATGACATTTGAAACAAAACAAGGGTATTTAAGACAGCAAGAATTATGTGGTTGCCAGCTATGACTAAGGCCACCTGTGGCCAAAACACACAAGTGTGGGGTGGGTTTTTTTTACCCTGTTTTTGTAAAGCAAAAAAGTTTACACTACAGACATTTGAAATGTGCTGGCATTTTTACTGTTGTCTGTGAGACTGCCACTTCTGGCACAATAACTGAGGAGTCTTTTGTGGGTACAAGGACAATGGCATATGTAGGCAATGTATAGAGTGAGTGGGCCCAAACTCTAATTAACCAGGTTGGTTCCTTTACCCCAAGAGCAGCTAGTTTTTGCTGCAACATTCTAAAGCAGAGCTCCACTCAAAAGGGGAAGCTCCATTTGTTCGTATCCTCCCCTCCCTTCACTGCCACATTTGGTACTTTTTGGAGGGGAGCTGATACATGGTTTTGACAGGTACTCGCTCCCACTCCCTGGTAAGATCGCTGCACGTTGATCTATGTCACTGCTCGTTGATCTATGTCACTGCTCGTTGATCTATGTCACTGCTCGTTGATCTATGTCACTGCACATTGATCTACTCCCTTCTCCTCTCCCCAATGCCTTCTGGGACACACACAGGTCCCAGAAGATGGCAGGACCATTCAGAAAGTGCGGCACAACGGACTCGCGCATGCACAGTATCAAACAGGTTGTGAAGCCGCAAGGCTTCACTTCCTCTTTCCCTCACTACAGATGCCGGCGCTTGCACCCAAAGCTGATTGACGGAATGGCTTCGGGTGCCAACATTGTGGGATCCCTGGACAGGTAAGTGTCCTTATATTAAAAGTGAGCAGCTCTAAAAGAAGGATTGCAGAATACTATTTTCAACAAAAATCTGATGTGCATGGTCGCAGCTTATGTGCACTGAATATACTGTATAGCACAGAGGGCTCAATTCACCAAAGGATATTGCATGTAGACATGCGCGGTTCGTTTTGTTCCGAACAATGGTTTGGACAAATTTTTTGTTATTCAGAGATTCGGATATACCCAAATACTCGAATTACAGTTTAACCACTTCAGCCCCGGAGGATTTGGCAGCTCAATGACAGGAGGACTTTTTACAATTTGGCACTGCGCTGCTTTAACTGGTAATTGCGCGGTCATGCAATGTTGTACCCAAACGAAATTTGTGTCCTTTTTTTTCCCACAAATAGAGCTTTCTTTTGATGGAATTTGATTGCCTCTGCCATTTTTATTTTTTGTGATATAAATGGAAAAAGACCAAAAATTTTGGGGGAAAAATGATATTTTCTACTTTTTGTTATAAAAAAAATTAATAAACTAAATTTTAGTCATACATTTAGGCCAAAATGTATTCAGTCACATGTGTTTTGTAAAAAAAAATGTCAATAAGCTTATATTTATTGGTTTTCACAAAAGTTATAGCGTCTACAAACTAGGGTACATTTTCTGGAATTTACGTAGCTTTTAGTTTATGACTGCCTATGTCATTTCTTGAGGTGCTAAAATGGCAGGACAGTACAACCCCCCCCCCCCCCCCAATGACACCATTTTGTAAAGTAGGCACCCCAAGAAAATTGCTGAGAGGCATGTTGAGCCCATTAAATATTTTATTTTTTTGTCACAAGTGATTGAAAAATGACAAAAAGAAAACAAATTACACAAAGTTGTCACTAAATGATATATTGCTCACGCATGGCATGGTTATATGTTATATCACAGTTTTGAAGGCCATAAAATGCCAAGATAGCACAACCCCCCCCCCCCCAAATTACCCCATTTTGGAAAGAAGACACTTCAAGCCAGGGGCATTGCTAAGTGGTGGCTATTGGGGCTATAGCCCCGAATCTGGGGCCCATAGCCCCGAGTCTCTTGCTGCAGGGTCCCTGCCTAACCAGCGGGTTGTAGATGCTGCCGCTGGCGGGCTGGCTGCATGAGAGAGGCGGAGGAGAGGAGAGAAGCGAGAGGCGGATGAGCAGAGATGACATCTCTCTCTGCCCACTCCACATCAGCGCTCTTCACAGCCGGGCCTCTTCAATTTGGGAGCAAGGTGCGGCGAGCAGCAGAGAGATGACATCATCTCTCACTGCCGCCACACATCAGCACTCTTCCGCCCTCACAGCACAGTGGAGTGGAGGTCACGTGCTTCCTGTCATTGTGGAGCTCCACCTTACAGCCAGACCCTCTTGCTTCAATGTCGGAGGTGTGGCGGGGAGCAGCGAGATGACATCATCTCTCACTGTCCGCCCCACATCACCGTTCTCCTGCTATCATATGCTGCCAGGTGAAAGTGGCAAGTGACAATCCACATCTAGTGGCAGGTGATGGTGGCAAGTAACACGCTGCATCTGGTGACAGGAGATGTGGCAAGTGACATGCCCAGGGCTCCCACTGATTCTGCAGTATGGCGAGTTTAACCATTTCATTATATATTAGAATGTAACAATAGAAATAATGCGCTTCAGTCACCCTGACACCATATCAACCATGGTGCCATGATGATTGAAGTGCCAGTACCAGCCATTGGGGTATACAAGGGCATACATTTTTGATTTCACTCCTCACTGCCTATCACAGTTTCGGAGGCCATGAAGTGCCCAGTTAGCACAACCCCGCCCCCCCCCCAAATGACCCCATTTTGGAAAGTAGACACCCCAAGCTATCTGCTGAGAGGCATGTTGAGTATTTTTGCAGATCTCACTTTTTGTCACAAAGTTTTAAAAATTGAAAAAAGAAAAAAAAATACATTTTTCTTTCTTTTCTTTATTTTCAAAAATAAATGAGATCTGCAAAATACTCACCATGCCTCTTAGCAAATACCTTGGGGTGTCTACTTTCCAAAATGGGGTCATTTGGGGGGGGGGGTGTTTGTGCTATCCGGACATTTCAGGGCCTCCGTAACTGTGATAGGTAGTGAGGAGTAAAATCACAATTTTACGCCTTTAGAAAGGCTGAAGGCGGTGCTTGGTTTTTGGGGTCCTGTACGCGGCTAGGCTCCCAAAACGTCTCACACATGTGGTATGCCCGTACTCAGGAGAAGCAGCAGAACGTATTTTGGGGTGTAATTCCACATATAAACATGCCATGTTTGAACAATATATCATTTAGTGACAACTTTGTGTAAAAAAAAAAAATTTGTAATTTTCCCAAAACTTGTGGCAAAATATAAAATATTCCATGGACACAACATACCTCTCAGTAAAAAGCTTGAAGTGTCTTCTTTCCAAAATGGGGTCATTTGGGGGGGTTTTGTGCTATCTTGACATTTCAGGTCCTCCAAAACTGTGATAGGTAGTGAGGAAGTGAAATCACCATTTTACGCCCTTAGAAAGCCTGAAGGCGCTGATTGGTTTTCGGGGTCCTGTACACGGCTAGGCTCCAAAAAAGTCTCACACATGTGGTATCCCCCTACTCAGAAGAGGCAGCAGAATGTATTTTGGGGTGTAATTTCACATATGCCCATGGCATGTTTGAGCAATAGATCATTTAATGACAACTTTGTGCAAAAAAAAAAAATTCTTATTCCCGCATTTTGTGGCAAAATATAAAATATTCCATGGACTCAACATGCCTCTCATCAAATAGCTTGGGGTGTCTACTTTCTAAAATAGGGTAAATTAGGGGGGGGGGGGGGTTGTGCTATATTGGCATTTTATGGCCTTCAAAACTGTGATAGGTAGTGAGGAGTAAAATCAAAAATTTACACCCTTCGAAATCCTGAAGGCGGTGATTGGTTTTCAGGGTCCTGTACGCAGCTAGGCTCCCAAAAAGTCTCACACATGAGGTATCCCCTATATCATTTATTGACAACTTTGTGCAAAAAAAAAAAGAGTGTAATTTTCCCGAAACTTGTGACAATACATAAAATATTCCATGGACTCAACATGCCTATCAGCAAATAGCTTGGGGTGTCTACTTTCCAAAAAGGGGTCATTTGGGTGGGGGTGAACTGTCCTGGCATTTTATGCACAACATTTAGAAGCTTATGTCACACATCACCCAATCTTCTAACCACCAAAGCCCTTTCTGACACTTTTTGTTTACATGAAAAAAAATATTTTTTTTGCAAGAAAACTACTTTGAACCCCCAAACATTATATTTTTTTTAAAGCAAAGGCCTTACAGATTAAAATGGTGGGTGTTGCAATTTTTTTTTTCACACAGTATTTGCACAGCGATTCAAACGCAATTTTTTTGGAAAAAACACACTTTTTTTAATTTTAATGCACTAAAACACACTATATTGCCCAAATGTTTGATGAAATAAAAAAAATGATCTTATGGCAAGCACATGGATACCAAACACAACATGCTTTAAAATTGTGCACAAACGTGCAGCGGGGACAAACTACATACATTTTTAAAAGCCTTTAAAGGTTATCATTTTAGATCTACAGAGGAGGTCTACTGCTAAAATTACTGCCCTCGATCTGACCTTTGCGGTGATACCTCACATGCATGGTGCAATTGCTGTTTACATATGACACCAGACTGATGCTTGCGTTCGCCTTTGCGCGTGAGCACGGGGGGGACAGGGGTGCGCTTTTTTTTTAATTATTTATTTTGCTTTTTTTATTATATTTTTAAACTGTTCCTTTCATTTTTTTTAATCATTTTCTTTGTTATCTTGTTATTAGGGTATGTAAATGTAAATATCCCCTATGATAGCAATAGGTAGTGACAGGTACTCTTTTTTGAAAAAAATGGAGTCTATTACACCCTAGATCTCTCCTCTGCCCTCAAAGCATATGACCACACCAAGATCGGTGTGATAAAATGCTGTGCCAATTTCCCAATGCCGCTGTTTATATCCAGCGAAACCTAAGTCATGAAATGCTCGTAGCTTCCGGTTTCTTTGGCCATAGAGTGGATTGGAGCCATTCTGGTCTCTGATCAGCTCTATGGTTAGCTGGCTGAACCACCGGCTGCATTCTCGGGTTTCCTGTTGGGACAGGAGAGCCGGAGAAAATCCTGGAAGACGATGGGAGGAGGGGGACATTCCCTCCCACTGCTTATAAAAGCAGTCAAGAGGCTAATTAGCCACTAGGATTGGTTTTATATGAAAGCCGACCGCTGGCTGAAAAGAATGATACCAAGATGATACCTAAACCTGCAGGCATCATTCTGGTATAACCACTCAAAGTCCAGCAACATACCAGTACGTTGCTGGTCCTTGTTGGGCATACATTGTTATATTGTTTTTTTCATGCAGCCTGCGGGCTGAACGAAAAGAAGGGAGATTGATCAGTGGGTATGCCCACCATTAGAATACCGCCCTTCATCCACCCACTACTAATGATGGGCATACATGCAACATTTTTTTTAACTGTGGTGATGAAATCATCTCTGACAGCGCTGGAGTCATGGCTTTATGTATCGTGGGAGCAAACGCTGCTGCTGTCAAGATAAATAAACCCGTGCTGCAGCTGAATGGCGTACCTGCTAAGCAAATGATGGTTAACAATAAAACAAACATTACAGTATAACATACTATACTTGCAAAGCAAATACAATAAAACATAGTAAAAATAAAATAATAATAATAATAATAATATTAATAATAATAAAAATAAAAGAGAAAAATATAGATATAGAACAATAGTGAGCGAACACTAGAGCGGACAGTAGAGAGCGAACATAAGAGAGAGAACAATAGAGAGAGAGAGAAAAAAAATACAACCACAACTATTTTTGGATTTTTTTTGTGTTTTTTTTGTTTGTTTTTTCACTTTTATAAAAACTGTAAAAAAACTGTAAACTGAACTTTGCAGTTTAGGGTCTCTTAAAATGTGATGGCCATCACATCTTTCGAGACCCCGAGACCCTGTGTTAGTGTGTCTTGGACTGTGTGGTGCTGTACCCTACGCTAAAACTCCACTAGTGTGTGGTAGCTTTTGAAACATTCACCGATGCAGAGACCAGGTTGGTCAGGAAAGGAGGGACAATAAAAGCGGGTGTCATGCCTAAATCCGCTTTTGCTGCAGACAAAACATCTTTTTTGGGGGTTTCTTTGGGTAGGGGTACCAGGGAGGACAAAAGGAAAATGCCTCTCATGCACCGGCTCATTGCATTTGGATTGGGAAGTTGGGCAAGAGCACCGTCTGGAAACAGAAGGGCTCTGACGATCTCTTCCTGGAATTTAAGGAAGGATCCAGTCCATCCTGAAGCTTTGTATAGCACAAAAGCATTCAGCAAAGCCAATTGAAATAAATAAACAGACACTTTTTTGTACCAGCGTCTAGCCTTATGGGCAATTAGGTACGGCGCCAACAACTGGTCGTTGAGGTCCACCCCTCCCATGTTAAGGTTGTATTCGTGGACACAGAGGGGTTTCTCCACAACACCAGTCACAGTAGGAATCTGGACTGCCGTGTCCGAGTGAAGCGAGGCCAGAACAAAAACATTCTGTGAATCCCTCCACTTCACTGATAACAAATCATTACGGTTCAAGCAGGCTCTCTCCCCGGGATTCTACAAGCCGTTGGGGGGAGCCCCGGCTATTACATCACACAGTGCCACATGCGCCAATTCCATAATCAAAAAGGTGACTAAAAAGTGGCACGCTCGTGTAATAATTGTCCACAAACAAGTGGTACCCCTTTCCGGATAAGGGTGACACCAAGTCCCACACTATCTTACCAGCGCTCCCTATGTAGTCTGGGCAGTTCTCCGGCTCTACGTGACTATCTCTTCCCTCGTAAACCATAAAACTACATGTATAGCCTGTGGCCCTTGTTACAGAGCTTATACATCTTGACCCCGTATCTGGCACGCTTGCTGGGAAGATACTGTTTGATAGACAAGCGGCCAGAAAACTTAATCAGGGACTCATCAACGCAGACAACTTTTAGAGAAAAGGGGGAAGGGGGGGTTTTTTAATTACCCAGGAGAACGAAACAGATGGACTTTGTAGGCACCAATCATAAAAATCAATGTAAACTTTTATTTATACACAAATTTAAAAAGAATCACAAAAACGTAAACTTTTTTTAAAAAACGCAGTACATTGCGGAAATTGGTATTAAATGTCACTACATAAATGTATGAGAACGGATCGGGGAATAGCCCCTATACCAGAGGGAGGGATAAACCCCTTCCGTTTCCATTGAATAACCTCAAACTGATATAGCTCGGTATGGCTCTACATGTTTCGCAAATTTGAATGCTTCTTCAGGAGCTTGTTTGGGTTACCAGCCAGAGTAACTGAATCCGTCTTCAGATCAGGTAGAGGTTATGGATAATTGAGAAGCCATGCATTCAGAGACACAGCCTCCAATAACCAAGGTGCATAGGGTAATCGAGAGACTGTAATCTTGTAGGGTAAGACAGGTGAGCAGGTCTTGTAAACAGCATCAATCAGCTACTTGCTTGTAAACCTGGTACAAAATAGATCTTGACTGCATTGGCTGCAATAGAGCTCTGATCCTATCCCAGCAAGGAGCTATCTAATAAGCTCCCAGGACTGCCATCAGACAGCTTGTGTTGTTAAACAGGTAACATCCAGGCATAAGAGCGCCCTGGAGGGTAGTGGCGCAGACAACTTGATCGGGAGTAAACAAGGCTGCAAAACGTTGGTTCAAGTGGTTTACGAGGGGCCAAATTTTGTAGAGCCGATCAAGATCTGCTCATATCGTGCCCTCGCCATGGAGGCAGAGAACAAGAGCATATGGTAAATTGGGTCAGTGGACCAATATGACCGCAACTCACTCTTTTTAGTTATGCCCATGAGGAGGGATAGGCCCAGAAAAGTCTTAAATTCGGAAACCGTAATTGGTTTCCAATCTCTGGCAAGGGTCAGCTGGGGATTAGCGGCGATGAATTGACCAGCATACAAATTGCTTTTGTCCACAATAGATCTGTAGAGATCTTTGGTGAAAAACAGCGAATAAAAATCAAGTGACGTAAAATCAACTGTTTCCACCTGAATTCCGGGTTGGCCAGTGAATGGGGGAAGTGCAGGTGCTGCAGAAGTGGTGGGTTCCCAATTAGGATTGGCGAATGGCGCAGGAAAGGCACTATGGGCTTGACGGGCCTGTGTTTGTCTTCCTCTTAGTGGCAGCGGGACACTACTCGTGCTTGCCACCTCGCCAGCTTGAACTGCACTTATGGGACTCGCCACGTCACCAAGTGTTACTGCAGTGCTGGATGTATTACCAGGATGTACTAGGCTGCTGGTGCTTGCCAGTTCACCAGAAGGAATAGCGGCACTAGTACTTCTCTGCCCCATACGAGAGCCCTGCGGTTCTTGCACCTCAACGACAGCAGAAGAAGATCGGGTACGCCTGACCTTGGCAGGGACCACAACTCTGTCGTCAGAGCTATCTGTCAGGGCACCGCTGCTGTCTACAGGTTCGTATTCTGTGGCTGAATCTGACAGATGAGTGACTTCCTCTTTACTATCTGTCATGCTCAGAAACGTGTAGGCCTCTTTACTACTGTACCTTCGATTTGACATTTTGGTTTCCAAATTTACTGGTACAGTAGTGAGACTCACAGGTAAAAAATCACCTGACTGTCAGCGACTACTTCAAACGCTGCAAAAAAACTGTTAGCGTTCGCAGGGATCAGGCCTGACTCTGCGAACGCTGCAGTTATGTGTTTTGTGTTTTGTAAGTGACAGTGATCGATTGATACTGCACTTGGGTGGGCTGGGCTGAGCTGGGTGGAGGGGCTAAAAGCAGGTGCTAGCAGGTATCTGGGCTGATCCCGCTAACACTGCGTTTTTGGGAACCCTAAACTGCTGGGGACGCTAGTATAGATCTGATCAGATCAGATATCTATCCGTTCAGAAACTATACTACTAAGGGAGGTGTATGCTGCGTGCGTGGGTGTTAGCGGTACTGGCACTAATCTGGCGCTGCCTGGGGCGACGCAGACCCTGTCTGACGCTAAAACCTAACTTTGATCACCCGCCAGGTGACCGGGGGTTTAACCTTTATTGGGTAAAATACGGATCTCATTCGCCAGGAGCGATAACCAGGTCCTGGGGATTGATCGGTTTCTGATGGAATCCGATCGTCGCGGCCGGCCGCATGCAGAACATATAGTAATGTGATTTCGCTCAGCTGGGCCAACCTGTCGAGGTAAAACTGCGGAGGCTGGTCCAGAACTGGATAAACGAAGTGTACCGAATGCTCCAAATAAAGAAACGAAATTCGGCCGAATTTCCGAAATTCGAATTGAAATTCTAATTGAATTTTACATCAAATTCCATTTGAATTTGAACTGTAAAGATATTTCTGAAATCAATGACTGTGTGTATTATTAGAGTACCATTTCGAAATAATGCTGTTTTAGTTAAACCAAAGGTGATTTAAATTGTCATTGTAATCAAAATGCAATTTTTAAATGTAAACATTTTGACTGCTGCATTGGAATAGAAAAAAATCCAAAAATTTTAATTCGACCGATTCAAAATGTATTGATTCAAATCGAAAAAAAAAACGGTAGATTTCCGAATTCCGAATACGAATCCTGAATATGGATTGAACGAATCAACCGAAATTAAGTAAACAAATTAACTAGATTAACGAATCAAAACAAAACCAATTATTTATCATGCACATGTCTTAAGCCGCGTACACAGGAGCGGAATGTTCGACAGAAAAAGTCAGACGGAAGCTTTTCATCGTCTATTCCGATCGTGTGTGTGCCTCATCTGACTTTTTTTTTCGAAAATTCTGACGGACCTAGAAATAGAACATGTTCTAAATATTTCCGACGGAACCAATTCCTATCGGGAAAACCGCTCGTCTGTATGCTCTTCCGACGGACCAAGTACGAGATGGAAGCTATTGGCTACTGGCTATTGAACTTCCTTTTTCTAGTCCCGTCGTACGTGCTGTACGTCACCGCGTTCTTGGCGGTCGGACTGTGATCGGACTGGTTTGACCATGTGTAGGCAAGACCGCTTGAATGGAATTCCATCAGAGTTCCGTCAGAGAAACCTTCGGAGTTTATTCCGACGGCAAAACCGGTCGTGTGTACGCGGCATAATTGCATGTGATGTTTGGGTCATGTGAAACAACTTTTTAATCCAAGTATCAAGTGTGAAACTTACTGAAAAAATAATAAACGCTCATTAAATACCATATAGACCTGTGTAGAAGTCAATTCTAGACATGTGCATTCGTTTTCGTCCGAATGCATTTTCGTCCGAATTTCAGGTATTTTCGTTATCGTTTTAACAAATGTTAACGAAAGTGGAGAATCCGAAAAACGAAAGATCCAACATAAACAAATGCTTTATTTTCGTTGCTACAACAGTTCAATATAGATAGGAGATTCGACATGATGATGACAATAACAATCTGTGTCCATCAAACCTGTGGTCGAATGTGCCTAACCTTAACTCTATTAGTCCAAGATTATTCTACATAGAGAGAAAAGATTCCACATAGAGAGAAAAGATTCGACGTAGGGGAGAAAAGATTCGACGTAGAGGAGAAAAGATTCGACGTAGGGGAGAAAAGATAAATAAAAATAATGATGATGATGAATGTTATTGGCTGATTGTAACCAAAGAGGAGGAGCAGTAAAATAGCTAGAACTAAGTACACACGTACTTTGGCTTATGGTGTCTGTTGAAAGTTCTAAGAAGATTCGACGGAGCAGGTAAACTATACAGCGTCGTACGGTTTAGCTGCTCTGTCGAATCTTCTTTGAACATTCGACAGACACCATAAGCCTTCAATGACAGATTCGACCTTAATTTGGATTTTCGGACGAATGCAATTTTTAACAAAAAACAAAATAAATAAAAACGAATTTCGGGAGTAACTAAATAAATGTATTTTTCGGACGAAAACGAAATTCCGAAACAAAATATTTCAGTGTGCACATGTCTAGTCAATTCACAAAAAAAAAAAAAAAAAAATAAGTAAACAACTACATTTGTTAAATAAGGTGTGGTCTGGCCATGCGCTATTTAACAAATGGATTAAATTACTAGCTGGTCATTTTAAAAGCCTAGCACTCACCGCGTTCTTAATAATCGATGACTCTTCTGCTGTCCGCCCACAGGAGAATATAAACAAAAGAGCCGTCAGTAAAAAAAAAAAAAAGGAAAAAAAAAAAGCGCACAAGGTCTCCCCTACAAACCATACCGGGCACTTCAGGTCTGGATGGATTGTGGGGGGGGGGGGGGCGCATACCAAAAGAACAAAACAAAATGGTGTGGGGTGCCCCAAAATCCATACCAGACCCTTATCTGAGCATGCAGCCTGTGGGGGGACCTCACACCACTGTCACTGTTTACATTCTGCTGCCAGCTTCTTCTGTCACATTTAGAAGCGGTAGGAATACCACTGCTCAATGTTTCACTTCCCACTGCAGCTGGAGGTCTCGTCTGTGGCGCAAAACAACACATTAAAGAGGAGTTCCACCCAGGGGGTCCATTAAAAAAAAAAAAATTAAAAGTCAGCAGCTACAAATACTGCAGCTGCTGACTTTTAATTGGACACTTACCTGTCCCTGGGTCCAGCGATGCGGGAGATCGAAGCCCCGCTCGTCCCCCCCCTCCGCTCGTCGGTGCCGGCATTTCAACTGTGGGCGCCGGGCTGTGGCTTCACAGCCTGGCACCCACTGCGCATGCGCGAGCGGCACCGCGCGCCGTGATTGGCCGCTCAATCACCTGGGACCTGTAATGGGTCCCAGATGATTGACAGGAGGGAGGGAGCAGAGCCGAGCCCTTCCTGTGCCGAGGGGGAAGTGATGTCACCAGCCCAGGCAAAGGAAGAGGCAGACTACGAGGGACCACCTAGCAACAGGCATTTAGAGGTAAGTTAAAAAAAAAATATCCAAATGTTTTTTGTTTTTTTCTTTAGAATTTTTTAGGTATTTTTGTTTTTTTGGGTGGAACCCCACTTTAAGCACCGCAAAATAAAAAATATATTGTATACGGTATTTGATGTGAGTTTTATTGTGCATTGACTGCTTCTGAGATAAATACCACACAAAAAAAAAATATAACAGAAGTTATTTTGCACTAATGCTCATACGGTATTTAACTCTTAGTGAACTGAGCCTAGAATTTCAGTGATATTCATCTCAGCTAACTGCAGACATGATCATTGTCTAGTTACTCACCATCAACAATGCCAACACTGAGACTGTCATTTCTCAAGTCCGTAATATTGCCTGAAAAAAAAAAGGAAATAAGGAAACAATCAAAGACATTGAAAACAGATATGTTACCCATGTATAACAGCACAGTTAAGCTCAACTAAAGCTTCATCAGCTATTACTGTAATGTAGATGCATTAATGTAATAATTAAGGGCTTTTTTTAACCCTAAAGTGGATGTAAACCCTTGCATATATCCAGTGAAGTGACTGGTCTCTGGTAATACACAGAGATGAAAAAATCTTCCTACATACGTTGTACCTGTTTGTCTACAGTCATCTTTCCCCTACATCCAATCAAAGTGCAGAATTTACTCAGGACCAATCATGCCGCATACACACGATCAGAAATGCTGCCAGCAAAACTCAGATGAGAGCTTTTGGTCGGAAAATGCGACCGTGTACGCTCCATCGGACTTTTGCTGGTGGAATTCCAGCCAGCAAAAGACTGAGAGCATGTTCTCTATTTTTCGGTCGGAAAAAGTTCCTATCCGAAAATACGATCATCTGTATGCAATTCGGACGCGCAAAAAATCACGTATGCTCAAAATCAAGTACGAGACGGAAGCACTCGGTCTGGTAAAACTAGCGTTTGTAATGGAGATAGCACATTCGTCACGCTGTAAAAATTCTTGTAACCTCCCTGGCAGTATGATTATGTCAGATTTTTGCGTCTCAAAGCGGTACAATTATTTTGCATAGAAATTTGGCGTTTTATATTGTAGGCCTGTAA
The DNA here is from genome assembly GCA_037952835.1 of Lithobates septentrionalis. NCBI lineage: Eukaryota > Metazoa > Chordata > Amphibia > Anura > Ranidae > Lithobates > Lithobates septentrionalis. The sequence goes on along the minus strand of JBBDGP010000687.1, from coordinate 4,060,267 downwards.
TTCTTAGCAATAACACACTTAAATCTGTCCACCAAGAGTCTAGTAGATATGGTATGATGAAGTTTGAAACACAAAATCATAAATTATAATATAATAAATAAATCTAAATAATTATAAAAAATAATAATATAATAATAATAAAATTAATTTCCCCACGATACACTATCGCTCAATTCTGCAAGTGTTCTAATTTACTATCGCTGTTTTCTAGCTGGTCTAAAATCACTTTTGACGTAAAGGGACACTTTTTGGTTGCTATGGACAATCTCAAGTTTCCAGGCAGAAAGAACAGTATATATCATATTTAAACTGCATGCAGGGCACTGGACAAAGCACTGGGGAAGAAAGGGATGTGAAATAATTTCATACAGTAATGTAATCTGTAAGATTACAGTGTACTGTATGTGTTATGATTTTTCACTTTTTTGAATTTGCCTCCAGGCTCCGCCCCTGTGCATCGCGACGCTCGCAGGTAATGGAGCCCGGCAGAGAGAGGCTTTGGGCGGAGGACACAGCCCGAGGACACAGCAGGGGGACATCGCAGGATCCTGGGGACAAGGTAAGTATACCGTATCAGGATCCTGCAATGCAATCCTGAGTGTGGCTCGGGGTTACCGCTAATAGTGCTGAAAGTTAACCCCGAGCCACACTCGGGAATATCACCAGGGAAGTTAATGCAGTGCATTCTTTTGTTCTTTATAATGTTAGAAGAATGAATTTGTTTTGCTGCTGATATTCACACAGAGTTCTGACAAACGTATTTCTTGATTATTTCTCGTGATCTCCTGAATAATCTTTTTTGTTTTTAAAGCCAGATCTCCATAATAATGTTTAGAGATATTTTTTATAGTCATCTTTTTTATTTTTATTTATCAAGATCTCCTGTTTTTTTGATTATTTTTAAATTATTTTCTAGTGATCTCCATAATTTTTTTTTCTGTGTCAAGTTTCCACAACAACATTATTATTTTGTATTTTTAAAGCTCAAGGTGGTTGGTTGTTGTCCCTTGTTAATTCGGCATTGTATTTTTGAAATGTACCTGCCTACTCACAAACAAACTGTCCTTTTTGAAGAAAAACACATAGGCAAGTATTTTCATATAAAAAAATCTCCATTTATTCTGGCTCATAACAAAATAAAGAGGAAGGCAACGCTGGAGAAACTGCTTGAATTTGTGAAGCCTTTGTACCCCAGGGCACACATCAACTCTTTGTAACTAAAAATTGGTAGCCTGAGAAGTCCATATAATAGCAAGCACAATCTGGTTCAGGACTCCCAGAGATCAGGAACAGCAGCAGATGACTTATATGTCCCCAGACTGTGGTACTACAACAGCCTGCGTCTTCTGTCAGACCAGACTGAACCCAGGCCATTACTTTCATGTCTTCCTTGCAGCCTTCCCTCCACACTTCCCTGCAGCCTTCCTTGGAGGCTGTGGCTCTGGAGGTGGACTTGTGGTAGGAGGAGGAGCATGGCGAGCGCACATAAGTGCATGTTCTCACTAATTTGGCCCCTCAACCCCTTCTGAAGGGCCTGAAAATTAATATTCTCACACATGAGGCATTGGCCCTCCTCCATTTGCTGCAATTTTGCAGCTACATAGCAGCCATAGGCCTCTTCAGCGTTGGGGGGTGTTTTCAGGGCCTCATTAGTGTCCTTAATGAGGCCCAGTGCTGCCTCCTCCATGTTACTCCCCTTCCTGGCTCTTTTTATTGTAAGGCAGAGGTGAGGCACCTGGGATTGGGTGAGGCTACTGGGCCTGGCCACCTCCTGACTGACACTTACCCCTGCCTCCTCCTGGCTGACACATTCCAGAGCCTTGTCCTGGCTGAGGTCTTCCTGTGTATGAAAAAGGGACATAGTTTTAGTTTTTGGTTCATCAATCACACGCAATTTTCAGCCCATGACTGTTGCAAATTGAATGTTAATAAATCGAAAAGACTATCATTCTGAGCCCAGCATTTTTCATTCTTGTCACAATCATTTTTGGCCCCTACTGTCTATTGATATGTCAAACACTTTTTGTTCAATCATTCATTTGTTATCAATAATAACATCTAGTTAACAACAATAATTTTCGGACAATAAATATGTTCAAAAACACTATACCTGGCTCCAGCTGGGCTCCTCAACTTCTTCCAGGATGGAAGGCCCAGGTTGGTCCTTGGAAGACTCAGCTGGGGTTGAGGGAAGGGTTGAGGGAAGGGTGGATGGAAGTGTAGAAAATGATTCCCTGGCTTCAATCTGATCTTCCAGAAACCGCATCCTGTTGTAGTACCACAGAATGGGTACATACACATCCTTTGCTGCTGCTCCTGATTTCATGGAAGCCTGGACCTTTTTAAGCTCCTTCCTATACGTGCTTCTCAAGCTACCAATTTTCTTATCCACAAACTCGATGTCTGCATCGGGGACCTGTGTCTTCACAAATTGCAGCAGTTTCTCCAGCGATGCCTTCCTAGCTGGTTTATTTCAATATAAAGGGTTCTTAACCTCCCACAAATTTCTCATATCCCTGTATCTGTCTATGAACTGGCCCATGAATTCCGGGTCTTTGAATTGTTTCATATTTGCTGCAAGACAAAACACAAGACAAAAACACTAATAGGCTAAACTCTTCTTATCTTAACCCGATATAGGCCTCAATCTCGAATCAGTATAGGCCACTGATGTCCCAAGTTAAAATGTTACCTTCGTTCTCATGATCGGCACTTCCTCCACTCACAGATTGTATGTACGACACACGCGTGTTAGCTTTATATACACTGCGCATGCGTGAAACTCTGCCCGCGTCGCCCGCCCCTGACATTGTTTCCAGAATATTCCCCGCCCCTTCTCTTTCGTCGCAGTTGGAGAGGAACATGGCGGAGACACAGCAGGTGCGCAAAAGCAGTAACGAGGAGGAAAGCCCGGAGCCAGAAACATCCCGATCCCACAGGAGATTTAAGGCCTCAAATATGGCCTTTGTAGAGATGGTGGAGATGGTGGACATCTTGAAGAGGGCCGACTATGATGGGAAGTATGGACCGTACCTAAACCCAAATTTGAGAAAGGCCAAGATCATGTCTAAAGTTTTGAAGAGTCTGCACAGGAATTCTGGGGTACGACGATCCACGAAGCAATTGAGGAAACGCTGGTCAGACCTGAAATTGAGGGAGCAGGATCAGTACAGAAGGATCAAGAAAGTGTTTCAAAAAAGTAAGTAGTTGTTCCTATTATTATTATTACTTGCATGCTGCTCCATGTGCTTTTCTTTACTGTTGTACAGTTTAAAATGGCTACTTTCATTTTCATGGGCACAGTAATCGGTCGTAGGAAATATTGTTCGTTTGCCAACTAAATACGATGTTTTAGGCAGATACAGGGTTAACTACATTTATTCATGCTAATTTGTATTAAAAGAAGTTTAGGACATTGTTGTCTAGATGTGTTTGAAACTAGAAAGAATTGCAAACTTGATTCAGTGTAAGGAGAGGACACTCAGCAGCTGTTTACACATCTGGATTTAGGAGCACTAGTGTGGGACACAAAAACAAACTTTTTAGGGTGTCCCACACAGGTACTCCAGTGGATACTTGGGGTGTCTCCATGTGTGAAACTTGTCCAAAAAAGGTAATTATTCCAGCTTTGGTAAGGGAAAAAATCATGTCTTTAGCTTGGAACTCTGCCAAAACAGACAATTTTACCCCACTTCCAAGCAATATTTCATATTCCTATTTCTGGCCTCAAATATCAGTGTGCTAAGTATACCTTTTGTTTCATTCTCATAGGGGAGAAAAGACTCTGAACGTCTGAGGACACCAGGAACCCCCCACCTCCTGAAGAAGGGGAACAGAGGACACCACAACCAGAGGATGTGGAGGAAGGAGAGGTGGTTGAAATTGTCACCACAACAGGTGAGTGTCTGAGACCACATCTTCAGGTAATAGATGTATGCCTGCATATTTATAATACATGGTGTGTATTTTTTCTTTTAGGTGATGTGCATGTTGTGGAAGAACAATCTCCTCATTTCACGAGTGACAGTGCACAAAGGCTAATCCAGGACATAATGTTTTGTAGTCAGGATTTAGACATCATAAAGAAAAAAACAAATGACATAGAACAAAAACTGAAGAACATGATTGATGTACTAGGAAGAATCTAAATAACAACAAAATGACACCATTTTCTATTTTTGGGGACCAATTTTTTCAAATTCTTGACGCATTTTAAAAGCCAAATTTTGAAGATGCACACAGTGTGTCAACATGTGCTATCTGCCATCAGGGGATATCAATGAACGCGTTTTGTGGGTGCAACCCCTTCCTCGTAACTCATGTAGGTGAGAGGAAGTGGTTGCACCCCCAAAACACGTCTATGCATGATGGGAGATAGCACATGTTGAACTTTGTAAGTTCCTGAGTTGTGTATGTTATAATTTGAAACATGCCTGTTTATGTACTAAAAAAAATATTCAAGGTAAAACTTTATAAAACGAAGATGTTGTTTTTTTACCCAAAAATGTTTTACAACACACATGTGAATGTGCATGGAGTAAAAGTTTACCGGCTGGCCATTATCCCAAAGGCATTCTCCACAACTCTTCTGGCTCTGGCGAGAGGGTAATTAAAAACCGTCTTCTCCAGGGTGAGGGTCCTCTGGGGGAATGGCCTCATCAGGTGATCACCCAGACCAAATGCTTCATCAGCGATAAAAACAAATGGGAGTCCTTCCACATTCTCTTCCGCAGGTGGCAATCCCAAGCTACCACTCTGGAGACGTGTGTAGAACTCCATCGGGGCAAAGACTCCACCATCCGACATCCGACCATTCTTCCCCACGTCCACATAGAGAAACTAGTATGTCGCCGACACCACCGCCATCAACACAATACTATGAAACCCCTTATAGTTAAAATAGTATGACCCCGAGTGGGGTGGTGGGATGATGTGGACGTGCTTCCCATCGATTGCCCCTCCGCAGTTGGGAAAGTCCCAAAAATGAGCAAATTGGGAAGCCACGGTCTGCCATTCCTGTGGCATTGGAGGAAACTGTGGAGTCAAAAAAGAAAAAAAAATATTAGTACTTTTGCACATAACATTGCAAGCAGATTAGACACAAACATTCTTGGCCAACGTCAGTATAACATTTATTTTAAGGAGTATTTAAAGACAAAATATAAGGTCCTCTTATCAGATTCCTCACCCCCTCTGATGGCCCATTGGAAACATTTTAGGGGAGGGGGGGTTATAAATGAGTTTTGGACCCCCAAAAAAAGCCTCTGGCACTCTGCCTGAATTTAAGGACAACAATAATATTTGGACACATTTTAGGGGGTATTTAGGGTAAAGCACTACAATGGAGCTGACAAAATACATTGTTAAGTTACTAGGCTAGGTGTATATGGGCCCAGGATACCATGCTGGGTAGGTTAGTGAAGGTAAATATGCATGAAGGACAAAAAAGGACCATTAAAAGCTTATAGCATGCATGGGCAGAAAGGGGACATTCACAGCATATTACAATCATGGTAATTAGGGAATGATGAAAGAAATACAATACATTAGCATACATTAAATACATAGAATGTGATGTTAAAGGAGAAAACTTACCCTAATATAGTCCTAATATAGGACCTGTATGATGGCAGAACAGGTCTCTGGAATAATGATCCCCAGAGCCTGGGGGAGAGATGCCTGTAGAGAATTTGAGGTCCTGAGGACTTCTCCCCGTCGCCAAGTACCGCAACGTGGCAACTAGCCTCCTGCTCCAGAGTGATGGCTTGCCGCATGCAGGTGTCCTGCTTCGTAATACAAGGGGACAGCAAAGTCAACAGATGGTGAAAAAGGGGGTCTGTCATTCGGAGAAAATTCCTGAAATCATCAGGGTTATTCTCCTGGATCTCATGCAGCAAAGGCATATGAGAGAATTGGTCACGCTGGAGCAACCAATTCTTGGTCCATGAACTCCTCCCCCCCGTTCATGGACTGGACTTGGGTCAAAGCAAGAACCCCAACACCAAGCCCCCGCATAGCACGAACTCTACGATGAGTATGTACCTGCAGCATGGCTTCAAAACGGTCATCTGGTCAGAACGAACTAACAGAATACACTGAAGAACTGAAAGGCCTGTGAAGAGCGAGCTGAAAATCAGAAACGACCAGACAAGAACGCACTGAAAAACAGATACGAACTGACTACACGCACTGAAAACCAGATACAAACCCACAAGCACAAACTGAAGAGCAGAAACAGAATGAAAAGCACGAGGCTGAAAAGCGCGAATCTTCTCTCACCAAACTTCTTCTAACACGAGATAAACATGAGATTAGCAGAAGGAGCCCAAAGGGTGGCGCAGTGGCTATTGAACTTCCGTTTTCTAGTCCCGTCATACATGTTGTACGTCACCGTGTTCTTGACGGTCGGAATTTCGTGTGACTGTGTGTATGCAAGACAAGCTTGAGCCAAATTCCGTCCGAAAAACCATCCAAGATTTTTCCTGTGTACGCGGCATAAGTTTTGAATAAATAAATTAAATAGGATTGGTCCCAGGACAGAACCCTGGGGGACCCCACTTTCCACCCGGACCATTCCAAGTACCCCCCATTTATCACTACCCTTTGAACTCGCCCCTGTAGACAGTTTTCAATCCATGTACTCACCCTATGGTCCATGACAACAAACCTTACTTTGTACAGTAAATGTTTATGGGGAACTGTGTCAAATGCCTTTGCAAAATCCAGATACACCACGTCTACAGACCTTCCTTTATCTAGATCAGTGTTTCTCAACTCCAGTCCTCAAGGCGTCCCAACAGGTCATGTTTTCAGGCTTACCATTATTTTGCACAGGTGATTTGATCAGTTTCACTGCCTTAGTAATTACCACAGCCGTTCCATCTGAGGGAAATCCTGAAAACATGACCTGTTGGAGCGCCTTGAGGACTGGAGTTGAGAAACACTGATCTAGATGACAGCTCACCTCCTCATAAGAAGGTTAAAAGATTGGTTTGGCAAGAACGATTTTTCATGAATCCATGCTGATTACTGCCAATGATACCGTTGTCAATACTAAAATCTTGTATATAGTCCCTTATCATCCCCTCCAAGAGCTTACATACAATTGATGTTAGGCTAACTAGTCTGTAATTCCCAGGGATGTATCTTTTTTTAAATATTGGTGCCACATTGGCTTTTCTCCAATCAGCTGGTACCATTCCAGTCAGTAGACTGTTCTTAAAAATTAGTTACAATGGTCTGGCACTTACTTGACTGAGTTCCCCTCGGGGGCGGGGCAAGCCATCTGATCCCAGTGACTAATTAATGTTATGTTTTTCAGGTCTATTTCTAATTCTGTCCTCTGTTAGCCATGAGGGTGCTTCCTGTGACGTGTCATGAGAATAAACATTGCAGTTTTGGTTACTGAACCGCCCGTTTCCCTCGTGAAGACCAATATGAAGAATAAATTCAATACCTTTGCCATCTCTCCATCCTTAGTAACCAGATTCCCTTCATCATTCTTTATGGAACCAACATGATCTGACTTCCCTTTCTTACTATTAATGTACTTAAAGAATTTCTTGGGAATGTTTTTACTCTCCTCTGTTCTGTGCCTTTTGTGTTCTATCTTAACCCCCTGATTGCACCCTTACATTTCTTGTTGCATTCTTTGTAAAGTTGGAATGATGATGATGATGATCTCTCAGCCTTGTATTTTTTGAAGGCCTTCTCCTTTGCTTTTATATGCATTCCTACATTGGAGTTAAGCCACCCAGGACTTTTATTAGCTCTTTTAAATTTATTTCCCATTGTGATGCACTGGCTAATACCCTTATTTAATGTGCTCTTAAAGCATACCCATTTTTCCTCCGTGTTCTTTGTTCCTAAGATTTTATCCCATTTAGTATCTTCTAGCAAGGATCGTATTTTAGGGAAGTTGGCTCTTTTGAAATTCAGTGTCTTTGTATTCCCCTTATGTTTCCTATTTGTGTGATTTATACTAAAACTAATTGACCTGTGATTGCTGTTTCCTAAATTGCCCCTTATTTCCACATCCGTCATCAGGTCGGTATTGTTGGAAATCAGCAGGTTTAGTAACGCTTTGTTTCTTTTTTTTTTATAAATTATTAAATTTCTTAATAAACAAACAAAACAAAACACAACAAGACATCATACACATTGAACCAAAAATATAATAATACGGTTTCAAAATCCAATATAACAATTATTAATCCAAAGGGGAAAGAAAAAAAAGAGGGGGGGAAAGAGGGGGGAAATAAAATAAACATTAATTCCTTCTTTCCCCGATAACCCCAAAAATTTCTCATATGGGAGCTCACATATTATAAATAATGGCCCCCACGGGCATTAGATGCTGTATACGGTTTGTTTGTAGTTGGTGCATTTACCATCTGACCCATGAAATTGTCCTGCAAGACATTTAGGAACTGGCGAGCCTCAGATGAATGCGCAGTTCCTTCCACCCAGTCTATGTCTGGATAATTGAAATCACCCATTATAATGACATTTCCCATCCTTGCCGCTAATCCAAATTATGATAGGAGGCCCGCCTCCGCCTCCTCCCTTTTGGTTTTGGTGCCTGCCGGCACCTGCTGGGCATGATCCCAATTCTCCTTTAGTATAGAGTTTCTTCTCTGCTGATAATTGCTTCCCTACATTCAGAACCTGGGCTTCCAGGGAAACAACGTGCTTACATCTTGCACAGCAGTGTCCGTCCTCGATCGGATGATCAAGAAATGCACACATTCCGCAAGATGTACACCAAGTCTCCACACCTGCCGGGCATCGTACCTACTAATTTAATGGGGATTGGGTGTTACCCTGTCCAAATTAACTAACACTTGCACTCACAGTCCACGTGCACTCACAGCACTCATGCACTCACAGTCCATGTGCACTCACAGTCCATGTGTACTGCCAGCAATCATGCACTCACAGCACTGGTGCACTCACAGGACTCGTGCACTCATAGTCCACATACACTCACAGCCCACGTGCACTCACAGCACACATGCACTCACAGTCCACGTGCACTCACAGCACTTATGCACTCACAGTCCACATGCACTCACAGTCCATGTGTACTCCCAGCACTCATGCACTCACAGGACTCGTGTACTTACAGTCCACATGTACTCACATCACTCTTGTACTCACAGCCAACGTGCACTCACAGCCCACGTACACTCACAGTCCACGTGCACTCACAGCACACGTGCACTCACAGCCCACATGCACTCACAGCACACATGCACTCAAAGTCCATGTGCGCTCACAGCACACATGCACTCACAGTCCACGTGCAATCACAGTCCATGTGTACTCCCAGCACTTATGCACTCACAGCACTCGTGCACTCACAGTCCACGTACACTCACAGTCCACGTACACTCACAGCCCACGTGCACTCACAGCACACATCCACTCAAAGTCCATGTGCACTCACAGCACTCATGCACTCACAGTCCACGTGCACTCACAGTCCATGTGTACACCCAGCACTCATGCACTCACAGCACTCGTGCACTCACAGGACTCATGCACTCGTAGTCCACATACACTCACAGCCCACGTGCACTCACAACACTTATGCACTCACAGTCCACATGCACTCACAGTCCATGTGTACTTCCAGCACTCTTGCACTCACAGGACTCGTGTACTTACAGTCCACATGTGCTCACATCACTCTTGTACTCACAGCCCACGTGCACTCACAGCCCACGTGCACTCACAATACTCTCAATACACAGGTACTCACAATACACACATACTACTCACATACAATACACAGGTACTCACAATACACACAATACTCAGGTACTCACAATACACACACAGTACAGTAATCAGGTACTCACAATACACAGGTACTCACAATACTCAGGTACGCACAATACACACACAATACACAGGTACTCACAATACAGGGGTCCGGTCCGGTCGTGTGGGGGTCCGGTCCGCCGTGCTGCCGCTCTCTGGGGGGGGGGGGGGGTCCGGTCTGGTCCTCTGCTCTCACACTCCCTCTCACACCACACTGTCCCAGCACTGACTTCTGTGCCAAAAGCTCTACAACAGCACCCTGCTGCAGCTTCTAAAGCACCCTATACAGTACAGGGGAGGAGCCTCCACAACTGAGAAAGACTGAAGGTAAGACTGGAGCTCAGCTTTAACAATCCTATTTGCTGCAGCCAGAGTTTAATAAATAAGTAAGTTTAAAATAAAATAAATAAGAAAGTTGCACTGCTGCTCAATTTAGAGCACAACAGCCTGGGTCTCCAGGAGTTTGACACTTAGGTCACTTTCACACTGAGGCGCGCGGTTGTAAAGCGCAGCTAGTTTTAGCAGCGCTTTACTGTCGTTTTAGAGGCACTTTGAACCCCCACTAGCGGCCGAATAAAGGATTAAAAGCAGGCGCTTCGGTGTTGAGTGGCCTCAGTGTTCCGATTAACACTGCCCATACTCTTAGAGAAGTACTGATAATTGAAGCACAGGGCAGGGGAATGTCAGACCACTGAAATCCTGGACCACTGCCTCTGTGTTGAGCAGCGGCCTGAATTTTCCAGTGTGCTGCTAGCACAAGATTTTAACACTTCCTGCAGTAAATGAACTCCTAGAATAAAAAAGACGTTCAACCTACCCCACCCTCCAGTCCCCGTTGTGCTTACCTCCGAGGTTGTTGAGTTGTCAGCACCCCAGCCAATCCACCAGTCCATGGATTTGAAATCCCCACTTTTCTCCCACTTCCCTTTGCAGCACTTTCAGGGTGGACCAGATCAATTCTAATTGGTCAGCACCGTCGCTGGACTGGCTGCGGGGGGCTGACAGCTCAGCAACCCCAGAGGTAAGTACAGCAGCAACTGGGGGTGGGAAGGGTGTCCAGTGTTATTTCACTTTTTCATTTTTTTCTGTAACGGTGAACTAACACTTTAAAGTAGAAGTGTTGGCGGACTATAAACATTTAACTATTTACATACTTGTAACAAGCTACAAGCACCCTGGAGTAATTCAGGTTCACATCTGTGTGCTCTGGTAGAACATGCACGTTGATGTGTATTTTTCTACGTGTCAACATGTATTGCACCCAAAAGGGGAAACTCTGTTTGTCGTACCCTCCCCTCCCTTCACTGCCACATTTGGCACTTTTTGGGGGGGAGGGGGAGCAGGTACCTGGTTTTGACAGGTACCCGCTCCCACTTCCCGGTAAGATCGCCGCACAACGATCTGCATCATTTCCGGCCCCTCCCTACATGCCTTCGGGACCATTTAGAACCATTCAGACGGCGGGACCATTCAGAAAGCGCAGCGCGACTCAGCTTGAAAAATTGGCTGGGGTGCCGACATCGCAGGATTCCTGAACAGGTGAGTGTCTTTATATTAAAAGTTAGCAGCTACAGGCTAGAACTCCTCTTAAGTTCCAAAGGAAGTATTCAGAATGCTATTTTAACAAAAATCACTAAAGGATATTGCATGTAGAAATGTGCGGTTAGTTTTGTTCCAAACAAATATTCAGACAAATTTTTTGTTATTCAGAGATTCGGATATACCCGAATTACCCAAATTACAGTGTAAACAAAGTTTACCGAATGCTGCGAATAACGAAACAAAATTCGTCCAAATTTCTGAAATTCTGAATTCGAATTCGTACTGTAAACATATTTCTGAAATCAATGACTGTGTGTGTTATTAGAGTATATAAAAGGAAAAAAAAACGCACTTATTTTTAAAAACAATACAGTGAAATAAAAATTCAGAAAGAAGCAGCAACTCTCATGTGCAATATCACAAAAAATCAAATATTCAAGAACAGAGTCGCGCATAACATTTACCAGAACATACTATACATAAGAATGTCAGCAAATTGTAAATACAATAAAAAGTCCTGATTCCAGAAAGAAAGTTAGGAATACATCCAATATTGCACAGTCTAGAAAGGCGGGTGCGGGGCTGTGGTAGTGAGAGGATAGAGGCATCACACTCCTGAATTCCCAAGTTCACAATTCATAGATGCATTCCAGATATTCAATATATTCAATATGTTATCCACACTGCATGTGACCATCACCAGAGAGAAATGCCTGCTTACCAGATTAATTCGACCCAAAAAAGATCAAAACGTCTATGGCTGATTACCCTGCCAGGGCCTTTGGGCTGTGATCCACTTGGCACACCAAGGTCCAGTAGACACTCTCTCTCCCATTCTCACACTTACAGATATTTTCGGATGTTCCACTCATAAAAAAGGGGAATGCTTCACATAGCATAAAATCCAACGCAATTTTATTTCAGGATAGTAAGTATTTAAAAAAAGGAGGGAGAACATCTCCTTTAAAAGCACAATATACCGGCTCGTAATAAAAATCCAAACGCCCACGCTTCCGGGACTTCGATGACGTCAGCACGTCGTCCGCCCGACTAGTTTCGTCACAGATTGATGTCGTCCTGGTGCACGAGCGACGCGCTGCATCATCGCCTTAAATACGTGCTGACGTCATCATGACATACGAAGTCCCGAAAGCGTGGGCGTTCAGATTTTTATTACCAGCCGGTATATTGTGCTTTTAAAGGAGATGTTCTCCCTCCTTTTTTAAATATTTACCTTCCTAAAATAAAATTATGTTGGATTTTATGCTATGTGAAGCATTCCCCTTTTTTGGAACATCCAAAAATATCAGGAGAGAGAGTGTCTATTGGACCTTGGAGTGCCGAGCGGCCCTGGCAGGGTAATCAGCTGTAGACGTTTTGACCTTTTTTGGGTCGAATTAATCTGGTAAGAAGGCATTTCTCTCTGGTGATCGTCACATGCGGTGTGGATAACATATTGAATATATTGAATATCTGGAATGCATCTATTAATTGTGAACTTGGGAATTCAGGAGTGTGATGCCTCTATCCTCTCACTACCACAGCCCCGCACCCGCCTTTCTATCACATAAGACCGTGCAATATTGGATGTATTCCTAACGCTCTTTCTGGAATCAGGACTTTTTATTGTATTTACAATTTGCTGACATTCTTATGTATAGTATGTTCTGTTAAATGTTATTTGCGACTCTGTTCTTGAATGTGTTATTAGAGTACCATTTCTAAATAATGCTGTTTTAGTTAAAGCGGGAGTCCGGAGAAAAAATTTTTTTTAGATGTCCGCAGCTGCAAATACTGCAGCTGCTGACTTTTAAAATAAGGACACTCACCTGTCCCGGGGTCCAGCGATGTCGGCACCCGAGACCGAACCGTCCCTCGATCCTCGGGTGCTGCCGCCGCCATTCTCAGTGAGGGAATCAGGAAGTGAAGCATTGCGGCTTCACATCCCGGTTCCCTACTGCGCATGCGCGAGTCACGCTGTGCTTTCTCAATGATCCCCGCTATCTCCTGGGACCTGTGTCTTTCCCAGGAGACAGCGGGGGAGTGCGGGAGGGGGCATGACTCCCACGGGAGTCTATTCCCGGAAGTGGGTGCAGATACCTGTATAATACAGGTATCTGCACCCCCCTCCCCCCTCAAAGGTGCCAATTGTGACACCGGAGAGGGGGAGGAATCCGATGAGCGGAAGTTCCACTTTTGGGTGGAACCCCGCTTTAAGCCAAAGGTGATTTAAATTGTCATTGTAATCAAAATGCACTTTTTGATTACATTCGAATTGAAAAAATGTATCATTTTTGATTCAACAATTTGAAATGTATTGATTCGAACATTTCAAATTTTAAGAAAATCGGTAAGTTCGAAGAAAATTTGATAAAATACATAAAACCAATTCTGAATATGAATTCCAAATACAAATCCGGAATATGAATTAAATTAATCAACCAAATTTAACGAAACAAAGTAACTAGATTAATGAATCGAAACGAAACCAATTTTTTCATCATGCACATGTCTAATTGCATGTGATAATTTTAATACAAATATCACATGTGATATGGAAACTTACTGAAAAAATAAGAAACGCTCAGTAAATACCGTATAGACCTGTGTAAATGTCAATTCACAAAAAAAAAAAGTAAACAACTTCATTTGTTAAATAAGGTGTGGTCTAGCCATGCGCTATTTAACAAATGTATTAATATACTAGCTGGTTGTTAAAAAGCCAGCACTCACTGCATTCTTAATAATCAATGACTCTTCTGCTGTCTGCCAAAAATTACCTGCTGACAGCAGAATATAAACAAAAGAGCCGACAGTAAAAAAAAAACAAAAAACGCGCAAGGTCTCCCCCTACGATCCATAACAGGCCCTTCAGGTCTGGTATGGATTGGGGGGGGGGATGGGGGAAATGCCACACATCAAAAAAACAAAATGGTGTGGGGTGTCCCAAAATCCATACCAGACCCTTATCTGAGCATACAGCCTGGCAGGCCAGGAAAGGGGGGAATGAGCGTGAGCCCCCTCCGAATCATACCACGTCACACTCTTTCAAGAATGTGGGGGGGGTACTTTGCTCGGCTCCCTCTTTCCTAGCCTGTTAAGGCATGTGGTCTGGTATGGATTGTAGGGGGAACTCACACCACTGTCACAGTCAGCTCTTTTGTTTACATTCTGCTGCCAGCTTCTTCTGTCGCATTAAGAAGTGGAAGGACTACTAATTGTTTCACTTCTAACTGCAGCCGGAGGTCTGGTCTGTAGTACAAGAAAACACATTAAAGGGATTGTAAAGGTACATTTAAAAAGAAAATAACAAATATGTCTATACTTACCTACTCTGTGCAATGGAATCGCACAGAGCAGGCGGGAACCTCCTCTTTTTTGGATCCCCGCCGGTGCTCCTGGACCCTCCTCTCTGGCCATGGCCCCCATGAGAAGCCACTTGACACAGGCAGCAGCACTCGGCCCTGCCCCCCCGCTCCCTCTTCACTGGCTTTGATCGACAGCCCTGAGAGCCAGTGACTCCCGGTGCCCCAGCAAAGCCAGCAAGACCCGAAAGTGAGGTCTCAGGTAAATAAAAGGGGGGTGAGGGGGGCGTGCTGACACCTTAACATTTTTTACCTTAATGCAAGGAATGCATTAAGGTAAAGAATGTTTAGACTTTACAACCCCTTTAAGTACCGCAAAATACTAAAATATATTGCTTACGGTATTTGATGTGAGTTTTATTGTGAATTGACTGCTTCTGAGATAAATATCACAAAAAATATATATAAATATATATAACACAGAAGTTATTTTGTACTAATGCTCATACGGTATTTAACTCTTATGCCCTGTACACATGGTCAGATTTTCCGATGGAAAAAGTGCGGTCGGATTGTGTTGTCGGAAATCTCGATCGTGTGTGGGCTCCATCTGACTTTTTCGGTCAGAATTTACGACACACAAAGTTGAGAGCAGGATATAAAATTTTCCAACAACAAAATCCGTTCGTTTAAATTCCGATCGTGTGTACACAAATCCGACGCCCAAAGTGCCACACATGCTTAGAATAAATTAAGAGACAAAAGCTATTGGCTACTGCCCTGTTTATAGTCCCGACGTACGTGTTTTACATCACCGCGTTCAGAACGATCGGATTTTCCGACAACTTTGTGCGACCGTGTGTATGCAAGAAAAGTTTGGCCCAAAATCCGTCGGAAAAAATCCGATGGATTTTGTTGTCGGAATGTCCGATCAATGTCCAATATCCAACAATGTGTACAGGGCATTAGTGAACTGAGACTAGAATTTCAGTGATATGCATCTCAGCTAACTGCAGACATGATCATTGTCTAGTTACTCACCATCAACAATGCCAACACTGAGACTGTCATTCCTCAAGTCCGTAATAATGCCTGAAAAAAAGGAAATAAGGAAATAATCAAAGACATTGAAAACAGATATGTTACCCATGTATAACAGCACAGTAAAGCTCAACTAAAGCTTCATCAGCTATTACTGTAATGTAGATACATAAAGGTGCATAAATGAAATAATTAAAGGCTTTCTATTGATTTTTTATTTTAACCCTAAAGTGGTTGTAAACCCTCAAATATACCCAGTGAAGTGACTGGCCTCAGGTGATACACAGAGATTAAACAAATCTATCTACATACATTGTACCTGTTTATCTGCAGTCATCTTTCCCCTACATCCCATCAAAGTGCAGAATTTACTCAGGATCTCTTAGTTTTGAAAAGCAGGGGGTGGAGAGCTGAAGTTACACTCAGGGAGGAGAGCTCTGAGAGCTGATTGGTGGGAAGTAACACACACCCCCTTCACACAGCACACAAGAACAGAGCTGAGGCTGTCAATCACAGGTGGTGCCTTCCCCATCATCATTTTTCTCTTGTCAGGAAAACTTGTCAGGAGTGAGTCCTGATGATAGCAGAGGAATGAAGCAACAGACAGATGCAGTCTGGATGTGTTCTGAATGTGTTTCTACACAAGCTTTTTTTGATGTGTTTTTGCTGAGTTTGGAAGCGTTTTTGATGCATTTCGATGTGTTTCCTGTTTTTTTTTAAGTTTCCTGAGGTTTTTTTTGCTGTAATACAGTTTTAATGCAGGTAGATGCATCCCAGTGCATTTTTTATGAATTTTGCTGCGTTCCAAGACAGTTCTGTTCAAAAAAAAACGCTCCTACTTTTTTTTTTTTCTGCACTGAAACTCACTGGAACTGACCGCACTAGTGTGAACTAGGCCATTGGAACCCATATAATCTACTGTCCATGCTTTTTCGATGCAGAAAAAAAAGCATTGGACTGCATCTGGTGTGAACTGGCTCAAGCAACGAATTAATAGGGCAGGCCAGGGACAGTAGGGCTGTGGGAAAAAAGGCCTAGAGAATACTGAACATTCTCCAGCCCAAAAAGTAATCAGGCTCTATCTGACATTCTGCAGCTTCTAACGCACACTATACAGTACAGGAGAGGAGCCTCTACAATTGAGAAAGACTGAAGGTAAGACTGGAGTTCAGCTTTAACAATCCTACAGTGAAGGGGAAAAGTATATGTTCCCCTGCTGATTTTGTATGTTTGCCCACTGACAAAGAAATGATCAGTCTATAATTTTAATGGTAGGTTTATTTTAACAGTGAGAGATAAAATACTAATAATAAAAACAAGAAAAACACATTTCAAAAAAGTTATAAATTGGTTTGCATTTTAATGAGTGAAATAAGTATTTGATCCCCTATCAAACAGCAAGATTTCTGGCTCTCAGGTGTCTTCTATACAGGTAACAAACTGAGCTTAGCAGCACTGCCTTAAAGTGAGTGCTCCTAATCTCAGCTTGTTACCTGTATAAAAAACACCTGTCCACACCTGGCTCCTTGCAACATCTCACCTCGTGGAGTTTCAATGATCTAGAGAACGGTGAGGAATCAGCCCAGAACTACACGGGAGAATCTTGTCAATGATCTCAAGGCAGCTGGGACCATAGTCACCAAGAAAACAAATGGTAAGACTATGCTCTGAAGGAATGAAATCCAGCAGCGCCGCAAGGTCCCCATTCTCAAGAAAGCACATGTACAGACCCGTCTGAAGTTTGCTAATGAACATCTGAATGATTCAGAGGAGAACTGGGTGAAAGTGTTGTGATCAGATGAGACCAATCAAGCTTTTTGGCATCAACTCACCGTGTTTGGAAATGGAGGAATGCTGCTTATGACCCCAAGAGCACCATCCCCACCGTCAAACATGGAGGTGGAAACATTATGCTTTGGGGGTATTTTTCTGCTAAGGGGACAGGACAACTTTACCGTATCAAAGGGATGATGGACGGGGCCATGTAATAACAAATCTTGGGTGAGAACCTCCTTCCTTCAGCCAGGGCATTGAAATGGGTTGTGGATGGGTATTCCAGCATGACAATGACCCAAAACATACGGCCAAGGCAACAAAGGAGTGGCTCAAGAAGAAGCACATTTAGGTCCCGGAGTGGCCTAGCCAGTCTCCAGACCTTAATCCCATAGAAAATATGTGGAGGGAGCTGATGGTTCGAGTTACCAAACGTCAGCCTCAAATGCCTAATGACTTGGAGAGGATCTGCAAAGAGGAGTGGGACAAAATCCCTCCTGAGATGTGTGCAAACCTGGTGACCAACTACAAGAAACGTCTGACCACTGTGATTGCCAACAAGGGTTTTGCCACTAAGTACTTAGTCATGTTTTGCGAAGGGGTCACATACTTATTTCACTCATTCACTCAAATGATTAAAAAATCAATTTATAACTTTTTTATAATGCGTTTTTCTGGATTTTTTGTTGTTATTCTGTCTCTGACTGTTAAAATAAACCTGGGATTTTATGTGATAGACCAACACGAAGTGGCACATAATTGTGAAGTGGAATGAAAATGATAAATGGTTTACAATTTTTTTTTTACAAATAAATATGTGAAAAGTGTGGTGTGCATTTGTACTCAGCCCCCCTGAGTCAATACTTTGTAGAACCGCCTTTCCCTGCAATTACAGCTGCAAGTGTTTTTGGGTAATGCCCTGTACACATGAGCGGATTTTCCGTCTGAAAAAACTTGGATGGTTTTTTCAACGGAATTCCACTCAAGCTTGGCTTGCATACACACGGTCACACAAAAGTTCTCTGAACTTTCGAGCGTCAAGAACACGGTCACATACAACACTACGACAAGCCGAGCAAATTAAGTTCAATGCTTCTGAGCATGCGTCGAATTGTTTCCGAGCATGCGTAGGAATTTTGCGCATCAGAATTTGTACAGACGATCGGAATTTCTGTTCGGAACTTTTTTCAACCGAAAAATAGAGAACCTGCTCCCAATATTTTGCTGGCTGGAATTCTGCCGGCAAAAGTCCGATGGAGCATACACACGGTCAGAATTTATGACCAAAAGCTCACATCCGACTTTTGCTGGCAGAATTTCTGATTGTGGGGCTTATATCTCTACCAGCTTTGAAAGTGAAATTTTTGCCCATTCTTCTTTGAAAAAAAGCCCAATCCCTGTCAGATTGGATGGAGGGTGTCTGTGAAGAGCAATTTTCAAGTCTTGCCACAGAATTTCAATTGGATTTAGATCTGGAATTTGGCTGGGCCATTCTAACACATGGAAATGCTTTGATCTAAATCATTCCATAGTAGCTCTGGCTGTATGTTTAGGGTTGTTGTCCTGCTGGAAGGTGAACCTCTGCCTCGGTCTCAAGTCTTTTGCAGACTCTAATGCCGCGTACACATGGTCGGAATTTCGGCCCGCAAAAGACCAATGAGATTTTTGTATGCTCCAATTTTTTGGTCGGGAAAAGTTCCTATCCGAAAATGCGATCCGATCGTCTGTGGCAATACCGACGAGAAATCCGATCGTGTGTACGTGGCATTACAGGTTTTCTTTTAAGATTGCCCTGTATTTGGCTCCATCCATCTTCTTATAATCAACTCAATTATTATTGCCTATGCAGTCTGACCTGATTGATAAAGCTTCAGTTGTGCTTTAAATCTATGTCTGAACAGATAAAGGGGCTGATTTATGAAAAGTGGAAAAGTAGAAAAGATGAAATTCAGTGCACACTTCTACTGTATATATGTGACGTGTCGGTGACGCAACGCGTCGGGAGGCGGAGCCTGTGACACTGCTAGTACGGCTGTGTGGGAGCACTGACGGCGCACGGCAAGCCCGTGATACAGAGCTATCTGCAGCTGATCATTACCGTCCATACGCGATCTTCCAAAGCAGGGGATATGTGAATACAGATTAGTATCCTTGATATTCACATGTCTTGCTGAGATCATTGCGCAATGGACCTGCCTCTCTTTTTATTTTTATTTTATATGGCTTGTGAATGAGCGGAGAATAAGTGGAAATCTCACTGGAAGCGGAGAGGAGATAAGTGACAGTGATCTTACTGATACTACCACCATTGAAGGCAGAGTTTTGGCACTTCACTTACTTTATAGGCTATTCACGCATTTGCTATTGACTCTTTTCATGCTCCAATGCACAGAGCTGAATGCTAGCAGCACTCTATGAAATAGGACATTTTTGTTGCTCATATTGTTCTTCACGGATTGTATTATTTTATTATTTATAATCCCTGATTATTGGTGCACAACAGATTGTTTATGCTTAAAAAGCAGCACTGATTGCTCTACCACTTACTATATGCACGTAAGATTTTGAAATTATAGGTTCATAAAATTGACAATCACAGAATTAATTATAGTAGGTTTTGGGTTTCCGGTTAATTGTGGTATTATATTGCACATTTTATTATATTATTTATGCTATTAGTGTATGTTTATTTATATTTTTATGTGTGAGGAAACTTTGTTACACACTGAATCGTTACACTTCGGTATACACAGGAAAGGTTAATATCAGCGCAATTACTCACTTTATTGCAGCACCTAATATATCCATGATACCTGCACAGTTTGTACTTTAAAGGGTTAGTTCACCTTTACAGAAAAAAAATGTAGAGGTCAACTAATAGCGCACACCCACCCCCCAGTCCCTGTTGTGCTGTGCTTTCCACAGAGGTTGCTAAATTGTCAGTACCCCTGCAGCTAATCCACCAGTCCATGGAATCCCCACTTTTTTCCCACTTCCCTTTGCAGCACTTCCAGGATGGACTAGATCAATTCTGATTGGTCAGCACTGTGACACCATCACTGGACTGGCTGCGGGAGGCTGACAGCTCAGCAACCCCAGAGGTAAGTACAGCAGCATCGCAGGGGTGGGGTTGGTGTCCAGTGTTAGTTCACTTTCAAATTGGGGCCAATGACACCAATGATGGGGCACAATCCCTCCCAATGACACCAATAATGGGGTCCAATTTCTCCCAATGACGCCACCAATGGGGCCAATGACACCAATGATGGGACACAATTCCTCCCATTGACACCAATAATGGGGTCCAATTTCTCCCAATGACACCAACAATGGGGCCAATGACACCAATAATGGGGCACAATTCCTCCCATTTACACCAATAATGGGGTCCAATTTTTGCCTATGACACCAACTATGGGGCCAATGACACCAATGATGGGGCACAAATCCTTCCACTGACATTAAAGGTGGGGCATTGTTTTTTCCCCACAGACATCGGGACCTTTTCTACACCGCTAATGTCTGAAGGACGGTAAACTGGCTCTTTGCTTTCAAATGTTTGGAGACCCCTGTTCTGGATTATAGTAATTCTATATGCTGCTACTAATGTCAGTCTGTGTGTCCATCATCAGACAGGTCACACCGCACACCGTGGTTTACCATAGTAGTCCCCAATATTAGTTCTATTGAACCACCGTTACCACCAATGATTGACTACCTCATCCCAGCAATGCCTTTCTACCACTGACCTACACACAAATATTTAAAATATACAAAAGACAATTTGTAAAAAATGTAATCTCAGATTTTAATGTATTAATCATTAGCAGCAGGCTCTTTATTGACTTGGCAGATGCTGCCGATGCTTTATTGTTGACCTCCCAGTCTTAGGGAAGGTATTAACACTCGAAAAGCTCATGTGTTTGTTGCCTCTACCAATCTGATTTAAAAAAAAATCATTATGAAACACAATTTCTACTGCAGACAACAGATGTGTGCTGGATTCCTACACCTTTACATTACACCTTCACTGTTGACCTAGCTACCTAGCAGAATCATTATTCTTCTATATAAAGTCCATATTATTGGCATGTGAGGTTTCTGTATCCCCATTAAAGAGAATTTTTGTTTTCGCCTTCTTAAAATGTATAAGTTCAATCATCACAATCTTTCCTGCCAGGTCCAGGTTCCTGATGGTGATGATGCTGTCAAATGAAAAAATAAAACCCCTTTTAATATTTGTACTTGGAGACACAATGCAGGCTAAAGAGGTGTGAAATGGTGTTGAAAAATAAGGTTATTTCCAGGGGAAAAATATATTAACTTTAATAAATAATTAAATAATAAATATTTAATAATTATTATTATATTAGTATTATTATTATTATTATTAATAATAATAATAATAATAACAATAATAGCAATAATAATAATAAAGGCCAAATTGGGGGGATTCTTAAAAATGCAACAGATATTTATGTTGCAAACAGCAGCTTCATAGCTCTTCTGAATGAAGAGACCTACACCTTTATAGCCCCCTATCTGAGTATGTCTTTTAGATCTTAACCCTATGCGCTTTTTTGTGCGTTTTCCATTTTGCAGAAACGCACTACACCGGGGGTCAGCAACCAATAGATCGCGACAAGCTGACTGGTAGATGGTGGTCTGGGCTTGCTGACCCGCCATCCCAGAGAATCAGCGTGCAATGCAGACGGACTATTTGTAAAGTTGGAGGTGTAGTAGGGAGCAAGAGCCGCATAAGCCGGTGGCTCCTCTGTAGTGCTGGCTCCTGTCCCATGCAGAGTGATATCAACTGCTCTCCATCTCTTATCCCAGCTAGCGGTCTCCTGAGCAGCAGGAAACAAGAGAACTTCAGGTCAGTGTGAAGCAATACACTGGGCATAATAGTATAGGGCTGATTTCACACGGATGTGCTGTGGTTTACCCACACTGCAGGTGGAGGGCAGTGTACCTGCAGCTGTACATAAGAAATCTCTAAATTGGGACTTTCTTAAAGGCAACCAAACATAACAATATATAATAAAAAAAGTATGATTTATTGAAACACGATTAAAAAAATTCCCACATGGGACAATTAAAAACAATTTTGTATATAAAACATGTAAACAAGAAATGGTGATACCCAAACTCATAAGCTGATTGATTGTACGACAGCAAAGATATGGATCGGGTACTGTATCCAATCCATGTCTTTGCTGCAGATATGATACAAGAGATGGTCAGAGACTGCAGACATGATACAAGAGATGGTCAAAGACTGCAGACATGATACAAGAGATGGTCAAAGAGTGCAGACATAGTATAGGAGATGGTCAGAGACTGCAGACATGATACAAGAGATGGCCAGAGACTGCAGACATGATACAAGAGATGGTCAGAGACTGCAGACATGATACAAGAGATGGTCAAGGACTGCAGACATGATACAAGAAATGGTCAGAGACTGCTGACATGATACAAGAGATGGTCAGAGACTGCAGACATGATGCAGGAGATGGCCAGAGACTGCAGACATAGTACAGGAGATGGTCAGAGACTGCAGACATGATACAGGAGATGGTCAGAGACTGCAGAAATGATACAAGAGATGGTCAGAGACTGCAAACATACTACAGGAGATGATCAGAGACTGCAAACATACTACAGGAGATGGCCAGAAACTGCAGACATGATACAAGAGATGGTCAGAGACTGCAGACATGATACAAGAGATGGTCAAAGACTGCAGACATGATACAAGAGATGGTCATAGAGTGCAGACATAGTATAGGAGATGGTCAGAGACTGCAGACATGATACAAGAGATGGCCAGAGACTGCAGACATGATACAAGAGATGGCCAGAGACTGCAGACATGATACAAGAGATGGTCAGAGACTGCAGACATGATACAAGAGATGGTCAAGGACTGCAGACATGATACAAGAAATGGTCAGAGACTGCTGACATGATACAAGAGATGGTCAGAGACTGCAGACATGATACAGGAGATGGTCAGAGACTGCAGACATGATACAGGAGATGGTCAGAGACTGCAGGCATTATACAGGAGAGGGTCAGAGACTGCAGATATGATATAGGAGATGGTTAGAGACTGCAGACATGATACAGGAGATGGTCAGAGACTGCGGACATGATACAAGAGATGGTCAGAGACTGCGGAAATGATACAAGATATCAATGCATCAAATGCTGCCTACCAGTGCCCAACAAATGCAGCCTACCAGTGCTCATCAGATGCAGCCCCATCAGTGCCGATCAAATGCAGCCTACCAGTTCCCACCAAATCCAGCTCATCAGTGGCCACCAATTGCAGCCTACCAGTGGCCACCAATTGCATCCTTTCAGTGCCCACTAATTGCAGCCTACCAGTGCCCACCAATTGCAGCCTGTCAGTGCCCACCAATTTCAGCCTACCAATGCCCCTGGATCACACAGAGCGGCGACTATCTCCTGCTGTCACAGAGCTTGGATTTGAATCTCCCGGGTGGCCACTGTAACAAAGTCACACCTCCTAGACCAGCTTGCGGCTTCTTTGATACACATCACAGTGATTAATTTTACCGCATTGGATCAGTGTTCCGTCTACCTCACAGGAGGAAGGACTTTGTTACAGTGCCGCCGGGCATTTTAGACCAAAGCTTGTGCGGTGTGTGAGATACACGCAAGCAGTGGCATCACTAGGGTTGGTTTCGCCTGGTGCAGTCAGCGGCCAGCAGGAACCATAGGTCCATGGCCAGTAGGACCCACAGGTCCGTGGGCAGCAGGACCCACAGGTCAACGGCCAGCAGGAACAACAGGTCAGCGGCCAGCAGGAACCACAGGTCAGCGGCCAGCAACAACCACAGGTCCATTGCCAGCAGGACCCACAGGTCCATTGCCAGCAGGACCCACAGGTCAGTGGCCAGCAGGACCCACAGGTCAGTGGCCAGCAGGACCCACAGGTCAGTGGCCAGCAGAACTCACAGATCCGCGGCCAGTTCCCAGCAGGACCTACAGCCTGTGGGTCCTGCTGGGATCTGGCTGCAGACCTGTGGGTCCTACTAAGGAAATAGCTGCGGACCTGTGGGTCCTGCTGAGAGCTGGCAGCGGACCTGTGGGTCCTGCGGGGAGCTGGCTGCAGACCTGTGGGTCTTGCTGGGAGCTGGCTGCAGACCTGTGGGTCTTGTTGGGAGCTTGCTGCAGATCTGTGGGTTCTGCTGGGAACTGGCTGTGAACCTTTGGGTACTGCTGGGAGCTGGTTGCGGAGCTGTAGATCCTGCTGGGAGCTGGCTGCAGACCTGTGGGTCCTGCTGTGAGCTGGCTCCGGACCAGTGGGTCCTGCTGGGAGCTGGCTGCAGACCTGTGGGTCCTGCTGGGAGCTGGCTGTGGATCTGTGGGTCCTGCTGGGAGCTGGTTGCGGACCTGTGGGTCCTGCTGGGAGCTGGTTGCGGTCCTGTGGGTTCTGCTGGGAGCTAAGTTAAGCTGATGGGTAATTACGAGTAGTGCCCTTGTTTAAGCTGACAAGTAATTACGGTAGTCCCCTCCATTTAAGCTGACGGTTAATTATGTTAGTGCCCTCCATTTAAGCCGATGGGTAATTATGGTAGTTAAGGTAGTGCCTCTTATTTAAGCTGACGGTTAATTATGGTAGTGCCCTCTATTTAAGCCGATGGGTAATTATGATAGTGCCCTTTATTTAGGCTAAAGGGTAATTTCGGTAGTGCCCTCCATGTAAGCTAATGGGTAATTATGATAGTGCTCGCAATTTAAGCTAATGG